>OX376372.1:174480042-174997542 GCA_947369275.1 Nemotelus nigrinus
GGACTGAGCTTAGTGCTAATTAGTGCTTTCATATATATACCTAAGTCACAAAAACTTGTAGAGGAAGAGTACCAGATACTGAAGTTGATGCTGAACGTATCTGTTGTTGTATTTCTTGATGCAAAGTCGAGCTGGCACTTTCCACAGAAACCGCAGGTTGCAAAAGTAGGCCAGTAGACAAAGGCAAAGGTTGAGTCATAGGCTGTTGTGACACTGCATATTATCCAGTGATAAAGAGGGAGCAGATTCCCCAGATAAGCCAGTTGACACTGGTTCAAGCAGATGCAGTAATGGGCTCAGCCGCTGTTGGTGACTAAGCAAGGAGGAGGTTATAAACAGTAAAGTGTTGACTAATTCAACCTTTAACGCTGAGCGATTCTCTTGATTGATGCGGGAGTTGATGACAAAACATCAGCACCTCATCAATAATAATGGATAATGTTAAGACCCACAAGAATCGAGTGGTCTAAGGTATTGTGCAGTCGGTGGGATTGCTTCTACTGTTTCTGCTGCGATATTCTCCTATGCTGAGCTCAATAAAAAAAACCAAACAAAAATCATAATTTAGAACTATTCTTGTTTTCGTAGGCGCACAATTTGATTATGTCAGTGAATAACAATATGATGGTTTCATATACCTCTTCATATCTCGAATCTACAATCACGTCCTTGTTAATCCCTAGAATGATATCGCCCACTCGAAGACCGGCCTGTTGTGAATATTTATATAAATTCGCTACCATTCAGCATAAATAACTCTTAGCTTACCATTTCCGAACTGGATCCAGCCTGTATGTCCGAGATGAATATGCCACGACCGATTTCAGAGTGCTTACCTTCGATTATCATTAAACCGACAGTGCCATTGACCTTTTGTAGTTGCACAGCCTTGCAGTTTCTATATGTGTTGAAAAGTTGCTCTGTCTAAAGAAATTTACGAAACACACATTCAAAACATGCAAGCGTCATTAACGCGATTACAGAAATACCTCATCGAAAGTAACCGGGAAACGCGTTACTGGTGGTACTGCCAATATATTTTTCTTTGAATCTCGTCTGAAATTTAGGAAACGTTTTAGAGAATATTAAATGTATACGGAAATTATAGAGCAAAGGTGAATTCAGACCTATAATTCAGCAGCACAACTCAATTATGAATTCTTAGCTTTCCAGCCCAGTTTTTATTTCTGGGCCATAAATATAAACATGCGTACAAAGTCCATTTACCTCAAAACTATGAAAACAATCTTTTCCGAGGTGATTTTTTTGAAAATGTTTGACGCATTCAAGTGACATCTGTCTTGCATAACGGTACCGTTCACTTCCAATACTTCATCGCCAGGTTTTAAGTTAGCGTTCTTAGCACAACCGCTGGGATTGACACCAGCAATAACTGAGGCCATGATAAGTCTATCCTTATGGCCAGCTAAGGCGATTCCCAAGTCTGAGTTCGGCGGTCGATGTACTGATGTCCTAATGACTTGACCAAGCTGGCCGTATCTTTTTTTAACTTTCCCTGCAGATTGTGAATAAATGTATTCTCCTTGAAAGCTAAGCTATTGGCATGTGGCACATCTTACTTTCTGTATAGCCGAACTCATCTTCCTGTTCTTTGTCAGCAGCTTTCTCGGCACTGTTGAGTTTAACGTTGCCTGCAGAAGCACGATCTATCTCAAAGCCAGCTGCCGTTCTTATTCTACCAGTCATGTCACGCGTGTCTTCATCGTCGCTCTCGTCACTGGCGAGCTTCGCCATGGGTTCGCCTCCTGTGCAATAGTAATGCGAAATAAAACATAACCTATTGCGGCACTTTCATTACCTTTTGATGAGGAGGGCATCTCTCCATTCGATGTGTTATACCCATTCTCCACTGATTTACTATCCTTGCTTGCCTTTGGCTGATCGAATGTCTGAACTTTGAGTGTGATTGATGATCCGGCTGATTTGATGTATGAAACGAAAGTTTGTTCCGTGGCGTCGCGAACATCATTTTCATTAATTGACAATATCCTGTCACCTATCTACATGTGAATAAGAATCTGAGGAAGAAATATCATTAAAAACAAAATACATACCTTAAGTTTACCGCATCTTTGAGCAGGACTTCCAGCAATAATATCTTTGATGAATATACCACTGACCTTGGTTGAGGGCGAGTCTTTGACTTCTCCTCTAACAATGGCTATGCCAAAACCTTCTTTGGGACCTTTTTCTAGTGGAACAGTTTTAGTGTTTTCTAATTGAAAGTAAAAATAAAAAGCATTGTTAAGTTTCGTATAAGCTAGTGGAATGCAAATGAAGATTTTTTTGAATTTTTTATAAGCCGTAGACTCAGCAAGTGATTTTGTGTTAGTTTAAATTAAGCAAAATTAATTATTTCCAAACCAGTTTTTTTTGCCCAAATTTTATAATCATTGAAGAATTTTAAGTCTTGGGAGCTTATTTCAGCTTCTCAGCTGCCAAATGTTTTTTGTTGGAAAGAATCAAACAAATTATAATAATAATGAAAAATAATAATGAAAGTTCCGGATTTTATTTAATAAAAATAAATGGGTCCATCTACAGTTCATATCACAAGAGCGTGTGCGCTGCCCAAGAAAAACAAATGAATATGTTCAATCGATTTCTATTTTATCAACTTTCATATTAAAAAAAGGCTAATGCGCTTTATACTAATAAGAAGATCAATCGCCACCATTTCGCAGTAAAGTTCGACAATGTTTGGGCATATTTTGAATCAGATTTTCGGCCAGTATTGCTGATGAACTTTTCCAGATAACGCAAAGATGATAACATAGCTGCTTTAAATTTAAATCAGCATCTTTTTAACTTCATGGCAGCCTCTACATTTTCGATTGGGTTCATGTCTGGTGACTGTGCAGGTCGCTTATTGTCGTGATGCAACTTTTCTGTTTGCATTCGGTGCAATCGATGCGTTTGGATCGGGGCCAAACCTTTGAAAGCCAGACTTCAGCAAACACTTTTGGTAGATCTCTTTCATTTTGTCTGAGTTCAGGATTCCAGTAGACAGAAAATGATGCGAACTCCTTGTATACTGTAGCACCTCCAAATGTGGGACTTGACAGGATGTTTAACGATGCGCTGGATATTCCTCGAATTGACCATGGTCGCTTGTGAGTACTCCATGGCAAAAAAGAAGAATCGTCAGTAAAAATGACATTTGAGAAATCACGTTTGCTATTTTTCTGTAGCCCAGTCAATGTTTCAATGTGTTTTTTGTTCCAAAGAGATTTATTAGCAGTAATTCGTCATCCGTAGCCTGAGGCGCTTAGGGTTCAGACAAAGTGGAGCGACGAGAGCGTTGAGTCGAGCATAGCGCCGAGTCAAGCATGGAACAGCTCATTGAATTTATTTACATTGAGCATAGCGTCGAGTCAAGCATGGAACAGCTCATTGAATTGCTTTCATGTAGACGCGACGCAAAATAGTAAACGAAATTTTGCAGTGGCACTCGAAATAATGAGTTCTTCTGTGTCCGATGAAGAGTTTTTCTCACCACAATACACCAAATTGAACTCAATAGGCTGCTGATAAATATAAATCAAAAGATTTTTCTGATCACTGGTAAAAATCTAATTGACTGTGTGCAATTCTGTACCGTTCAATCATAAAAAATTAACCCAAATTTTCGAATTGCCCAAGAAAAACCCATTAACGCAATTTGTCTACTTACTGCATATCATCGAAACACATTTTGCAACAACAACATACATTACCGCTGCGAGCAGACGAGCAACGAAATCGGTTCGAATCGATGTCGTCGCTACTATCAAATTACCACTCTTTAGTCGCTGTTTCGACATGGCCACTTCCATTTGAAAGTATATGACCGATTTCGGCGCGTTGCTTGACTCAACGCTCGCGATTCTCTCGTCGCTCCGTCTTGTCCGTACCCTTAGTCGTTTATTTGTTGTCATCAAACTATTGGAGATTCCTATAGGGCTGTTCGACACTTGTATTCTTGATGCAGTCCTCAAACCGGTTTTCTGGGCAAGAGGCAGAAGAATCAAGGGAAGTTATCTACAGAAAGTGATGCACTTAGAGAGAAATTTGCATCACGTTTGAAAGTGATTTATCGAGTTGCAACTCCCTAATAGTATCTACAGACGACGAACATGTTCGTCAACTTGGTTCGCCAACTTGGTGCGAAAACTTCGATACAGACGTTCGCACCAAATGCCGAACATCCGTACATTGCGCATCAGTTTGCACTGAATTTCAATGTTCACGCACATGTTGGCGAACCTGAGAAAAGGGTAAGTGCTTACCTGCGTACAACAACAATTGCACGTGTTCGCACGCCAAGTTGGCGAACCATGTTCGTCGTCTGTAGACACTATAACACAACTATAGACATAGTTCACGGGCCAGGAATTTTTCATGAAACACTCAAGTCGAAATGAGAAAACAAGAACACGCATACATTCATATGCATAATCGGTATATGAACGGTTCCGTTGCTGATGCATACCAAGTGTGGAAATGGTGGTTGTTGTCTAACCGGTTTGAGAACTGCATCAAGAATACAAGTGTGGAAAGGCCTATTTGCTTCAACAAAACCTGTACCCGACGCCACGTAGTAATGGGATTGTGCTCGAATATCGCAACTTTAAGTGTTAAAAAATATCCTGTCCTTTTTAAGCCTCTACCATGTAAATCTTCCACCGTTTTTATGTCATTGTACTGGTCAATCTACTTGTGAATGAATTGGTTCGACTTTCTAAGGCAACGCGCTACAGCGTTCATTAACATTTGCGGTCTTTTAGGGTGCAGAAATAAAAACACAGCTTCAAATCTTTTTAAGTACGCAGCACTCATTCTGATTATCTTCGATTTATCTGAAAATCACAATGCAATTGAACTGTAACCTGCAACCTGCATTAAAAAAAGCCTTAGGCACTCCGCATACGGGTCGTTAAGTTGTCTTCGAGGATGCTATATTTCTACGCTCGGTCGTCATAACTTGGATAAATCAATAGGGGACCGCTAAAGGAGCGTCAGCCAATCGTCAAGAGTGAGAAGCGTAGTTGTTTCGTTTTGAGTGTGTTTTAAGACCTCAAGCCGAAAAATGAAGAACTTGACATTTTGAACCGATCCACTGAAATTTGAGGGAATACTGACGCTTTCTTCACGACAGCCTGATGACCCGTGTGCGGAAATGAAACGATGGCGACGACAATTGTTCTTTTGTACTTGTGACGATTGTCAAACGCATCTCTCACGCATCGCATGGGCAACGACCCGTGTGTGGATTGTCTTAGCCAACCAAATAGCGTCAACACTTTCCAGGTTGTGAAAAGCGGTTGTTATTTTTATTGTCTACCTTGTATTTTTCATGGTTTTGAAGAAATCATTTAATTAAACAAAATTTGATTAAATATTAATACTGCACTTGATTTTGTAAGCAGACTTTGTTTTGATTTGCAGTTTTCAATGTTTTATTCCATTGGCGTAGTATAAGCGAAAATTATTTGCTTCTGAAATAAATCAGTTTTTAATACTTGTTTGGCTAAATATAACTGATATAGTCACGTATAAATTCAAATTTTCATTGCCAAATAATGTCTACGCAAATATAGATTTCCGGAGTTGGCTACGATTCCAGGATAATTGGATAAATATCATATTTTCACCAAAATTATGGCCACAGAAGTTTTTAATCCAATAGAATTTCTTCGAAGCTGCGTTCGTTGTAAGGTTTCTTGTGTCAAGTTCATAACGCCGTAGATTATATACACCCGCATTTGCAGCAGTGTAAAGCACTCGTTTTGAAGGCTTGTATCTGAGGTGTGACGGTGGAATTTAAGTTTTAAAACGTCTTTGTTTATTTCATTTCGCTCAAGTTTGTATATACACATATGAATATATAATTTTCATTGTAGTTAAACATAGATGATTTTTAGAATATACGAATACAGAATATATTTTGCGCTAACTTTAAGCGTAAAAAAAAATCTTCACAATGATATCTCAGGATCATTGTTAAAAATCTGTTTCAAGTATGAGAAAGTAGTTCGGAAAAGTTCTGTTAAAATTTTAATTCTCTTAGTTGTGCTTTGATGTTTAATATTCCTGAATGTTTCAATCAAAAACTCAGAATCACTTTAAATGTACTGAGCTCGGTAAGAAGCTCGATAATTGAGTTCCGTCTGAATTGAAAGTGATTTACTTAGCACAACGAATCAATATTTGCGAAATACGTCTCACATGCAATGAAAACAAATTGTAAAGGAATCGTATTCCACCAAGGTAATGCGAGGCTGCATAAATTTTTGCAGAATCGATGTCATTATTTCCAGATAGCCTCGATGTTGGACCACCATATTTCAGTTATTTCGAAGTTTGCGAAACACTTTGAAAGGACAAAATTTAACTGTTGCTGACGAGCTAAAATTGTACTTGGCTCAGTTTTTTTATTGATAGGGACCAGAAGTTCTCCGAGCGCGGTGTCAAGGAGCTGCAAAAAAGATGGCAACCGGTCATACCACAAAATGAAAAATATATAATTAAATAAAAACCATTCTTTGCGAAAAAAGGAGTTTTATTTCATACTACCACATCATTTTTACTTCCTTCACTGAAAAAACACATAGCGCCAGACGCCATAATTTATAGACCTCTGGCGCCATGTATATAGTCGATTTGGGGATTGTGATAAAATATATCGCCACACGCCATAATACCTGGCGAAAAATATATAGGAGCAGGCGCTATGCTTATAGCTCTCCACGCCATGAGCTATAGTCCTCCACGCCATGCAGATGGCGTGGAGGGCTATAGCACATGGCGTGAAGGACTATAGTATATGGCGTGAAAGGCTATAGGCATAGCGTGTGCTCCTATGTACTATGGCGCTAGAAGTCTATAAATTATGGCGTCTGGTACTATGTGTTTTTTTCAGTGCAATAACATGCTTTTCGAGTGTAATGATTACGATTGATTTGCAGTTTATTTTTGAATTGAAGTTTTATTCGATTAAAATTCATTTGCAAAAATTATTTGACACCCGGTTCTCAGTTTTTTCGATTGATTATCGAAATTTTCGCAGCGTGAAGATCGCTTGCCAATGTAATACGAAGACTTGATCAATTTTCCTCCCGTTTCGTCGTGACATTTTTGGCAAACTAATTTTATTTGGGATGTTTCTATTAGCTAAACAATCTTATTGCAGTCAAATAATCTACTACAATAAAATCTCTCCTATACTCAAGAAGCTTGCTAACATTACCTCCTCACACAGTATGGCTACGAGTAATAATTGGAGTGCCATGAGCCATATTACATGGCTCATGGCACTATGTAATATGGCGTGTATGGCCAGAATTTCTGCGCCATGTAATTATGGCGCTGGGAGCCATACTGCATGGCTCAGGGTACTATGTACATAGCGAGTGGGACCATAAATGCTGCACCATGTTACATAGGACCACGTGCTATGTAGATTCTGACATTATGGCGCGGGGAGCCATATTGCATAGCTCAGAGTACTATGTACATAGCGTATAGGGCCATAAATAATGCGCTATGTTACATGGCTCTGGGCGCCATGTGGATTTTTTTCAGTGTTGCCGACCCAACATAACATTTTAAGAGTAAACTCATTAACGTTAAGGGTAGAGGGGGAAGTGTTAGCATTTGTGGAAAAAAATTTCTTATAGTTAACATTTCAAGAATATAGTCCCAAAATTTGAAGTCTCAAAGTTATTGAAAAATCTCGAAGTAATTGAATACCTAGTCCCATCTCCTGTATCATTGTATACAGATCGGAGTATAGTCGTCATTTTCTCAAAACTACTTTTTAAAAGCCCGTGTGCACTGCCGTTTAAAAACCACAAAACTGATTCATTTCAAACTTGGCACAACATTTCTACATGTCAAATATTTCCCCCAACATGTAGAAATATGTTTGTTTGAGAATTTTTTTACATTAAGGGGGTTTTCCACCCATAAAAAGGCCAAATTTTTCATGAAAAATAGTAATTTTCACTTCAAATGACCCAAAAAAAAAAAAAAATATAAAATAGAAATCAGAGAACGTTGGGAGAGGATTTCATTATACTTTGACTAAATTTTAATGTTCTTTGATTTCCGTTACTTTTCAACTGAGATACAATGAACACCGCGAATCGTCTTTTTCCAAAGACGTTCTTGAAAAACATTTGTCCCCGGTGTATTTGGCAATATTTTTGCATATAAAAATTACATTAAAAATGTACAAAAGGTTTAAATAAATTTGCTCTATTCATATTTCTAAAAAAAATTCGTAAAAAAATGTTTTTCCCACACTGAAATCCTTATCCCTTCCTTAACATTTTAAGGGATGTCATCGTTGCGAAACGTTGCAGAAACGAGAGGACCGCGAAAAACAAAACAGCGTTGGAGTGAATATCTTGCAGATCTGGCACTGGAGGCATTTGAGATCATTAAACTACATTGGGTTGGTCGCTTATAGCATAACCACTTGTTCTGAGTGCAGGAAGAAAAGGATCAGAAACGAAAGTACTCAATGATTCAAAGAACAAATCTGCTTTATTTATTACCAAAAAACTCCAACAAAAATACTGGAAAAAGAAAAGCAGAAGAAATGTGTAGATTTCACTTCATATTGAATATGGTTGAAATGCTTACTAAATTAATTTGTTGTTCTCACAACTGTATCATCATACCACGTTGCAACTAACTTAAACTGTGAATTAGAAAAGGCAACATATTTTAGGGATTTCTATCCGAAAAGTTCCAAAATTTATAAAACATGATCCTTTGTTGCTTATTTCTACCAAAAAGCGCTTATCATATAAAATGTATTAGTAATACCTCTTAGTACAAAAATAATAAAAATGCCCCCTGCAAGTACCACAACCAAAAATTTACCAAACTGGTTTCGTGATTAATTTAACTCACTTTGTGAATTTTGCTTCGATCTGATGACTTAGGAAGCGGCAGGGCGAAGAGGGTTGTCATCCAAAATTTATACAGAATAAACATATTTTACGTATTTTCATTGCAGCGTTATTACAACTTGCAAATTTTTTTGGTAGCATCTCTTAGTGTGCAAATAACCAAAATCATAGTAGCTCACAGCTCTATACTTTTTTGAAAAAATTTGTCGAATTCGGCTTACATTAAGAGTAACCAACGGTATGAATTTCGTTTTTATTTAATGACTGCATTGGAAGTTATACGAGAAGAAAATGCTTTTTACTGTTATTCTTTACATTTATATTTACATGTATATTAATTGATCTATGAAGATCTAGGATGATAGATCTGAGAAAAAGTATCAATGCTTTGTAGAATGATTAGGTAATGCAAAAATAATATGGAAATTATGTAGTTGGAAAGTATTACAGTTATATCAGCATAATGCAATAAATGCAGAAGCAGATGCAGCACACATTTTCGAGCTCGAATTTTATCTGACATCAAATTTTGTTATAACGTGCTGAAGACAAAGGCAAAGATGTCAAATCAGAAAGGCCCTAATTTTCAAGGAGTAAAGATGACAAAATGTACTTTGAAAAATTGACCGCTCTTAAATTTGACCGCTCTTTTCTTAAAAAATAGTTTTATGCTTGTTCATTATGTCTTTTATCTCAAAACTATTTTAAAAATTCTTTACCACAAGAATAGTTACCCATCAGCAAACTACCAATATTTTGACCCGAAAATTTTTCTCACGAGAACTCACAACCAAATAATCAGATCCAATTGAAAGCCAAAGAATGTATTGTTCTTTGATAGGCTCAGTTCGAATAGAAATTTAGTGAATCTGTGGCAGTAGGGACATCTTGGAAAATGACCCAAGAAAATAAAAACTGTTTGCTAAGGATCTTATAAGCCGAGCGTTTCAATTTTTTGAAATCATTGCGAGCGGTAGCACTTAATGTATTTCTACCTTTGGTTGACCTTAATGCGAGGCAGATAAGGTATATTTCTGGTTTTGGTGCTAGCAAATGAATGCGAGCACCGGCATTTCGTAGATTTTTTTACGAACAGATACAACCGTTCAAATTAACATCTATAATGAAATACTATATATGCAAATATAATTTTTCAAATGGTGAACATTTCGTAGGTGGTAGGTAGCCTAAATAAGTGTTGCCAGTACTGAGTATTTTCATCATTTTTGAACTAGTGGATGTTGCCATCGAATTTTGGTTTGAAAACATCTTACAAAAAAAAAAAATAAGCAAACATTTTGAAATGTGCATAAATTTTGAAATTGAATGCACATAATAATCCTGAAAACAAAGTGGTCCATAAGCTTCGATTCAGTTTGGATGTAAACAGGAGCATATTTTATAGAATACGCATTCAAAATTTACACACTTCATCTACTTTTCATTGAAAATCAGTATTTCTAGCGTTTCCTATGCGCTTGAGTTTTTTGAATTTCGGATTGGTTCACTGTCTGCATTGAATGTTATAGGGCAGAAAGCTTTTATTTTGTTGAATATTTCTTGAAGATGTCACCATCGCCAGAACGTTCATTTAATTTCTATTTTATATGCTCCTACTCAAGGCCAATACTGCCGTGCTTAGCATAAACGCCCTATTTGACACTTTTTTCATTTTGGAGCCAACACCGGATTTGAAAACTGAAAAACCTACTCAATTTCACAAAATATGAAAAACCTATCATTTGCAGTAGTATGTTTAAATTAATAGTGAAACATGTCCTTGCCGTATACCTGCAGCACTAAGAAAACACAAATCATCGAATATCACCAAAGTTACTAAATTGCAGATAGGACGATTATGCTAAGCACGGCAGAACACATCTTGTGATAATATTGATAATACTGATAACATAAATTTCGGGTGCTAAAAAAACAGATGATTTGGTGCAAATTGCATGTCTCCTTCCATTTACTGACAACCATGCCTTTTCACGTACAAGCACCACTTTTATTACGCTCGTGGTTACAAAATCTCCAACCAAAAGGAGCTGGTACAGATAATTTGATGGATGTACATATAACCACGGATGAGGGCTGGTGTTGCTACACATTTGCAATTTTCAATGCTAAAATCTTTCTTCCATACTTTTTTTTTTTGAAAAATGATTTGCTGGGAGATTCCTTTCGTTTGCAGATTATAATGTTACTATAGGATTTTTGGTGTCGTCTTACTCTTCTCTCGACCTTGAAGTGCCAAATCTCAAAATTGATCACTCAGGAGCTTTTGAAGCAGTAATTGGAATTTGGATTATTGATTCATCTCTTGCGTTTAAATCCAAGTTTCATCAACTGTGAGATTTCGTCGCAAAAACTCTCATGAATTGTGCTTAAACATGCCCAAAGACTCCAGCGGAAAGTTGATGCGAATGCGTTTTTGATCAATTGTTTGCAAACGCAACACTCACCGTGCCGAAAGCGTTGTCACCAATCTTCATGCAAAATTTGTCAGCAAGCTCCCGCACTGTTACTCGTTGATTCTATAGCACTGCATTGTGGAATTTGGTAAAGTTCTGCGTAGTCACAGTGTTTTTTGGGTGACCTGGATGTGGCTCATTCCAAATGGATGAGCGACCAGTTGTAAATTCCGCTACCTATCTGTTTACTAAACGATGACAAAGAGACTCTTAAAGTCAAATTCAACTCCTTTTTTATTCTAGTTGGCATTAACCCGATGATATGGATCTATTTTATAACAGGATGCATTTCAATTCGCTCCATTTTCGAAAAGATCTCTAACATGTCCGCTCGACTTGATCATAGCAACTAAACTACTCAATCGAATAAACTGAAATTTTATAAATCCTGCTTCTAAGGATCTAACATTTGAAGAATTCTTAACTTTTAATTTTATAAATACCTCTTCTGGGTCATTCTCATTCTCTTCTAGAACATCTTGCGTACTTATTTTACATCCAATCCGAGACCTAGTTTGGATTCCGAAGGAATTTTGTACTCGAAGGAATTTTATACTAGTTAAAATACTCTTTTGTAGAAGTATGAAATTGCGATCGCTTTTCCTTTTTTCGACAACGTACATTGGCTACAAAACTTTCTACACTTAGAAAAACTCTTAAATTTTTTGAGGAAAAATGAGCACATTGTCAAAGAAAATTGGTAATGATTCTGCGCCAAAGAAATATTTACTCAATCCAAAGAAAGGAATATATTTATTTTAAGGAAATAATATTGAACTTGCTCTGAGTAATATTTGGTATAGTTTCAAGGAAATGTTGCTATAAATCGGGCATCAATCGGTTCTCCTACGATCAGCGAAGTTAAACAATGTTGGGCGTTGTTACTACTTAGATGGGGGACCGCTTGAGGATATTGCATGTCTTTAGTACGCAAAAACTCTGCCTACCTTCATTTCAAATGCGCGGCTTACTTTGAAGGGAGTGAAAAAATGAAAACAAGTAAAAAAAAATATTTTCACGTGCCAAAGCAATATGATTTGACTCCTTTTAAAGCGAATGCTTAGCTATGGCGAGAAGCCGGTATAAATTATTCCATTATTCTTTATTTTAAGTGCCACATTTTTTTCTATTTGCTGACGCGCTAGTGTTATATATGCCTTAGTCGCCACTTAAAGCTATAATGTGATACTAAATCAATGGAGTCAGCTGTTAAGACAACTCAAGATAACTCAAGACGAACAAATACAACCATGAACCCGGCGGAATTCGAACCCGCGAGCAGTAGATCGCTGCTTCGGACTGGCGCGTTAGCAAGCTAAGCTCCCGACTTCTCATTTGCGTAAAGCAAAAGTTAACAGAAATCATAAAAACTATCCATTTTTTCGTCGAATATTGAAGCGTGGTTGATGTTGAAACATGTAAAAACATTTTCGCATTGTAGATATAATTTACTTAATTCGAGGACATAATTTACTAGATGTGAGGAAAATTACTTCCTTGAAATAAGGTAAAGTAAAACTTGTATTCCGTTGAATGTAAGAAATTTTTACACAATATTTATACAAATGACTGACATCAAATAAAAGTTTATTTGATGTGTGGAAGATTTCACATCTCGTAAACAAGTAAATATTTTCTTTGATTCTCGGAAACATATTTTTCTGAGTGTAACTAATGTAAATAAAAATCAATAATCTCCCACTGCAAGTGGTCACACCAGTCAGGTTTGCACTTTGAGCTGATGTCTGCTGAGAAATGGTGCATACTTTCGTAACCACTTAGTTAAAAGAAATCAATTTTTGACCATCTCGCAATCAAAACCAATTCGAGTTTAACCTTTTGCATTTGAAAGTTATTTTACTGTAACTGTGTTTGACCTTAACCCATGCAGCTTAATTTTGTCCGCTTAGATACTCGACATGAGAACCCATCGAACTGTAACAGGAGTATCTTTCAATCGTAAGAACGCAGACGAACGGCGGTTCAGTTGTTGTTCAATCTACGCCATGGTGAATGCAGGCCTTCAAGTAAAATCGACCAATCGAATAGTGGTTGTGCAAATATAGTTAAGAATTTATATAAATATATAAAAAAATAGCAACAGGTATTAAATAATGCTCAAAAGCTGATTTCGTATTCAACCATAGCTGACTTTAAAATACCAGAATGCTCTACGTTATACTAATTTTAATGGAACGACCTTGCTAAGTGACGCTCGTTTTGGACAGTTAGGCTATGGAAAAAGGCAGATTACCTTCGAATCATCAATATAATATTGCTGTAATAAAAACAATTCATAATAAATCTGGCCTTGGAAGATACTGAGAAAATTGAAATGAGAAAATTGAGTGCAGCTGTTGGGGTGCATAAGTTAGGTTAGGTTAGGTTAGTGAAGAGTGCTGCCGGGAACGCGGCCAGCATTAGGCCACCAGTTTGGGCCCATTTGCCACCCTCATGGACAATCACACGCATTCATACTTACAGCCATGACACTGGCGGGATTCGAACCCGCAGACCCCGTAGCACGCCGCTTTTCGGCCTGACGCCTTAGCGAGCAGAGCTACCGGGCCCCCTGCAGGTGCATAAGTTACTTCCTCAATTGTTTCTAGCTGTACAGCTGATAATTGACCACTTGGATATCGCACTAGTCCATTGCATCGGCAGTAAGAAGCAGTAGTTTTTATTTTAGGCGAATATGTGTGCAGTCCACTATAAACTAATAGAACTGAGACATATCCGTGAGTAGAAAAGAGTCATAAATTATTGTGGCATCACAACGGTCGGGAGACCTTTGTGGATCGGCAGCCACTTCAACCTAGCTACCTACCATATCCTTTTCTTTGCTGGACACTGATGAAATAAAAACTATTTTCTAGGCTTTACAACTGCAAGAACTGCTTCCTTGAAATTACCAGACATAAAAGAGCATAAATAATCACATTGTGATGGTTGATATAAAGTATAAAATATATGGAACATTATGATTTGACTTAGCGAGCAAACCTCCATCAGCCCAAAACTACAGTTACTTCAGAAACCCCAAGAATATAAGCACGCCTAATCACAAATTTTACATTCCTTTGATCTACAACGTGATTTTTTAATTCTTGTTGAGAGAAATACGGGAACTTTATATTCCGTTTAATACATATATGGATGCCTCACTTGCCAAATCGATTAACTAAATTTTCTGAATTTCATTAAATTTTTACTATCAAAGCACTTAAGAAGCTCCTAACTGTATATATTCAAAACAAATTTCTCTAATAATAAGTATTTAGTGGTGTTAATACCTATTATTAGAGAAATTTGTTTTGAATATATACAGTTAGGAGCTTCTTAAGTGCTTTGATAGTAAAATTTAATGAAATCAGAAAATGGAGTTAATCGATTTGGCAAGTGAGGCATCCATATGAGAGACCAAACAAATTTTGTTGCTTCTGATCTAAGTCACCAACGAAGAAGCAAATAGCAAAGTAAAATATACCTGCTCTGTACTCTATAGGACTTCTCGAGAATTTTAAGCTCTTGAGCTGAGCGGTTAACATTCCATTTTTATATCATTATGCATAGACCTCTACAAAATAATATAATGCTCGGGAACTGAATGTGACTCACAGCTGAAAGCTATGGAACTTATCGCCTCAAATTATTTGGTCGAAAAAGTATTTTGGCAAAAACTTTTAACTTAAATTATTTTAGACTCCAGTATGTTATTGAAAATATTTCAGCTTATTAGGACAGGATTGCGAAAATCGAGAAATTCTTCGTCATATCATTTCGAGCCAAATGAAATGAGTCAATGCAATAAAAGTTTCAATTTATTTAACCCCATCACAATTCGTAATCCATTTTATTATTGGCGAGGAATGTGAGAGAGTACTCAAAATTATTTTGAATACTAAGTAAAAATAATATTCCTAGTCATGTTCATAATAACTTATGTGGCATTTAATCTCGTGGAGTAACATTCAACTTCGTGTAAATTTACACAATTTTATAAAATGTCTAAGCGAAACTTATTCGAGGCGGTCACACGACTGCACTGAAAGTTTCGAGAAGCATTTATATCTCTCTTTTTTATGTTCTGAAAGAGGCTTTCTATGTGCCGATCAATAGCTCAGTCTTAGAAAAATCAGCCAATTTGAGTTGAGCCATATTGTAGTGGTAGTCTTAATTGAATTTATTTCCATCTCAGATTTACGAGAATATGTGTTTACGTCAATTGCCATATATGGACTGTACGGACTAAAACAGCTAATGCTGCTAAACATATTGAAATGTCTTAAAAAATATGGTAGCACATTATTCATGCAAGAACATCCGTGCAACACTCTTAAACACCATATCCAATTGTTTTTTTTTGTGATTTTATATTAAAAATCTGCATAATCAATCCTCAAGTCCCCACGAATTAATTCAGCAATCGCCTATTTCGACACACAAAACTTTGTCCTTGCAACTCACGCTATTTGCTGCTTTTCACATATCTACTTAGTTTGGTCAGAAGCAATAAATTTGTTCCACATTTTTCAAAATACTCGCAAGCTATACATTATATGTACCTTCGAACCGGAAAACAGTCATTTTGATATTTTGCCCGTATCCAAGATTGTCACTGCAAACGAACTAAACTATTTCACTTCTGATCACCATAAGATAGATTTCTTATTGCCGCGAAGCGTACGATTATTTCCTTTTTAGCTTCCGATGCTGGCGTCCGCTCAGGATTTCGGTTATTATCAGTTGAGCATGCGGTTTTGGACAATGATAAACGATTCACTACACTAACGGTCACATGAAGTGGATAGTTTAGATGACACTATTGAACTATTTCCTCGGGAGAAACTATGCTAGGGAAGCCTCAAATGAACTAGTGGAAACCTTTTATGCTCGTATTAGAGAAGTAGAGGAAAACGAAACAGCGTACGTAACTAATCACATTAGATATAATGTGCATAGCACTATCGATTTTTAAAGAAACTTAATCGAATGCACATGTACGGAATAGTTTCGAAGTTTGCGTTTTGGTAATGTGATTTTTCTTCTTCTCAGAATCGCAGTCACCCTCAACGAAGAAATTGTTGTGAAACTCAGTCAGATTTGTGCATGAAATGTTTTTGATATAAGTTGCATTGTAGCTTAGCGCCCTCTTTCGTCACCTTGTTGTATATATTTAGGAACAGCATAAATTCTTACATGTTTTGCGGTGAGTAGCGATTTTTCTGCAAGTTGTTTACACAATAATGTATCTGGTCGTGAACGTAGACGAATCAAATGGATTGAATATTGAGGCAGACAATCACCAGTACATAGACTAGAATAGTATTGATTTTAAGAAAACATATCAGGCTGCTGTTGCTCTTAGCTTACCATATAAAAAATTGTATTTATATCCCCCGTGATATTATAAATTTTGATTCGTTTCAATCGTAGCCATAATCGGAAAAGCGGTCTGAGAATAAGTTTGGATTTATATGGAATCACATTAACATAGGATCGGAACCGAATTCGAAGTTAAAAACTCTAGCACATCTGAACAGCTAGAAATACTAATGTTCGATGAACAAGAGAAGAATCGTGCAGGTTTTGAGTGCATATTCTACCACACGTGCTCCAACCTGTTTCAAGTGCAAAACCACTTTGAATATATCAATGCATATAAACTCATAGGGGGAAAGGACTTCAAGACTACGACTTGCATGAATTTCAAGATTTAGGAAAGCCAAACACTGCAAATCTTTGAAAGCAGCATAACATAACATAAACAAAGAAAATGCTCAGTGCTTGCAACACTTTACCAGCACTGCAACTAAAAGTCTCCCACAATTGCCTCACTTCAAAATCAAATTGCCCTATCGATCTCGATTTTTCCGCTGATTTCGACGAAAGTTATAGAATAGAAAGATGTTTGGGGTCAAAAACGAAAGATTTTTGGGACCGAAAAATTTCTGGAACCTAGAATATTTCAACATTTGCAACTTATTTTCATTGTAAATGTTCGCGATATGAATACTTAATGTAAGCATTTATTGATGGTAACCTTTTGCCAGCATCAAAACCAAAAATATATCACACCTGCCTCACATTAAAACCAACCTACGATGCGAATTTCGTTTTGATCCGATGGCTGCATTGGAAGTTATAAGGGTATAAAGAAATTTAGGGTAACCAGTCGCAAAAGTTTTCAGATTTTCGAAAACTTAATATTTGTTGTTTATTGTCACTACAAGATCGTCACCGTTTTAAAATTTTACGATAAAATCGCTTAATAGAGATATTGCAAATAAATACAAAACCAACTATAGCTGGCAACCTTTTCATGGTTTTTTAACTAGATTCTTACTGAATAATGCCTATGAAAAGTTCCATTTATGACTGCAATGGAAGCTATAGGGCAAAAAGCTTTATTTTCCGGAGCGAATTTTCAAAACCCAAGACACCAAAATTACCACAGCTGGCAGCACTAACCGAACTTTTCAACCAAATTTCTATCATACACGGCTCAGAGTAAAGTTCAGCTATTGTGCCAATTTCATGCAAATCTGGTCACTGAGTTAGAATTCATAGGGCAAAAAGCAGTTTTTTTCTTCATATTTTTTCAAGATGGCACCACTGGCACAAATTTGCTCGTATTCCTAAATCGCTGCTATCAAATTTGGTCCTACTTTATACCAATACATTCTGTGAATTTCAACTGTATCTGATAATTGGGCCGTGGGTTCTCGTGAACAGAAGTCTTAGATGCTTAAAATATAGGCAAATTGGAAAAAGGCTACCGTTCTTGTCCGATGTGAAATTTCAAAAGTTTTGCTTTGGTTGTGTAAACAAAGCATAACACTTTTATTTGAGTTGGTTTTCTCCTTACATTGCACACAGACCAGAAAAAAATTTTTAGTCACTTCGTTACCTACAAAATTACCAATAATGATTTTGAATAACGATTCGCCTGAAAAATAGCCACCGCTTCCACCTGAAAACTTCTACAATGGTCCGGAACATGAGGGGACAGCCTAAGATTCAGCTCATGTTATCCTGTTAAAGCAAATGACTTCAGTGTGGATGATCCTATAAGAGTGACCGTGCTTTTTCCGCAGTTGGTTTTACCTCAAATTTCTACTGATACGCCTGTATGTATGTATATGACATTGTCAAGGACACACATTCGAAGCTGATAATTTGCACGCACATGTTGTATAAAAAACTTACTTCAAACGTTTGTTTGGCGGTTCATTTAAACAGACTCTCCTAGCTACTCATAGTATTGTTAATTGGCTTTATTTCTAGCCCATGGTGATCTTATGAAGGCTTTTGAACATCGTCAGCATCCAGTTAGTTTTCAGCCCCCTAACAAACTACAGCTAATTAAGCAAAAACCGTTTTACCTACTATGCTTCGATTATAAATCATATTTTATATTATTAGGATGTTAGCAAACTTTGAACCAAATTGAATCAATCTGAGCTTTTGTTTTTATCCTCTTTTGATACTATTTTTTGTTGAACGGAAATTTTGCTGATTGCTGAGATTTCCAGTAGGAAAATTATACCTCCGCACTACGTGTTTAGAGATGACCGGGATACAACTTGAGCTCAAAAGGCAGATGATGGCAAGGTCCTGATAGCCGTTAGTGAATCCTATCCCTGCCAACTCTGACTTCGGTGCAGTCTTATCTGTTGAACATGTAACAGTCCAAATTTATCGTTCACTTGTTGTTTCCTCTTTGTTATCCTACAATTATATGTCTAAGATTAATTCCATTCCGAATGCTACGCTTGAAAAAATTACCAAGTATGTAGTCCTATGCAAAATAGTGTAGCATTTTTGATCGAATACGCTATGTACACAGTACCCTGATTTATAAAAGATATGTATCTAAAAACGCCAAATTCTCATTCATTATAAATTTTGCTACTGTGCACATAGTCTCAACTCCTATGTAAGATAGCCCCAACTGCTATGAGAATACATATATAGATCATTAAACTAGACGTAATAACAATATTGTAAGCTCGTCTAGCCTCGGGAGTTTACCGTTGGCTTTTAAAATATTGTTTGAGTGGGATTAACTTGACAGAATTGTAAAATTTAGAAATAGAATATTAGTTATATAAATAGGAATTTCCATTCCCTACAATTTTGATTATCCCGGGATCAAAAAGTTATGGAAGGGAATAATTTCGCTTTTACTGTAGTTTTTATCAGATCCATAATATTGCTATTATAGTTGAGGGCTACAGTGCATGGCTTTGTATTGAAACCTATGTTTTATCACAATTCAGATATAAATATATGTACATATCAGTGGCGTGGCGTGACAATTTACCGAAGGGAAGCAATTGGTTGATGTCCATGGTAGATTACGCTTTCCGCAAATTCGTTACGTGTAATAGAACCCCTCTATAAAAGCACCCAGGAATTATTAACGGGGACGTGAGAGTAGACATTATGTATTCTTATGAAAATAAAAGTTCACAGTCCTTGACACAATAAGAAACCATTTCAATATTTATCAGTAAAATAATAACATTCCCAGAACTAGGAATATACTATTTATGAAAGTCGCCAAACTTCGAAGAATTGAAAAGGCTTAAAAATCTGAAACTTTTTAAGGATGAAAACTTTGAGTTTATTTTAACGATTATGCTTCCAATTATTTCGACATAAGCACTTGTAAAGAATGGTACAACATTCTCATTGTTGTCAATTATGTACCTTACTGTTTTACGACGTTGTGTTGTTTCACAAATTAACCATAAATCGTTCCCAATTCTTGTGAAACTATTTCTTAAAGATTGTATTTGATCTTCAAATATTGCCATTTTGTGAATATGATACAGTATATTACATTGTTAGGACTGAAATATATCGAATAGTATGTCTTTTTTTTTTTAGAAAAAACATAAAACAGAAAAATAAACTAAGAATCTTTAAGTAAAATAAAAAGCCCACTCTCACTATCAACGATCTCTCCGCCTCAAGTAGCACTATCATTTTCAGTTATATATTCCACGAGTTATTTTAATACCTCTTTACTATAGAAAAATTGTTAAAAATAACCAACCATTAAAAGACCAACGTTTTGGAACTAATTTTCGAAGCCTTTTTTGACGAATAAATACAAAGCAAATAAACTTATTGTCGTTCTTGAAAAACTAGTAATAAATTGGGCGAAAATCTGCATTCGCGTATACTATTGCACAATTCAGAAAAAATCAAATTTAGTCGATGTACGAAAAAATGAATAAATATTGCGTTTTTATACATTTTTTTATACATGTTTGCAATCCAGTTGTTTTGGCATTTATTACAGAGGCTCCTCAAGGCTTTGATTTTTCGGACAGTATGCAAAACAAAGTTAAATGAACGGGACGCATTTTGGTTATCAGAAACATCTGTGAGATTTATGAAAGTTTCTTTAACTGCACCGAAAGAAGTAATGTAACCAAAGGTTGTTAAAAGTTGTGATCGATATGATATATCGGTTGTTTCATCTAATATTATTGCTATGAATTTGCTTTTCTAAATTTCATTACAATGAGATCGTTTTGAAACTAATGGGATCGTTTTGAATATAATTTGATGTTCCGGAAAAAATATTTGCTTGTTCCAAGTGAGCTGGCAATTATCGGTTATGTACTGTCAAAAGATTAATTGTCTTTAGGTGATTTACCCCTATTGCAAGAATACACAATTTCATTACAACTATGTAATGCTTCTTCTTGACATCCTAAATGGCACACAATGTTTATTAGAATCATCATTGTTTCACAATTTCTCCTAACTGTGAGCAATATCACTGAATACTTATATTGACTACTCAGCAATTCTTCAAATCACCGGAATCAAACTTGGAAAGTAAAAGGACTGAATTGAAATGATCAATACTGTTTGTACAAAGCCTCTTCACAGCTTTAACATTATTTAAATTACAAATTCCGATATTTCGCCAACTGTCTGAAACGCTTGAAAATAGCACACATGACCAGCAAAATTATTTTTGTTTAATATTACAACCGATAATCCGTTCCGAGTTTTTCATTTATTAATTTTGCGACCAAACTACCGAGTAGGTACATCTCTTTATTATAGAGACAATTTATGAATTCGGTTTCGATCGATCCTGGTTGGTGATGTCTTTTTTTTCAGCAAACTACCGAGATCCAATTATATAAAAATTAAATAAGTTGGTGAATTCTAAAATTTTGACCCACAGAACAAGTGAACACATTCACCTATTTCAATCTTTCACTATTTCAAATATCAATCAAGAGTATCATGCAATTTTACACAGTAATTTTACACATTTAATTAGTCTACAGCTTCACCTATTACTACCTTGCAATATTATTACCAAATCCTATAGGCTATAAGTGACTTAAAGCCTTCGCCAATTGAAAACACCTTCATAAAAGTTTGTATACAAAATAGAACATACAAAAAATTATGTCATAAAATAAATCATTAATAAAACACACAAAGTAACGACTTATCGAATCCAAGGCATCTGGCAACGCTTGCCACATCGCGTAACTCAAGCTCGCTCACAGCAAGCGTTTTCCATTCACAAAAATCTGTACAAGCAATGTATAATGATAACAATAACAATTTACCCTGCTACTAGTGAGGGGAAAGCAGAAATAAGTTCCACAGTAGTCATGCGTTCGCAGCTCCGCTCTGAGTCTCTCTCGTGAGAAGATAATTTCCCCTGGAAAGCAACATCTTCATTGCTTCCAAACAGATGGTATACACACATGTTTTTTAATGACGTCACAGTCTAGTCTATATGGGGTCAAATAAACGCTCGTAGAAGCAATTTTCACATTGCTTCCAAGTCGTGATTGTTCTTTCATCATTTTCATTCTGTGGTGTTACCACGTCAACTGTGTGAGATGTTCACAATTTGATTTGAGAATTTTTTTTTCAATAAATGTTTATACGCGATTATTTCACTGTTTCGAAAAAAACAATTGATTTAAAATTCATGTCAGCCAAATGTAAGGGAAGCAATGCTTCCCTTGCTTCCATGAACGCCACGCCACTGGTACATATATGTTTATACCAGCAGAAGCATATAAATTATGGTCTCTGGCGCTATGTTTTTTCTCAGTGTAGTCTGCTGAACTTTGCCTTCTCCAACCTTCCCTTCAATAATAAAAGGTGGGCGAAATACAAGTTTCTTTTTAAAAATGCAATAAAGTGAACAAAATTTAATTTTTTTCATGTATTATGGCTTTACTAGTAAGAGTAAACATTTCCATTAGTGATGAAACACAATTTCGTTCAAGTCGCTGCCTCGGCTGGCTTCGCAGTAGCGCATTCTGTCACTCCAATTTTTCAAGACCTTGTTGATGGTTTCGGGCTGTAGCTCACGGATTGCTTGGATGATATTGGCCTTAAGTGCTTGAATCGCTTCTGGATTTTTGGCATAGCATCGGTCTTTCACGGTTCCCCACAAAAAACTCGAAAGGGGTCAAATCGTAGCTCCAAGGCGGTCAATTGACATCGCTAAGACGGCTGATAACACGATTTGAGAATTTGGTGCATAAAAGGTCGATTGTGGTATAGGCTGCGTGGTATTCTGCATAAACCAGAGGTCATCCGAATCCATCTCTTTAATTTCAGTAAAAAAAAAATCGGATTACATGGCTCTGTAACGTTCACCGTTGACCAAAACGTTGTTCGCACCCTCATTTTTGAAGAAAAATGGTCCAATGATGCCACCACTCCACAATCCGCACCAAACTGTCACTGTCTGTAGATGCTTTGGCTTCTCGATAATAACGTGCGGTTTTTTCGAGCCCCAGATGCGGCAATTTTGTTTGTTAACGTAGCCGCCGAGATGAAAATGCGCCTCGTCAGAAAAGATGATTTTTCGCCAAAAATCGTTGTACAATTCAAGCCCAAATTGCGAAGCGATAACGAAGCGGATGGTCGTGCGCCTTCAATTGTTGAGTCAGTTGGACCTTGTAAGCGAATAATCCGAGATCTTGGTGCAAAATTCTCCTGAGCCTAGTGCGTGAAAAGTTGAGCTGTTGAGATCGACGGCGAGTTGATGTTCATGGAGTGAGTCTCACACTCTCGGCTACAGCAGCCACATTCTCGTCTCCACTAGTATGCCAGTTTCACGAGCTTTTTGCATAAACTTGCGTACAGCAGGTGCGGTGGGTGTTTCATTTCGGCCAAAACTAATTTTCAAAAAACACACTGTTCACAACGTTGTTCAAGCGTAAAGCCACTCATTTCGTTCTGCGGAGGTATGATACTGACTTTCTGTCAAAAATTCGAGCGGAAAACAGCTTTTCAAAATAACCTATGATTTAAAAAGAAACCACTAGATGCCCCACTCTGCATATACATCTCTTTTTCTTTCAATCCTTAGGTGGACGCTGATCTAAATTACCCTCCACCTACAGCTGATTTGCTGGTGGTGAATATTTTTAACAATAAAGTACATAAGCATCATTAAATTTGTGACAGGCTTCTATTTACCTAACACCAATACCGGTGGTTTTTGAGCCAAACATAATTCAAAACACTTCAAGCAGATTGTCTAGGCCAGAAATGAAAAACATTGTTTGGATGAGAAAACATTTGTGGCAGTAAGCTTCATTACTACCATTCAATTGCCTGGCAACTTAATATTATCATACAATTTTGTATGAATAAAACAGCCATTATAGTTTTTTAACAAATATAATTTTAAATAAACTTTAAAACTGAAACAACAAAAGTATATAAAAACACCACATGCTTTTTATGAGGTTTCTCTAATGTCGATGAGGAAAATTTAAATATCTGCAAGAATCGTCGTCGTCATAGTATTGCTAATAGTAGTAGTGTAGATGAGATGATTTTTTTGTGATTTTGTGTTAATTTTTTTTATCTCTGTATTCTGTTCTATTAATTCGATTCTTAAATATTTTATATAGTCATCACAGTTAGCGGAGCTGAAAACATCTTCAGTTAAGAAAGTTGTTCACCATAAATGAAGTTTTACATCTCTAACTATTTTATATAAATTCAATGTTCCTTGAGTCATGGTGTACTTCCTTCGAACAGGGCACGAAATTCGCCGCTTTTAGGCCGCGGAAGTCCTTTTCGAATTGTCTGGCTGGCATCAACGATACTATTTTGTGAGCCTTCTAACGAATTATCCTTTGCATCATCATCATCATCATCGCTGAAATAAAAAAGTTATATGCCATCATTTTCTGTGCATGCTGTTTTTATCGATAGCTTACTCTTTACAATCATCAGCTTCCGCTGCTAATGCATTCACTACCGCCGTGATAGTATTTGACTCTGGATTGCTTAAATGTTCATCTTTTTGTGCCATAATGTTCGGATTTTTTCCGATTTTATTAAGACGTTCGGCTGCTACAGTTTCCATAGTTTTACGCATAAGCGGATATTGATCCAGGACAGCATTGAAATGGTCAACACTTAACGAAAATAAATTACAGTATGTTTCAGCTCGGACGCTGGCTACTCTCCTTGCATTAGTCAGCAAACAAATTTCACCAAAATATGAGCCATCTGATAGTGACGTTGCCACCTGCAAAGAATATTAAATTTCAGTTGCTACTGTTTTAAATGTGAAACGCATCTTCATTTTTGATGTTATTTTGTTATGGATTGCAAATAAATATTTAAATTTTCAAATTATATTTTTAATTTAAAATACTTTGCAAAACGAGATGTTTTATTTTTTCTCAGTTCATTTGGTTTTATTTGACTTGGCAAAATAGGAAATCGGGAACAGCTACGCCACAGGAAAATAATTGATGATTGAAGAATTTGAGACGGGGTGAAATGGATTTACAATAAAAGTTTAAAATGTAGTTGAACATATAAGAAAGTTTACAATATGCTATAAAAACTGTAAACAGCGGATAAAACAGGTAGCCTTTTTCCCCATACTCTTTGGAGAAAAGTTCTGAGTATAAATACTAATAAGGAGGCGGATGGCTTGAATGCTTCAAGTCTAAAGGCTTCAGAGTTTTCTATAGATGGAGTTCCAGTGCTTTCCAGCGAGACCTCTAAGAGATGAAAGAACCAGTCAAGGTCTGAATCTCAAGACAATTTGAAGAAACCAGCTGGAAGGAAAAAACAGAGGCACGAAAAGTTCCAAAATGAAAAACGAAATCCATAGCTTGATACCAAAAAAGGAATAGAGGAAGCAAGGAGTTAAAGTTCGAGTCTAAATCATAAAAAGAAAGAGGTAGACCAGAAGAAGAAAACTAGTAGAGGTTCGCTTCTGACGGCAGCTCTACCTTATAAATTGCAAAGGACCGCTCCCGAGTCATAAAACCTTTCGACAAGACCTTGTCGAAGAATAGATACGAATGGGATCTCAAAACATCCTCAGTCCAACAGAATGAAACAGCAAGTAAACTATAGAGGCAACTTGCAGGGTGTGAAAATCGTGGCCATACCGGAAGACTTTCTCACACGAGGGACCAAATGGTATGTAGAATACCCTTCAACGAGAGGATGCTGACAGATATAGAGGGTAGTGTTGCCCTTCTCTTCTTCAGTATCACTTACAAAGTAGGTAACATTGGCCTTTTTCCCAAGGGCAAACCAACAACGCAATGGATAAAGATAGACGCAGTGGATATATATGGACGCACTAAATATAAGGACTTCGGAAGGGGTCAATCTATGGGTTGCATAAGAATCTCTGATTTCTTACCTCAAGATCGTTTTTAGTAAGATCCCCAAATCAGTTAACGGGGACAGTGGACAAGTCCTGCAGAGCTTTCTTTCAGGGAAAACAAAAACAATTGCGCCATCGTAGTCATAGCGGTGGACCAAGCGGTGAGCCTACATGCAAATATGTATCATACCAAAGCTACCTCGGTGGATTTAAGCAACAGGTTTGCAATACGTACCTGTAACATGGAGCTAATACAAAAGCTATGGATAAGAAAACGCAGAATATGTTGCCTGCACACAAAAAAAGTTATTTTAATCCCCAGGGTCAAAAAGCGATAGCAAATAACACAAACATCATCTTCGTCGGCATCGCAAACTACATCAATAACGACACAGTGGCGATCCAATTACAGGTCCCCATATAAATTACAGATTCGTAGAGGAAATATTTGTCTCAGTCTAATTCTGAGGGGATGAGGACTAAGTCTCAAGGACGACTATCAAAGGACTCGTACACCACTGCAAAAACAAAGACAATTTATTGTAATGCCAATGCACATTACACACCATGAGGAAGCAGTGCAATCATCGCCAGAGGTGAGTCACTCTTCAAAATCTTCCTTACTAGCAATCAAACTTTAGCAAATAGGAGCAACAAACCCAAGCTCCTGACATTTAACAGGCAAGAGGGACTTGATATCAAGATACTGTTACACAGATAGTTTCAAATATCTGATGAAGGAGTGGAATACCCTCACAGGAGTTTCGTCTTCTGATTATGATCAGAGAATGCATATAATCTTCGAACTAATAAATCACTTTACGAACGCCGCTTGGACCCGAGTTTAGCTATGAATATGAAATTGGAGGATATGGTGGGTAAGTGCAACAGAATAATCCTCGTAACGTTCCTCGATAATTGTCTTGAAAAAACTAGTATCCCTAAAACCCATGGTGCCATGGCGAAACAAGGAGTAAAAAAAGCTCAAAAGAGTCGCAAGAACAGAGTTCAGTAAGACCAAAATAATATCAAACTGGGAGGCTTGTAAAAAGTAGATCTCAGAATACAACAAAAAAATCCAAAAAAGACTTGGCTGTTTTTTGCACCAACACCTAGAAAACTGCCCAAAGGACATCTATGGTATATCGGAATCTGAGCTCCAAATGGAGGGATGAAAACCACCGTTGGAGGTACACTGGAAGTTCACACTTTCTAGGGTGCAAATATGGTAACAATACTGATACTAAGAAAGAAAATCAAGGCGCTGAGTGGACACTAAACTGATGAGCACTGTTTAAACAAAAAGTCACATTTTAAAAGCTTTAGCGAGAAATAAACCTCTCAATCCATTTAAACCACCAGTACTAGGAGAATCATTTCGACTCGGCTACAAAAAGTAACAGAGTAACTGAAAGACATTCAGGTATACACATTAAGAGTGAGCTTCAAACTCTACGTATCGAAGTTTGGAGTCTGGCACTTATTCAACTCTAAAGGCGGCAATAAACCGGCCAATCTATCAAAATCATACAAATCAATAAATTTCTTGATTTTTACACATCCTTCATATTGAATACAGTGAAAAAGCCAATCGACGAATGCTTAAGGATCTTCTAGTAAAAATTTCACCTTCAATTTGCCTACCTAATGGGCAAATCAGCTATATCAGATATATATATATATATATATATATATATATATATATATATACATATATATATATATATATATATATATATATATATATATATATATATATATATATATATATATATATATGTATATATATATATGTATATATATACAAATAATAAGAAAAGCATGGGATAAAATAGGCGAGTAAAAAACGAAGATATCAAGGTGTATTTGGGGAGCTGAGGAGTCAAAGCTGAGTGCGAATACTGGCTGAAAAGCTACTCGTGATCTTCAGCAGTAAAGGACTAACTGCTCTCGATTATATGGTTGTTATATCGCAGTTGCATTAGTATTAAGAGCCTCACACTCACACTTGAAATCCTGAGCACAAAGGGCATTAAATGAAACAATACAATCGAATGAGGAACAGGTATTACTTCAAAATCTTCAAAAAATTAACTTAGTACCATTCACGAGCGAAAGGAAAATTGAAATAGGAATCCTAAAAATTAGGAAGAGGTTAAATATCTTAAAATCCAAATATATATGCAACTCATCTGGGACAGTCGTTTAAGCCAAATCGCACTGAATGGCACTAAGGCATTCTGGGCAACAAAATAAATGTTATGATGCCGTAGAATACTATGTTTTAGGCAGATACTCGGTGCATGCAAACAAACTCAGCATATTTTGAAGAGCAGTGTGATTGACAAAAAACCACTAAAAAACTGCTGCTGGCAGGCTCAAAAAGCTGTAAAAAACGAATGACTTGCCTGCCTGTGGATTACAGAAACAACTAGCACCAGAGCAGTGACAAAAATTGAGGTGCTGCTAAGATTTGAACCGCTGCGTCTTAAAATTCAAATCTAGCGGTAAAACAGGCTACAGGTATAAATCAGAATAGATTATCAGAATCTTAATGTACTTTAGCTACAAAAAACTAAAGTAACTTTCGGGAAACGGTTCAAGGTCACAGTTCCATAAAGAAACACATTGAATGATGGCCTATATCCTCGCGCCAACAGACAAAAAGGTGGAATAAGATTAGTTTAAAAGCCCTTGCGCATCAGAACCGCTAGAAATACTAATGTTCGAAGAACAGTAGAGGATTTGTGCAGATTTTGAGTGTATTGTTATATATTGTCTTATATATTGTTGTTAAATTGTTGTTAGTCTTTTGTATTATATATTTTATGTATTGTCATATATATTGTTATATATTGTATATTCGCGATGTGAATACTTAATGCAAGCATTTATTGGTACGAAAATAACAAAAACACCTCGTGCTAGCAGTCCTTTGCTAGCACCGAAGCCAAAAATAAGTCACATCTGCCTCACGTTGAAGTCAACCTGCTCTGCGAATTTCGTATTGATCCGATCACTGCATTGGAAGTTATAGGGATACAAAGAAATTTAAGGTTACCATTTGCAAGAGCTTTCAAACTTTCTAGATCTTAGTACTTGGTGTGTATTTTCACTACAAGCCCACTACGATTTGAAAATTTTATGATAAAATCGCTTACTAAAGCTATGTCAAAAAATTCAAAATAATCATAGCTGGCAACCCTATCATTGTTTTTCAAGCTAGATTTCTACTGAATATTGCCTACAATAATTTAAGTTTGCCATATGAATTTCCTTATAATACCATGACTGTACTGGAAGCTATAGGGCAAAGAGCTTTATTTTCCTCAACGAATTTTCAAAATTTAAGGCACAAAAATTATCATAGCTGGCAGCTCCAAACGAATATTTCAACCAACTTTCTACCGAACTTGGTTTAAAGTAAGGTTCAGTTACTGTGTGAATTTAGTTAAAATCGAACGACTGAATCAGAATTTATAGGGCTAAAAGCAGTTATCTTTTTTAGTGATTTTTCAAGATGGCACCACTGGCACAGAATCGCCCGCGTTTCAAAATCACTTCTATCATACTTGGTCCTATTTAAGACCAACACATTCCGTACATTTCAATTAATTCTGCTTATCGGATCGTGAGTTTCAGTGAACAGAAGTTTTTGATACTAAAAATATGGGTGAATTGGGTAAGGGTTACCAGGCGTGCCCGTTATAGCATATCAAATTTTTTACTTTGGGTATGTAAACAAAGCATAAGATTTACATATGAGTGGCTTTTTTTTGAAGAAGCGGCATTTTTCCAAGAGAGTCGATGATTTGGAGGTTTTCACTTTCAGTGCCTGCCCTAGCTACAGGGTTGCCAACACGCTCATTAAAAGTAACATTAACTTACAACTAAATAATACCAATATGTTCTGAAAATTTCGTAATGATTGAATAGCTCTGTCAAAAGTTATCGCAATTTAAAAATTTTCAAATTTTCCCGTTCTCTAGGCACCTAGCGCACACATGGGGTTAAAAATTCCAAAACATTATCCGATTCGCATTGAAAACATGTTCGAAATTTATTTCGTCAACTTTATTTTTCAAAAATTATTTGTGTACGGAATAATAGGTATATGAAAAATATCACTGAAATGGTCGCCGGCGCCACAGGGTTAAAAATAATTGACATTTAGTAAGACCTGGACCTATTCTGTACATACACCAATGTATTCTGAAAGTTTCGGCTCAATCGGATGCCGCGTTCCCCAGAAATAGTCACTGAATTTTTTTGATGATGATGATATATATATATATATACATAATGACATAAAAGTAAAAGAAGCTGTAACTCTCCTTTGCAAAGAGTTCCTCCACTAAAAAGGCATAAAGCGGGGCAACTACTGCAGATAGTCTGGCAAAGTGGCAGATAGTGTAGAACACGTAGAGCTAGTGAAGCGAAGATTATATACCCATCTGCTTTTCCCTCTATCTGGGATATAATGAAAGTTCCATGCAAAGATATAACTAGGTTAATAAGGAGCTCAAATATTATGTTCCAAACAGCGGAGAGGATGTTTAGTAGACCCAAGAAAGCGCAGTGCTGGGGGCCATCTAGACCCACTTCATGCAAATTAATCGATCAAATCTCGCATCAAGGGGTAGACCACTTTATCAATATATTCTACCAGTTCATTTATACGCAACCGATAATTTTGAGCGATAAATTTCACAATTTGTAAATCGAAATTGCGTGAAGGATATTTGCGAACTTGAAGTAAAGAGCTAGGTTTTTAAAAGTAACTAAGGGGGAACCATCGATTCAAAGATAACTACGAATAAGAGACAAGAAGTTGTAAACTTTATAGCTGCTGATTTAATTTACATACAACTTTTTGTTTAAATATGACAAATATGCTTCACGTATATCAAGAAAATTTGTATAAGATTTCCGATGAATATAACAAAATAAATAAATTCCAAAGTATAAGACAACAATTCAATATATGACCAACTAGACATTTCACTCACAGGGAAATATCATGAAAACTCACAGAGCAGCTCTATGAATGTTTCAAAAAATGGAAAAGTAATTATATATTTCACATCTAATATTGTCGTTTGTCAGGAGACAAAGTTCTTACCTCCCCATTCGCCATAACAATATCAACAACACCTTCTTGGATAAAATACATTTTGGTTCCAATCGTACCTTCTTTGATTATAATATCACCTAGAAATATAGCCATTTCAATCAAATCGATCTTTACTAGCTAGTTATTTGATACTTACCCGGCTGAAAGACTTCATACTTAAGCTTAGTAACAACATCCGAAACGAAGTTGGAGTCTGCGTTAGCAAAAAAAGGCACTGACGCAACTAGGGACCTAGAACGACAAAAACAATAGGTTATTTCTGTTTGAAATATACTGGTTTTGAGTAAAAATAAATACATTTAAATTGTAATCAAATGTTTACCTGCAGTTGTAATTGATAACATCTTCGCGTAATTTTTCACTTAATTCGCCAAGAATTAGTTCCTCGTCAAAGAATTTGCCTTGATATCGATGCTCAAAGTATTCCGTGATTCTTTGACGCATATCGCGCGGCAATTTTCTATAGGCCATATATTCTTCGACTTGTTTAACTTTTTCTCGATATTGTCTTCGACTAGAATCCAAACTCTGAATTAAATTGGTAGCATGACCCAGGAACAGTGCATAGCACGTCGCTCCCGATATCATTGATAACATCGTTAGCCACATATCGGTTAACGATTGCGGTGGGAATCTGTAACGACAAAATTTCGAAGCTCAGTATGGCCAATGATAAGGTTATCGGAGTTAGAAACAAACCTTCCATATCCTATACATAACATGTGAGACATTGCTTTAAATAGAGCCCAGGAATACTGTTCCAGCCAGTATGCTTCCTATTAATGACAAAAACTCATTTGAGGATTGACAAGAGAGATATTTAGATGGTTGGCTGTTTTTTATGTGACATGCCCCTTACACCTTCACTCGCCAATTTTATTACCTGATCTGATGAGTCTAAATTTTTGCATGTTTAAGGAGAAAATTTGTCGATTTTAAATTATTGAAAGTGTCGAAAATTGTTCTCTTGGTTTACTAACCGGTACGTAAAATAGATGATTACCTACCATTTTGCATATTTGTCGCTAAGTCTATTGTAAAAGCTAAACTAAGTAAATTATGTGAAAATATAATTTACAATAGATATCTACAGTCCTGAAACTCCAGAAACTGAAAAATTTCATTGAGAGAGAAAATAAAATGGTAAAGCGGTCGCTAGTTATTTTAATATGCTAAAACACTACGGGTTAAAATTAAGTAACCGTTAAGGGTTTTTTGACAGATTGAATCGGCATTTCCCAAGTTGACGTTATATCATTCTTTCCGGTCAGAGTGTTTTGCTCTATCTGTACTTTGAGCGTGTGACCATTTTTGATATGATGATGTAGAAACTGGGCAGCATTTCGCAAGTGTCAGTGATATATCATAGATTTATGGTTAAGTTAAATAGCTTTTCGTTAATATTTACAAAATAGAACATTACTAAGGCCAAAAATACGCGAGAACACAATTATAACTAGGTATCCTATGTAACTATAACCTATTTAAGTCAAAAATTATTGTGCTACTGAGATTAAAAACTGATAAGTGCAATCAGATGAAGTTATAATTTACAATAAAAACCATCGTCCATTTTCGTATTACGTACTATGTGATTTAATAACAACTAATCCGATACGTAAGGTAAGGCACTAAAAATAATAAAAGAAATCTAAGTTGATAGTTTTGTACACTAAAGAGTACACAATTAAAGAATCTGATTCTGTATAGAACGAAACAAAAATCGTGCATGGGCAGGAGAGCCCAAACTCATGTTCAATACCTTCTTTGTGATAACAGGAAATATCGTGTCAACCATCGTATCATTTCAGTTTTTACTAAACCATGGCTTATTAAAGCATTTAATGATCAAATTCATGCTTTATACTTCTGTTTTCTTGCGTTGCATTTGTGAACATTTAGTCTAGTCACTATGATATTGAATTTCGAATAATTTTTGATAATTGTTCATTCGTAAATAAATGCTCGATTGCCGATAATTGAGCTTTTCCTAGAAGTGACCGTATTTTCTTTAGTTTCTTAAAAGCGTTTCCATGCGTACAATAGACCCCATTTTTTTGTGTCGTGGACATTGCATTGTAATGGGTACTTACTTCTCTTATGTGCCAAATAGATATTGGCCGAGCCCAGGCGAGCCGAGTGTGTGGGCGGTCCAGACGAGCGACTTTGACAGGTGTCACAGGCGCTCGAGCTACATCCGATCGGAATGGATGTTGAGCACGAGCCAAGGCGATTCGTGACGAGCTGTCAAATGCCGTCCACATGTTGGCGGCCTCGTCTGACTTCGGCTCGCCTGGTCTCGGCCAATATCTATTTGCTACATTAGAAGGTGGAGCTGGAGCTTTGAAAAATGGGAGGAGACCAGCCTAGAAAGCACAGGGAAAAAGAAACCGGCGAAAATCTATGCACTGTGCAATTACAGTATAAAAACGGGTAAGAACGCCTGGATCTAGCCCTTAGAAAGAAAACAGCGCTCGGGAAAGAGGTAAAGTATGCAACACGGAAGTCTCTTGGTGGCTTTGTTGGAAAAGTAGCAAAAGAGCGTAGAAAGGCAAAATCGATCGGCAAATCCAAGTTCATATGAAAATTGGCGTCAAAATAAACACAAGCGGAAGAAAACGCAATCGTCTAGCTGCACTAAAAAAAGGAAGCGATGGTAATAAACCATATCCAAGGGAAAACTCAAAATAGTATAAATTACATCAGCTTGACTGTTGCTGTCAATTGGAGACGCAATTACATGCATAAACTCAACAACGTTCGTAGACTTGCAGTGGTCTTCTATAAAGCCACTTTGTTGCGCTGCAAGTATAAAAATGAGGGCATCATAGATACGATTGAAAACGAGGCGTTCCAAAATTTTCGAATGCCAAGGAAAAATGGACTTATCGCGATAGCTAGAAGCAAGGTTACGTTCACCCGATTTAAAAAAGAGAATAATGTTACAAAGCTGCCAGTTTGACGGACTGTTACCAGCTCAGAGATTGAAATTGAATAAGATGGACAAACGGATACAAAGGGAAAACGGAAGATTTTTCACGAAAAACTTGGGAATACCATCCAAACCAGGGGAACAATTGGAATCAGATTAGGACAAAGGAAATTCAACCTTTACAGGTTTAAACACAACAGAGAAGAGACTAGCAGGAAAATAAACAAAAGCAGTCAGAAGCAGGTATCAATGGTATAAACAGACATTGCCAAAATATTGCAAGTGTAAAGAGGGTTGGAAGTAGTAAGTAAATAAATTAAATACTTGGGAGTCAAGAAAAGAGGAAGATGCTTTTAAAGAGCGAACAAAAGACCAGACACTTTTAGGGCTGTTCGACTTTAAAGAAGATTCAACAAACGAGGAATAGTTGAACAATGCTAATCTTATTAGCATTGACCAACTATTCCTAGAAGATAGCATAATATTCAACAGATCGAAAATTCAAAATTCAGAAGTTTTAATTTTAAGGGTACTCTTTACCATCGCGGTAAACCAAGGAGGATAACGAAAATTGCGGTTGCAAATAATGGCAAGGTTTCAGTTGATCGGCGAGGTTTAAGCGATGGGTATTTGTGGACTGAAAACCAAGCATAAACATTGTCAGCTGTTAGTTTTAACTGAATGACTCAATGAGAGAAGGAATTGCGTAGAAAGATAAAACCATTGGAATATGGACTCTCCGAGAAATATGTGGTAGAAGTCGGTGGCGTTAATACGAGAGCTTTGGAGTAAAGAATGCCGATTCAAAATACAATGCGCTACCAATAAAGGAAATGGTGTACAGGTTGACCAATGATAAGTAACAGCTCGACACCAACCTATTGCAGATCGAGTGTCAGCGAGTTCATACCTAATATAAATCTTTTCTAAATGAAAAGTGATTACATCTACAATACCTATTGACTCTCTAAGAACCAGAGTCCTGACTAAAAAATACTTTTTTGGACGGGACGGTTGGACGGGAAAAAGGTGTTGGAGTTATTTGACAGCAGCTTTTTAGGTGAGGTCAATGTAGGTTAATTGGGGTAAGATGGACCCCGGGTGATAAATACACTTAGTAATTTCAATATGGGTCAAATTAGACGAGTCTGCAATGGTTCGATGCCACGTAGAAAGCTACTACCGGAGAAACAAGAGACGGGCAGACTCAAGAGATAGTTAAACTGAGGCTAAGAGCTCTAACGTACAGGCATAGGGTACAGCAATCTGTTGATTGATTATGAGAGTCTCAACTTGCCACGAAACATCAAAATGCAAAAACTGGGAATGGCTTTGGAACCGGGGTAAAAGCAAACTCTCTGAAAAAACTGAATCGATACCCATGGGACCAAGTCTACAAATTGATGTTCGGTACGCTCGACAACATGGACCTCCGTATAAACTTGGAGGGGGTTGTCCTAAAGCATATTGTAAATTTACTCTTTCTAGTGTGTTGCCGGAAAGTAGGAAATAATAATACAGTCATGAGGAAGATGTCCTTTTGTTCACTGACGAAGAGCAACGCATCCAGGCCAGACAAAATGAACTACTGAAAACAGTACAGAAGCGACAGCTTTGAACATTGCTATGCATATAAAATGAGTGTTTTGGGTGAATGTTTTTTCGTGACGCAAGAAAGTGGAATGATTCACTCTGATTGCAGCGAGAAAGAAGAGATATCTCTCAATATGGTTTATACTACGGGGTTAGAAGGGTTATTAAAGCTTCGGATATACAAAGGCCTGGTTATACGAAGCTTCGGTTATACGAAGGGCTGGTGATTAAATTATTATCAGCAAGCCAGGTCTATTGTATTTTTAGTAGCACTGGACATCTGTGAGATGGATAGACTGTTGGACTCTCCTCAGCCAAATTTTTTGGAAGACGACTACTTACTAGCTATGGTATAAGGCTCCGTGAAAAATTGTCATTTGAGGCAAATCGGGGAGCTTTGCACAAAAAAATCACAGTTGGAGTAACACAAGTGTCCATTCTTAGACCAGACCTGTGAAATACTGCTTATGATGGTCTGTTGCACATCGAGGTGCCACAAGATGTATTCATGGTAGGGTATGCCGATCACACTGCAGCTCAAATCACATATTGAAATTCTAAAATTCCCCAAATTAAGCTCAATCAAGTAATAAAAGTGGTTAGAGGTTAGATGACAAGTCATAAACTCCTGCTGTGAATCATAACAACTTAAATTGTGGTGCTGACGAAGAAGAGGGTATCAACCGTTATATCCATGACTGTAAGCTCCAGTGAACTTGAGACCAGAAAAACGACTAAGTTTCTCGGATTGGTGCTGAATTCAAAATTGCCTCAGCTGAAAAGAAGTGTACCGCTGACTTTTATCTCGTTTTTTAGGCTCATGTCAAACTTTCACGAGTAAATGTAAACATTAAGTTCTCAGTAAAATTGAACCCTTTTATCTTTGTGAACATTTTCGTGTATACCTGCCCCCGATCTTTAAACCATATCCAAACTTTCTATATCAAGGACAGACCACTTTATATTAGTATAAAGTGCGAGCTCTTTAATTGGCAACATGGACTCGAAACAAGAAATAGTACGACATCAAATTATTTTCAAATACGTTGAAAATTCCGAAATCAAGTTTTCAAAGATCGCTAAGGACCTTAAAACGTCACTTTCAATTTTCGAACGAATAAATGCAAATTAGGATCAGATAGATAGTCTGGAAGTACAACCAAGGATTTAGCGAAGAAAATTGTCGGGAAGCTCGAGACCAAACCTGACATTTCCATTCGATATATGGTAGAGGTTGCTGGTACATTGAAGTTAACGAATAAAAGTTACAGCCTGAGAGCATATAAGTTATAGAAAGTTCCTGATCGATCCAAGGAAAAGGAGAAAGCAGCAAAAACGAGGGTTCGAAAATGAAACGATCGATATGCGACAGAATTCGATTGTGTCATTTTAGATGAGAAGATTTATGTCAAAGCGGACTTCCGACAAATTCCTGGCCATAAATTGTACACTGCTTTAGCAAAAGAAGCAGTAGAACAAGTATCTAAGTCGAAGAAAACCAGTAAAATTTCTAAACAGTACATTGTGTGGCAGTTAATTTGTTGATGTAAGTCTAAGGAGCAATAGTTTTATACCGGAAGTAGAGTTGGCTGTCATTTAGCGTAACATGTTAAATAAGATAGTTTCCAATCTGTAACACGTTTCCAACGAAACATGTTACTAAAAACTACCTGTTATTTTTGAAATGGCTTACTCAAAAACGAGTAACGCTTGAAAAATCATAAGCGGCCTCAAGGGCATGCCTGAAAAGAACGCGGTAATCGCGGTCTCAGTAATTGACCTTTCCGCTATTATATTTGCTTGCCACATCACAATGGCGAAGGAAAAAGAAAATTGATATTTTCAGTTCTATAAGCATTTAGTTTCACTGCCGATGATTTGACCAGGAACGTACAAATAAACGATTTTATAGTAAAATTGATAGACAGTTTGGAACGCTCTATAGCGTATTAAGCCGAGCCGTTTGTGCTAACAGTGAGTTATATTGGAACGTGCAATGTGAATGATATGTTGCGCGTTTCAATATATAAGTCAATGGAAGAACAGCGTTCCAAAAATAACAAGTTACTGGAATATGTTACTAGTCGCAAAATATAACGCTTTTGTTACTTAGGTTTAGCGTTATTTCTCATCTCTAATCAGAAGTCACAATCAATATCCAAGTATATCTCCAGAAGCGATTATTACCTTTCATTAATAGGCATAAAGGGTCCGTCTTGTTTTGGCCAGACCTAGCGTCAAGTTATTATGCTAAGATTTTGCTGGAGTTGTATGTTAGTAACCACGTCAATTTTGTACCCAAAGAGGCCAACCCACCAAATTGTTCTGAGCTCAGACTTATAAAACGATACGAAAGCAAGGGAAAGCTAAAAATGTATCTAACTTTAAAAAAAAGGAAAAAAAAGCATATGAAATCGTGAAATCTGAGAAATTTTATGTCGGACTTCAATGGGCATATTCAAAATTCAAGCAACACTATCATTTAAAAACGCAGTTTCTGTATATCTTTCGGAAAGAAGCTATATAGTAAAGAAAATAACCCCATTTTCCTAAAATCAAAAGATTTCATTTTATGTGCTTTAGTAAAAGGATCGAATTTTAATGGGACAGTCCTTAGTGACACATTCAATGCTTCTTTAGTATGGACTACTGCCTCGAAGTTTGAAAAATATCGAACCAGGATGGTGAGCGTTCAGCGTAGGAGAACGCTGCAAATTACAAGCAGCTACAAAGAGTATCAAGAAGAAAATATGGACGGTTAGGTTTATTTGCATCTCTAAGAAAATATGGACGGTTAGGTTTATTTGTATCTTAAAACTTTGGCTTAATCGCAGCCACGGTGAAATAAATTTCTATCTGAGCCTATTCCAATCGAGCCACAGCTTTTTTAGGAAATACGTACATAGAATGGAATAAGTCAAGACGGAGTTCTATCAATATTACTCTAAGGCGACTGATTACGCTTTGTATGCATTATTCCATTGCGCCTGCTTCGAAATGAAAAAATTGTGGAAATGATGTTATGGTCAGACAACTTCTGATAAGCTGTGGCAGCGCATGTGGTGCTGGTATTGCGATCGAAAAAAGGTTATTCCATCGCCTGAAAGAACGAAAGCAAGCCGGTGAGACGCCTTTTGGTAGCGAATAACACCGACAAGCTGAAGTAATGCAAATGCGGTTCCACATAATCTTGTATCGTTTGCAGGAAACCTTTTGAAGTTTTCCGGCACCCAGTTAAAAAAAATTTAGTTTAGTCACGTCCAGCTTCCAGCTGCGGTTTTTTAGGCATTCATCACAAATCAGGAATTTAAGGCGATCCTACAAAACAATCTAGTTCAATCAATTAGTGCTTTTGAGATAGTGCTTCCGCCAATACCATGAGTGAAAAGTTTCTTGTTTAATCGAATAGTAAATTTATGAAAATGCAGGTTGATTTTCAATATTTTTCAATTCATATTTTATTTAAAGGGCATTGGGATCATTTAATGTGGCATTTCGGACTTTTTTTAAGAGATCTGAAGAGGGTATGGTCAATGAAAAGGAAAAGGAGTTAAACCACCCAATTAAATCACGTTGTGGCATTCAAAAAAAAAAATTCCAGTCGTAGGACAATATTATTATTTAAAAGTACATAAATTTACCTGAACTAAACAATAGTATGCTATCTATTACATAGGTGCATAATATTGTTCTTCGAATATATATGACGTACACCCTACACTAGAATGAAAACAAATATTATTTTAAGAGATCTGTCAAATGAGACAACCTAAAAAAACTACATGTCTAACTTCCAATCGTTCTAATGCCTTGTATAATCCTTTTTATTTCTGCTTCGTATCTACGTACAAACGCTCATACATCGTTTCATCATCCGCATAGGCACGTCACTGTTTTACCCTTTGTTAGCCACTGATAACAACCAAACTGACCTTACCTGTAACTCATTAATTGACACCCAAGAAGTTGACGGAAAACCTTGTAACATTGGTACAAGAAACTGCAAGCAACCACTCCAATGACCTATTAACAGCATCATGCAAATCAAATTGAAGATTCTCATGAACACTGATGCCATATTCAGGAACTGTAACGAGAATTCTCGATTAATGGTGATTTGATTGTAAAGCTTAAGACAAACAAAACAAATAAAGTTAATCCATAAAAATTTTGAGCTACAATTAGCGAACGTTAAGCAACAAATTTAGTAAAAAGACGATCATGAATATCTGCCAGCCGCGATATTTATCGAATTGAGTACTTTTTTTTTGTTTTTTGATTCATACAATTTTAGTAGATGATGCTATAATGTCTGATTGAATTATATTAAAAACAACTAGCCAGCTTGCTTCATAACGGTGCACGAAACCTTGACTTAATAAAATATTTAGCTTGGTAATAAATAAAATTCGTGAAGATTGTAACTTTACTTAATTTTCGATAACGTAATCGAAACAAAAACAATACATTATGCCGAACTAAATATAACTAGGAACATATTCATTCAAAAAACAACGAACTAAAGTACGAGACCCACTGGAAGAAAAGTGTCTGAATACAATCCAACATTCTAGTCAAATATCACTAATATTTGTCTAAAATTAACGATTTCTTTTAAGTTGATTCTGCAGAACCTATATGTAATTACAGAATAATAATCGAAACAAAAGCATCATTATTAATAAGATATTGTCAAAAACTCAATTTTCGCCAGTGATTTGCAGTTTGAGGTATTGTCAAAAAACAAATAAAGCCTTGACGTAAATCAATTCCAGTGTAGTTTACTGTAAACTAATTGGACATATTAGCAAACTGAACAATAACTTAAAGAGTACTTGGTCTTATACGCAGATTTTTTTCTTTGCATATAATTCAAGCTAAAGTGATAACGGTAAGAATAATACATAGTAAAGGTGTGATAGCTAGATAATAGATAGACAAATTTTGCGATAAAATGCAACAAAAATTAAAAGAGATAAAATACAATGCGTTCAGGAAAGATGTTTGAAAAATAGGGCTATATACAAGGTTGACAGTTTTATATTTTCGCATCACTACATTGACTTTGCATCATCAACAACAGTATGCGCCACCAAAGAGAACACCAAAGCGTTACAAGACTCTTTTTAAAAAAGAACAAACAAAACAGGAAAATCTGAATTATGCAGGAATTAAAACAGATAGCAAAAGCTTAATTTACTTCATACGGTACGTAATAAACGGCACAGCAGGAATCGTGAATGAAATCATAGACTTAAGATTGTTGTATTTTATCGAAAGGAAAACGAAATTAAAACTAGGTTCGAACAAAAGTAGATTTTTAAAGCATTTTTCATCGCAATTTGAATATGTGTTACCTTCAATATGAGGTTGCTTTTGGTTAAGCCTTCTTTATCTTTTCTGTGCATTCTTCCTCTTCGATCAGCACTTTTTTTTTGTAGATTCTGCAGAATCTAAAACCATACATTTAAGCTCGTATGAGCTAACTGCTCTTTAAAAGTTTTAAAACACTAGGTAAATGATACGAATCATATGTGTACTGCAATAAGAGTGTGATTGTATGCGGCGTGTTCTTGCAAAACAAATATTAGTCTTCCCCTCACCATCTACTCTAGCTTGAAGATTCTGATAATGAATGTACTTTTGTCTAAGCAAACAACCAAACAACCAAACATAGAGTTCAACACAACCAACAAACAAAGGACAAATTCTTAACTCTGTTATGTTGTAGGCTAGTGGAGTTCTGTGTGTGTTTGTGTCACTACACTGCATTGTTGGTTACAAAAGAAGAAGAAACCCAAAGTAAATGTTAACTAAAAAATTAAAGCAAGGGCACACAAACCAAACAGGTTATACTAGCCACCGATGCGTTTCCGGGATTTCGGTTAATAAAAGCCAGCATATTAGATCAACCTACACATATCCGAAACCAAACAAAAATACTCAAGTATTATTGTGAATTGACGGTAAAGATACTAGAAAACACTTCACCAAACATCAGTTTAGTATAAAATAATATTGTTTATTTGGACGAAACTTTTTTACATTAGTGCACGAAGTCAAGTTATGGAAAAAACTTAAAATATATCAGTTGATATTTTATTAAAGTGTACACACTCAAGTACATAAACCGAATAAATAATGTCACAGTTGCTGACTTGGTTGACAAACAATGTATTAGTAGGGATTTTGTTTTGTTTTGGAAAATTTATTTCAAATATAACATTTCTCGCAGAAAGGATATTTCAAAGACACAATGAAGTTAATATGCTTGTTTCGCGTACGAACTAATTTGCTAATTTTCGAGCTCGGTATAGAGTTATAGAAAGGAACAGATAGGGTGTAGAAACTGAAACTTAAGAAGAAAATATACAACAAACTAAGAGAAAAAAACTATTTACAGCGTTTACAGCTAAGCTAAAGGTGGAAATATTTTTGTGTAGTTATGTTTGGTTTTATCAGAAATACATCTTTTTAGTTCGTTGGAGAGCATTTATTAAAAATAGGTTGATTTTTATTATTTACAATGTTTCTGAAGAAGGAAGTAATATTGACGAATGTATAGTCAATGCAGTTCAATAAAAAATCATATTAATAATCGGTGTGATTCAAATTCTTCATTGATTATATGATGATACATAGTTGCCTTAGGGTTTTGGAATTAATTATGTTTATACAATACAAACTAATAAAGGTATCCATAAGGCTACCTGGGTAGAACGTAGATCACACTAGATCATCGCCACTGCTCCAGCCTGATGTCGGCACGAACGTAACGAGGCACCAGCATAGATTCGAATCGCTATCTTCTTGCTTTGGTTTTCCGAGCGTGGACTGCCATGCATAGACCTATTGAATCCCTGGATCTGATTTGGATCGACAGTTTAAAAATACTGGCATTAGTACTGCTGACGACATCTTAGGCAGTAGTCGCAGTGATTGGAGCAACTGATTTGATGATAAATGCAAACTAGCAACTGAGCGCAAACACGTTGCATGCCGACCAACGCAGCAATCTTCTAGAACGCAGGCACGTGAGAAGGAACAGAAAGAGCTTAGAAGAACGGATAACCAATTTAACAGATAAAAGAGAGTAGGCACGAAGACAAACTTGATCTGTGAAATAGAAAGAGCTAGAGAACGAAGTCTGCACCCAGTGCGAAAGTTTTACCAAACAGTCCGAAACATGATACAGTATATGTAACGAAACATGATGCAGTGTATATAACAAGATACAGTATATATAAACTAAGCAAACTTCGTACATAGTGCCTAAAGACTAGGAGAAAGAGTGCGTTACAACTATGAGGATCTTCAGCGAAAATACCAAAAAGCGAGAAAAAGACGAAGTCGGACAAAGCCTCCTTCAAACAACTTTGCAAAGAAGCAAATGTTGACCCAAAAAGAAGCAAATTTTGACCCAAATAGAAGCAAATGTTGACCAGTAAATAGAACTTATCGAACCGTCATGTCGCGCATAAAGTGTCTGAGATCACAACAAGTCAGCTGCCACGTGCTCGTGAAAAGTATTGTCAAACCATTTTCTCTCCGTCATCAGGAAAGCATTCGAATAATCTTGCAAGGAACGGCACCTCCAGTGACTGAAATGTAATTAATAGGCGGAAGGACAATAAAGCACTGGAGTCGGACGGTATCATCAACAAATGCTTAAAAATCACAGTAAAAAAAGCCTGATATGTTCGTCAGTATACTCTTTACATGTTTGACAAAACAAATTTTGCCAAAGTGCTGGAAAAAAAACAAAAGCTTGTCTTGTTGGCAAAACCCAAAAACCCCGTTGGCGGACTGACTTCATACTGTCTTATCTGCCTACTGGATGTGTTAGGAAAAATGCTGGGACGCTTTATATACAATAGGCTTCTACCAGCTGTGGAAAACAATGGTGGGCTGTTAGACTGACAATTTGGCTTCCGCAAAGCACGTTTGGCTGGACGCCATCAATTTGGTTATGGAACTATCAAAAACTGCAATCGAAGCACGAAGAGCGTCACGGAAATAAATACTCACAAGGGTCCGTATTGGGTCCATCTTTTGGAACATCATGTACAATGACGTGCTTACTCTGAAGCTCCCAGGCAATGATAATCGGGTTCGCAAATGACATAGGAGTGATGGTATCTGTCAAAAAGTTAGATGAAGTCGGCGGTATATATCACCAAATAGTGGCTAGAAAATTCCGGCTTGAAATTATCAGCATCTGGGTTGGAAGCGATATTGATAAACAGCCACTGTCAAAGTGAATCATTTGAAGTTACTACGGGAGACCAAAAAATTAGGTCCAAGTCTGCAAATAAATATCTAGAAGCTATGTATTATGGTAAACTCAAATTCAAAGCCCATATGAAACACATCTGCAATGCGGCCTCAAACTTAAGTACAGCCATATTCAGAATACTCTTTCACATTATTACTTTTTAAATATTCTACTGTATGCAGCGCCAGTGTGGGCACACTAGTTAGCAGTGAAGCAAAACAATAAAAAGAAGTGATCAGTCTACCAGCTTAGTGCTCTTAAGGTTAATTAGGAATATAGAACCATTTCAGGAGAAGCGGGATATGTAATAGAAGATATGATCCCAGTTGACATTTTCGCAGGCGAAATACAAAGGCTCAACAGAAACAATATTGCTGACGCAAAGACGGAGATGAACATTATAATATCAAGCGCCCACGTGGCGAAGTAACATACGATCTAACGAAGTTTCTAACTGGACATGATGTGTACCAAAAGTACCTACATCGCTTCGGTTTAGACCACTCTCTGAATTGCCCGACATGTGGGATCGAAGAAGATTTGGAGTACATTCTTTTCAATTACACACAATTTTCCCGACAAAGAATCAAGTTGCAACGTCCCACGATCTTGCAACTATCGACAGAAAATTTGGTTGATATGATACTGCTCTCTGAACCAGCATGGACTGACCTGGCACAAGTAGTCGCGCAAATGCACGCAATTTTTCGAAAGGAAGACAAGGAAATAAGAATAGAGCTATGAGCACGATGGAACAACGTTTGGCGGTCCGGTGGGGATGAAGCGTAGAGGAAGAGGTAGTTTTTAGTCGGTTAAAGTCCGATATAAACTAAGGGTCGGAGCGCCGGGTATCCGTGTAGGACAAGATAGGGCATAGGCTCGCCAATCCTGATACATTCTAGAGTTACAGGAAATGTCCTTCAATTAATTGCTTGACTTTGACTTTGTTTGGTTTGTTTTGAATAGCAGTTTTTGTCACATAGTATGTACAGTCCGCGACAATATGATAGGGCATGGCACACATTTTGATGAGTTAAAGGAAACCCGAGCAGGTTAAGAAATAAATGGAATAATTAGTTCAAAATTGCTGAGGTACACTGTAAAATATGATTGACCTGCGGTAATTACTTTTTATGTTCGTAATTTTCAACGTATTTTGCAGCAAGCTGAGCATTTACAGTAGGAAAAATTGAAATGTAAGCCGCAACTGACGCACACATAAAGATCCACGTTAAGGATTAACACCAGAGCACGTCCAGTGGTCGAGAAAATGGTCGAGAGTCCTTTTTTTCTGACAAGAAACGGTTTAATTTAGACGCCATCATGGGCGTCTAAATTGATTATTATTTCCATGATTTCCGGAAGCAGCTCCTAACGTTAAGTAAGCGTCAAATGAGCGGTGGTAGCGTCATGGTATGGGCACGAACTGAATTCAATGGGAAAACGAATGCTGGGTTCGTAGCGGATCGAATAATAGCATATAGGGTTATCCATTTCGTGCTTGAGAAAGTAAAACGCTACATACCAACATCTGTCAAAGATACACGTAAACCACGCTGTCATTTATTGAGTTCAAGGTTTCCCATTTTAGAATATGGAACGCAGAGAATACGTATATTGGCTGTTGGAGCAACAAAAAAATTCTTCATTGATGCGGCCCATTTCTCGCTTTGTGGATACGTAAATAAGCAGAACTATAAAATATGGGGCTCAGAAAATCTACAAGTGATCGTAGAGAGGCCAATACATCCGAAAAAAGTCACTGTGTGTAGCGCATCATGGCCTGGTGGCGTGATTGGACTGTATTTATTTTTGAGAACGATCAAGGACGAGCCCTCACTGTAAACTCTGAGCGCTAGGGCCGCATGTTAACCGATTATTTTCAGACGGATATTTTGACATTGACGATATGTGGTTTCAGCAGGATGGAGCAACAAGTCACGTAACACAGGTAAATCGGGCTCTTTTGCAAGAGAAATTTCCCGGACTTGTAATTTGATGTGAGTTGACGTCCAAGATCCTGCGATTTAACGCCTCTGGGTTTCTTTTCGTGGGGGTACGCGAAAGATCGGGTTTATGTGAACAACTTCCAAATCTGCACGAACTGAAAATCAATATTCGTAAAGTCATGGCCGAGTTATTGCCCGAAATTTGCGGGAAAGTCATTGAAAATTACCTCAAAAGGACTGAGTCCTGTAAAAAATCCCGTGTAGGACATTTTAACGATATTATGTTCCACAAATAATGGCAAAGGTCAATCTTTACAATGAAATAAAAATTACATCATTTTTTGAATATTTTCGGTGTTTTGTTTAAGTTTACTTTTTCTATCATGAAATGGATAGCCCTATATTACACCAATCACCGAGCAGCTAACACGTCACGTTACCCTGGCTCACAACGACCTCATACGCCAATATTTTCGGGAGCAAAAACTTAACGTTCTTCGCTGGCCAGCACGTTCCCCGGACCTAAACATAATCAAAAACGTTTGAGAGAAATTAGAAACCGGCAGTTTGCAATAGTGGCTGAGCTAAAAAATGCGATCGCGGAAGCATGGTCGCAAATCGACTTACCAAAACGGATGTACGAGGTGCTGGGCAACTAAGGCGGATCTACTAAATATTGAAGACGAAGAACTTATTCAAACAATATCTTGTGATACACGTGGGGTGTCCTATAGTTGGTGCGACACATCAGCTAGAGGGGTGGACGGACTACGCTCGACTACGAGTCTAGCGGTTGAAACGGTAGGATTTTTTTGGTTTGCCAGTGATAGGAAGTTTGTTGGTCACGGAGAAGAGAAAGAGATTTTTGATTTGTCCGATGGCTGATCGGTGAAATATAATGCTATTTATTATCAAGTTCTCGTGAGGAGCACAAGCACGAGGAGCACTTCAATAAAGTTTTTTTAGGTAAAATTTCCGGCCCACAAAGTCAGTCAAAGCGTTGTGCGTGGGCGCTTCCATGGCGGTGATTTTTTTTTGAGCCAGGTGTGAGGTCTAAATCTGTTTTAGCTCAAAGTGCAGTGGCAAATTGCTTATCAAAGTGTTTGGGAGATGCATTCTGTTTACGATTAGTGAGGCCAGATTTCGGAGTGAAAGTACGTAACGTTCGTGCTATAGGTACACTGTTGTAATTTTCAAGTAGGGTATGTTCTGGTTCAAATTATTCATCATGATATCCATCATAGTTTCAAGCTATGGTTCATATATGGTTCTTTGGCTGGTTTGACTTTACCTCACTTCTATGGAGTTTCATCCAGACAGCGCAAAATATTACCAGGCCCAGCAAAAATGAATTAAAAATCAGGATATCTTCGCAAAAAACTGAGCATATTTTTTCTTTGTTATATAACAGTATCGTAACGTAAAAATATATAATCAACGAATCTATTTTCATAGTATTCATAGTGAATCAAGTATTCTAGATTTAGATTTTTAAATTTTTGTTGAATTTTATTTATAATTTCGTATGTGTGACGAAATTTTCAATCCGGGTTAGAATTTTCGTTGAATTTAATTATTAAATTTTCATTGTTTCCAGCGTCAGGGGTTTCCTTTGCCTGATTTTGATATTATTTTATTGTATTTTTCTTTATATTTTTTATTCGAATTGATTTTGTTTGCGCATCATTGTTATTTTTTTATTAAACTTTTGGTTTTCATTTTGAGTTGTGAGCGATCAATAATCGGTTGCTAACCCCTAAAATTTAGTTTCAGTGGAGCCATGGGTTGGTGGGCTCTCTATCCCGTCTTTTTACATGTTTTTGAAGTTATACTTCTTTTTGCTCGTTAGGTAGGTATGAAAAAGCATGGGTGAAAATCGCTCTGATCCGTCAGATTTTTTTTGAAATGCTCTGAAAGAGAAAGAAGACGGAGAGAGAAGAGGGGCGACTAGGCTTGGGATAGAATCGCTCGGATCCGTCAGATGTTTGTGAAACGCTCTTATATATTATATATTGCAATGCTCACATTATTGGATGGCTACAAAATGATATTTCATAAGCATTAGGCAAAGACTATGACAAGGCTATCAGACATAGATTGTTTGATATCGGTTTCGGATTTTGAAGCATCGGGTAGCATCAAATTACAGACTCATCGTCATACTTTCACATGTTTCAAGAAGATCGCGTCCAATAAAGCTCAAGAATGCAGATTTGACGCTCCATTTTTGCCTTCAAAAGAAACAATGATTTTGACGCCAATGAAAGATGATGAGGTTGGATTCAAAGTCTATAAAAAAAGTATACTGTCATAAGAAAAAATTTAGAAATGAATGATTATGTAAACATTGATGATTTTTATGAGAAGAACGATATTGCATCCGATGAAGAATATATTAATATAATTAGAGCCGGCATTAAACGACCAAGAGTTTTCTTGAGACGTCAACCGTGTGAAAAATTGCCCAATCCTTTTAATCCATTTCTTTTTAGTGTAGTAAAATCAAATACAGATTTCCAATTCATCACGGAAGAATACTCGTGTGCAGCTTATGCTGTTGAATATGTAAATAAAACAAACAGAGGTATCAGTCATTTACAAAGAAAAATTGTTGAAGTTATGGTTGAACATTCAGAGTTTGATATTGTTCAAGTAACTAAAAATATTAGTATTGATCTATTAAATAATACTGAAATGACCAGTCAAGAAGCTGCATAGTATTTACTGAGAGAACCGATGTCTAAAACGTCAGTGGTTATTGTTTATATTCCTACTGTTTGGCCAATCGAGCGGAATCGGGTAAAGAAAACGATGAAAGAGCTAAGTAACCTTGATGACGATAGCACTGACATCTGGAAGGACAATTGGTTTGACAAATATGAGAAAAGGCCTGATTATTTAGAACAAGTTACTTTGGCTCAATTTGTGGCTAAATATTACAAGAACAATAAAGGTGAATACGTAGAAAGAGACGAACCAAGAATTATACGCTACAGAAACTACGACATGGCGGAAGATTACAATGAATACCGAAGAGAAATGGTAACTTTGCATCTGCCATTCCGCAATGAAGAAAGAGACATTTTAACGCATTTGAAATTTAATGAAATGTATGACCGTTATCAATTGCAAATACTACACAATAGAAAACAATTTGAATCAAATATGAATATCGATAAGGTTATGGAAATTTGCCGTGATTTATGTCGTTTATGTCGTTATGGCGTGTTTATAAAGCCAAAGAAGTATAACTTCAATCGGTCAGTCCCCAAGGACTGCCATGTCTTTTTTTTATGTTGGTCATTGTTTGTTAGATGCGTGACGCACCTAGGGTTTGATCTGTTCCTCCAAATCGTCCACGACCCTGGTGACCAGTCGGAACATCATGTCATGCAGAGGTTAACAGGTCAGGCTAAATTATTTGTTGAGATGGTGGCTGCTAACAACTGTTCCGCAACAATCGTTCCAATTCAACCCTTGTTGAGTGTGGAGGTTGAAGCAGGTAGAAACTGTCACACAACTTACGATGTGGCTTCACTAGCAGTTTAAGGGGGGAGATACATGTAGCTGCTAAAAATAAAATCGATTTTTTTTATTACATCAAAATGTTTGAAATGCTCTTAAAATAAACCAAAAAAAGTTTTGAAGCGATATTCGTATTAGTTCTCGAGTTATAGTCAGTTAAAGGCAGCGCGGTGTTCCCCATGTCGGTGGAGCTTTAAAACTTTAAACGCGTTTTTCTCAAAGTAGTACTTTTTCAACTGCCGTACAAGATATCTCAAAAAATATTGAATCGATCCGGCTCAAATTTATACCACATCTACAAAAGAGTATTATCTCCTCGTTGAACCTAAATGTTATTGTAATTTCAGAAAAATAATTTGTTTATTAATTTTTAAAGTGTGATTTTTTTGAAAAATAATCGATTTTTATGTTTAATCTAAAATTAATGTAAAAATTTCAAATATTTTTATAAATTTTATTGGTTCACCTATGAATTACATATTTCATTAGCATATTTTTTTCTCTCTGAATGTTGCAAGTTCCCCGGAAAAGGCGTTAAGTTGTACGAGGCAGTTTTTGATGTGTTTTTTTCATTCGCTCGCACCGCCGCCATTTTGTGTTGAAAAATTATTAAAAAAAGATTTTCATTTACTGTGAGACATGTATTTTAAGGATTTAATATTAAACATTTTCTGAAAGAACAATATATATATTTTAATTCAATCTGAAATTAGCAATTTTTTTTCGATTTTACATGTATTTCCCCCCTTAAGGATCTGAATGTGGTAATACACAACGAGCATTGAATTTAATTGACAGTAGGCACTGAAGACACGCTATAATGAGGAGTTTTGGAAATTTGGAGTGGAGTGGAAGGAAGCGGGTACTTTGACTTGTACTTCCACTTCACTCCCACCTTCTAAAAACTAGTATTATATAAATAAAAATGCTTGGACGCATGGACTCATGTTTAGTATTATTGCCTTCTGACTGCGCAAGAAAATTTTCGTCATCACATGGGGTCTTAAGCCTCATAAATTTAAGTGGATCTACGATACAATCATAAGTTATATTAATATGCGCATTCGTGGTATATTAGATTAAATGTATAAAATCTCAGACCATGAAAAATGCGACTAATAAGCGGAATTTGAATCAAAATATTGTTAGCACAATTTGTAATTGCATTGACTTTGTTCGGGATTGACTGATATCGGGAAAAACGGATATCAAATTGCATGTTGGACATGCAATTCAATATCAGTTGTATGGAAAAATATCAATACTTGCTCTCTTATGAAACTAGGCAAGGGCAATAAAAAAGTGCTAAGGCACATACATTTGCGTAAGCTGAGGCGGCAAATTATTTCATATGTTGCATGTGTTTTTTATGTTGTTGAGCAAAAGCTATATGATTTTTTAGCCCAATATCCGGTATTCAGCCACGTGTTTATATGCAAGTATTCAAAATAGTAAATAAAATGAACAAAAACAAACAAATAAAAAACAAATGGCTAATGCAAAAGGTCTATGAATGATCCCCTAAACGTGTTGATATGATCCTAATTTATCCTCCTCACCAATATTATCTTTGTGACTAGATATGTAAATGTTGAGGTAAAGTTATTTTTGAAAGGGTACCATTGAATTGCTTGTTTACCATAAATTCTATAAAACATTTTTTTTATAAGATCGAATGTCCATAAGTTGAATTTTCGATTAAATTTTGAAAAATTTCAAATAAATCAAAAAGATTAAAACTTAAAATTCCTGCTGTTTTCAACATTACTTCACACAAACTATTATTACTTTATACCAATTCCACCAATTTCCAAACGACACACATCATCCACGAACATTGAAACATTAACGAAAATAAAGGAACATCGATCATAATGATTACATTATTCCTCGAACAAATTAATTGATTGACATTGACAGCATGAACATAAATTATGGTTATTTCAATCAAACTAAATAAAAAAACTGTTAGAACAATATCAAACGGGTACTTTTAGAATATAATTATTGTTGTAGGTAATTAACTTTCAGCTATTTACCTTATTCTGATAGAATTCACATTGATAAATGAATCGTCAATATATCATCTAAAAAAATTTAATTTCATATTCAATGTTCCGTTCGTAATTAAAATTGCAGAAATAAAGACTTGGCAAACATAATTTTTTGTTTTGCAAACTGTCATTTAAAGTTACATTTTTTTCTTTAGTTCTGCCTATTTAGTTTTTGTTACAGGGCATTCACATTAACAAGAACAGTGTTAGTAGGCAACACTAGCAAACATTTTTCAAGGGCTAAACACGCACTTTATCATAGAGCAGAGTCGATCGACTGGAACTTTTTTTTTGGGTTCCTGAGAATAATTGACGATCGACGAAACTATATATTCTCAACTACAAGTATATTCAACATCAGGCATGGACGAATGGTTAGAGATTTTTTGCTGAAAGTAAATTGCGAAGGCAGAGTTCTGTGTTAGGCGTGGCATGGAATCATGTTAATTTACAACTGGTATATCGACGTATTTTCGAAACAATAAATTCATAACGTATTTTTCTAACGTATAACTTCTTTACTTTGTTTCAACTGAGCAGATTTTTATAATATAAGCACTAATATAAGAATAGTTGCACAACCAAATGGCATGATGTCACAATGCATGTTGAACTCTCTAAATAAATCTAGATTTCGAAATCATGTTACGTTTCGTGGTAAAACATTGTCAATTCTGTTCATACTGTGAAACTTTAATCAAATGCGAAAAATTATCCAAAGCAATTTAAAAGTTCCAATGAAACTTCTAACGACTAGTTTCTGTAACTACTGTAAAATTATTCACATTTTTTTTTTTTCAAAATATGACTCGAATACTCATATACCAATCAAAAACATCATGATTCACTGAAGTTAATGGCACGAGGAATAGACACGCTCAACACTAATTTAATTTCTTACGCTAGTACTGCACAGGGTTGATTCCAATCGGATTTCTTCTTTACTCCACTTATCGTGCGCTATCTAAAAGATGTATCTGTTAATTCATGCCAAATTACCCTCCAGGCTTAGAAAAGTGAAATTTTTAACTTAGAAATTAGATATTTTCAATATTAGAAGAACATATTTTTGATTAAACCATTAAATACCATTACAATCTACAAGATTCAGAATTCAACGTATTTCTTTTATGAAGGTTTCCGTTCTTAACGCTTTAAGTTTTATGGATGTGTTGTTTAGGGCTTTTTTTATAAGGTTTCTACACAGACAATATATCTAAAAGCGCAAATGATATCGGTTTAATGGGAATGAGTTTATTTTTTGTTTGTTTTCATTTTTACATATTATTTTAGGTAGAGTAAGTGAAGCATATTTAGAATACTAGTTTCATAAACAATTAAGGATAAATGTTTCCACTGAAACGATAGACAAATAATAGTTTGTCTATCGTTTTATATTATAAAACGTTTAATATTGCCAGAAAACCAATAGTTCATTTGACGACTTTATTGCAATCCAAGTGAAAACGGAATCCAAAGTGAAGTGAATGTAATTTGAAATAGTGTGAATTTCACGTGAAATGCACAAAGAAAAAAAGTCGAGGTTTGTATTGTGCATAATGGTACTTCTAAAGGATATGAACTTTGATACATAATTATATTTTCTTTGAGATAGTTGCCGAGTTATGGGCTCCTCTGGAATTGACGAAAATGATAAAGAATTGACGAAAATCGTTTTTTTTTGGAAGTCGGTTTTGAAATTCAAAACAAAAATCTAAAAAACATTAAACATACTGATTGGTATAGAAAATTAATTGTTCTTTAAAATTTAAAAATTAGATCTAAAAAAAAGATTGGTTTTTCCTGTGTGAAACCGGAAGTAATCATTTCAACTTGTAGTTTGAGTATTTTGGACCAGGTTATTTTTTTTATTTTTATAACAAAACAAAGCTAAAACTATGAAAATTTTTCAATGATATGGTTAGTAGGTTATGAAATAGGTAAATGGCAATACATACAAGTCGCATGAAGCGTAGTACCGAGAGCTTGAATAGGACAGCAATGAGTGTAAAAAGAAAATATTTCTGGCAAAACTATTACTTTATCGCTTGCATGTTGTAGTGATTTAAGAATTAGAGGCTTGTTTGCAGGCGCCTTAACTGTACAAAAGTCGGGAAGAGGGCCTGACAAGCAGGAAAAGTGATGGCGAACCATCATCAGGGGCAAATAAAACAAAAGAAGTACCCTAGAAATTGCCGTGAAGGCACCTCGTCCGCATAAGCGGAGCACCCTGTAGTCCAACTCCAACGGATGCTGGTTGGCCGCTTCGCTAGCTCTACGCGGCTATGGTGGGTCATGAAAAATGGGGCGAACTTGCTCCCAGAAAACAAAAGGGGACGCTACGTATTATTAATCCGTCAAATGAACTAATACTAGCCGCAAATAAAACAAATGAAAAGAGGCTTTTGTCCGTAAAGAACCAGAAACAGCTCTCAGACATAGGCTGTAAACCAGATCCAGCCGAGACGTGACGAAGCACGTTGCTAGCAATCTGCTGAAAAAGGGCACCGAAATAAAAACGCGAAAATTTACGAGGGGGAAAATCTGGCTCTTTTCGACAGACTCGAGGATGAGGCAGACAGACTCGAGGATGAAGCAGACAGCTTCAGGCCCCTGATTTTGCTGGGACCAAGACTCCAAATGTTAGTGGTTCTCGCCGGCCGCGGACCTTGGTCGTAATACAAGCAAACAAAAAGCTAAGAAAATTTATATTTGGACAAGGACCCTCCCTTTGTATGCCGTCGCCCTTCCCTGTTTGTCAGGCCCTCTTCTGGACTTCGATTCAGTTAAGGCACTTGCTAGCATCCCTCTGATTTTTTAAATCGCTACAATAGGTGCGTTTTTTTGCACACCCGAGCAGATCAAATTTTGTTAAGCATATTGAATGTAATAACAAAAATCCTGCACTTGTAGCGTCACTAAATCAAAAAATGTTAAGCAGTGGTAGTTTATGGGTCTACATGTAGAGTGTGCTGATAAAAGTCAGAGTGTTCTAAACGGTTCGTACCACTGCTGTTGATTATTATGAAATCGGCAGTTTGGATTGAATGAATTTGCATAGCACTCCGCAATGTTCAATGATTTTACATCAAATTTTGTAGTGTGCAGACTGTTTTTGAGTGTTTCGATGCACATTACATTGCAGATTGTTTCATATGCAAGTTTCATGTCTGATTTCGATTAAAATCTAGATAAGATTTCATTCAGGTTTTTTCTATGGATTATTCTAATTTAACAGCAAATCTAGGCAAAAGTTCAGCAAATGCAACAACATTTTCGATCAACGCAATTTTTCTGCTCGGGATCGTTTTTTTGCAACCCTACGTTAACATGCTCTGCTCGGTTGCAAAAAAAACGTACCTAATATAGAAGTTAAAATATTAAAAATTGCTAATGCTAGTATTTTTAATGGAAAAAGCTACTTGTTTGTGGAAAAATGAATTATTTGAACAATTTTTAGAATTTTTCTCTCGTTATTTAAACTAGTTCTTTTTATAAGAGTCTTCAGTGACTGGAATAAAACATTGAAATTTTTTAGTCCCTGGAATAGTAAATGGCTGTTAGGGTTTAAAACGATTTTGCTAAGTTATATACATGTCAAGGTGTGGTAATGGCTTGACTAGGAGGTAACTGTAAACTTGCACGTGCTGCCAGTTGTTTTAAATTGTCCCTGAGACTATCACATGGCCCTTTTTCAAGCGAAGTCACGCGAAAATGAAGTTCAACATCTGTCTTGAAATCAGCTTTGTAATAAAATAAATTCACACCAATAAATCTATTTTTAAAATGTTGTGAGGACCCAACTTTAACATATATAATTTTGCTTTTTCTGACAGATTATTGTGAAGCATTTTTTGCTGTATCATGTTTCAAATCATCTGACATCATAGCAATACTGCCATGTTTTATTTCACTTCCATTTTTAAAATAGAAGACTGATGTCAAAAGTGTCGCCTGGTCACTGTTGTAATGAAAAGCTTGAGTATGATCTTAAACCATGGACAGACGGTGCAGTGTGATGGTCATTAACGTAATGATTTTTCAACGCTAATTATCATTTGTTTTGATGGTGCCACACGGCCATTTCAATGACATTCCTTAATGAAAATCCCATGGCAACGAAAAATATATGGCATTGAGATCTCAATGGTAATTTGACCGCTCGAAGTCCTAGAGTTTTCCTTACATTCCAATAAATCCCATACTCCCCCCACTAGATGGTTCAACATGTGGTTAGAGCTAATGAGAATTCATCTTCTAAAGGTAATTTGAAAAACTTCATTAATGACGATATTAATGAGCAATGAATGGGACTTCCCCATGATACATGTACTACGAGCTATCATTAATGTGCAAATGATCATTAATTTACCTCTTCTGTCCAAGGCTTTATACTTTTCAGCAAAATCACATTGAACTAACATTTCCCCTTCGTTGTTCTTCAGAGTTTTAAAATAATGAGTTTGTTGGTCTAATTATCAGATGCCAGCAGATGAGTACAAATAGTAAATCTGTCTGAACTAACCCATTTTTCAAACAGAACGGTTAAAACTTTATGGTCACCAAATATCGTTTCCATATAATCACGAATTGCATTTACGCCAGGACAAGACGTGCTTTTTTCATTTGGCGTTGTTGTTGAAGTTGTTAAAAGACATATCGGTGTGGGATTGGGACACACCATATTCAATGAAAATGTATTTTCAATCACCAAACCAGGTTCATAAAATATTAATAAGATAAAATAATAATTAAATAAAATGTCAATCAAATTAAATTAAAATAAACAAATTAATAATATTAGGAAAAATACAAACAAACAAAAACTCTTTTTAAAATAAAAATGCAAACGGAAAACACTTTAGAACTATAAAAATTATAAATGTAAACATACAATGCAGGTATATTTGTATGGTCGCGGAAGGGGGATATCTATGATGAGAGAACCTTGATAATGTTATTTATAAAAGTTGCTTTAGATGTCGTAGAGGAAAAATTATGGCTCATGCTATTGAATAGCTTGTAGCACCTACTTAGAGGCTGATTTACTGTAAAGGTTGTGTTGTGTTGGTATTCAATAAGCAAGCGTCCGGACTTTGTGACTCTCAAGGGCTGATTGAGCACAAACTTATCCTTTAAGTAGACGACATTAACCACGTCTCTGAAGGCATCGAAGCTGAAGCAGGCAGATAACATTTATCTTCTCGACGCAAGGGATAAAAAGCTAATACATTTAAGGCGTTATTAGTATGGTGGTAGATTGTTCAAATCATAAGGGTTCAAAAGTTCTCTTAGAGAGAAAAGTAGAAACTGCTTCTGAACAGACATCTTTGGCTGTAAATTGCAAAAGCCGGGTTTCAGATAGTGCACGCATATTACATACGTGTCAAGAAGAGGAAGCCTGAGTGAAATATGTAAGGATTTAGTAGCCCAGAGATTCTTAAACTCTTTGGCTCGTGACTTAATGAAGACAAGTTGTTTGACAGCTCGGGAAAGCAGTCAAGCACAAAATGGAGTGATCAACTCGGTCTAATGCTTTGCTAAAGTCTGTATAGACTTCGTCAATTTGATCACCTTTCTCAATTTTGCATAATATATCAGAAACAAGCAGTAGAACAAATTTTTCTATATCCATGCTGCTGCTCGTTCACTCGAGCGTCGACCAGAAAAGAGAGTTTGCAGTAAATGATTTTTCAAATAGTTTGAGAATTGTGATGGATCTATAATTTTGAGTAAAACGTCTATTGCCAGATTTAAATGTTGGTGTAATATAAGAAAATTTGCAATACGATGGAAATAGCTAAGAGGAGAGGGAATTATCGAATATAATATGAAGGGGCGAGATCATTTGTTTTACACACTTAATCAAAAAAGTAGGAGGGAGGTCAGGTTCAGGGCCCTTGTTACTACCAAGCTCAATAATGGCATCAAATAATCATTTCTGGATAGAGCAAAAATTGTTTGAGTTGCACCTGGGAATCGATATATTGTTGGAATGCTAAGTGGGCCAACAATTTTTTGAAAATGGTCAGCAAAAAAGTTGCAGATCTCTTGAGGAGAAGAAGACAGGATCGAGTTTTCAGTGAACATAGAAGAGGGATAACCAGTTGTTTTCCACTTCATATTAACCAAACCGAAAAAAATTTTGCGGTCGCGGATTATATTCTCACTAGTTGTTTTAATGGATCTGTCATACTTTTCATGAGACTTGGTATATAACTCATGAGCAATTAAATCGTATTTTTTCTTTAATACGATGGCTAACGTCGGCTTGATTCTTCATTAGTTTGTAAAGTTTAATTCTGTGGTTTCTCGAACGTCTAAGGGTTTTCAGGTTCAGAGAGTTTATCTTTTCTCCTTATCTTAGGTACAGATACTGTTCTATAAAACAAGGTTACTTCATCAACAAGGGAATGGCACATAAAAGCATTTGTCCAATCGATATTGTTAGGAAAATTGTGAAATACAATCATATAATTGTAAGTACTTAACATGTTCCAATCTGTAGTAGAAAGTTCAAATGTAAGAGCGGAATGGCGAAGACTGTTAGAAAAGAGATTAGCTGAGCTTACAACTACATCGTTATAAACATTTGTAAAAATTAAGTCTAAAAATTAAGTCGGTTGGGAGTTGGAACAACCTGCTGCAAATCATGGCAATGCGGGGCACTCCAAGATTAACCATCATCAGATTCATCAGAAACGAAACGCAAATTCGAGCGATTAAAATCATCTAAGAATATAATTTTGCGAAAGTTGTTGAAAGTTTCAAAATAGTTCCAGATGTGAGATCGGCAATGTCTCCGCCACTCATAATTAGTTTGACATTTTGGTGGTTAATACATACACAAACCATATATGTTCTTGAGTTAACCGCGAGAACATATTATTTTATTCTTAGAGTGAAAAATTTTGCTAGGCCGACTTGGATATATCCGGACATTCACTTTTATGTTCCTAGTAAAGCTCGTCAATGTTACACATTAAAAGCTGTTTCAGAATTTGCGTTCTTTTTTCATCGTCTAACTCAATGGATATACAATATTTTTTACCGGTCATTACTTGACTGGCTTCTTGGATATAAAGTTTTCCTTCTCAACTGCTAGTTTTCGGTAACCTCACGGATTTGGAGATGTTTAGATACGAAACTGATGTACAAGTTGCTTTGCTTTTCTCGCTTGTAGACTGATAATTCTACATTCGTCAGCAAGCAAGTCTATTTTCACTCCATAGCTTAGGTGCTATAGTCAGTATCATAGTTTTCATAGCAGTAGATGTGGATGGATCCTTAAATTTAGCTTTTAACTGGGTCAAAATATCTCAGTCCTCTGTTGCTGAATCAGTTTGGGTTGAACAATGTTTCAACTTATCTTCGGGAATGTATGGAATATATGAAATAAATCAGTTGAGGACTGGCTGCATTGCTCAACATTTTCATTAGTTAATTACAGTAGGTAATTTACGATCAGATTTTCCCTGCAGCTTCCACATGCATATAAATCAGATGAATATCTCCAATTTTCTGCTAATATACTTGGAATTTTTATTAGGTGCTGAATCTTTCGATGAAATTTCAAGTCAAACGGATTGAAACATTTATAGCCGCAGGGAGACATAATATACACAATGAAGACTTTTTAACTTATCAACGAAAGTAATAGTCATTGCGAGTGCTGAACAACAACTAAAAAAATAACGGAAAATTTGATATGGTTTGGCATCATATTTCCATTTCTATCTATTACGTAGCTTTGATTTCTTTCTATCATATAGGTTTTCATGAGAAAATAATACCTTTTTCAACTAAGAGATAGCGCTGCTAATAGCATTTCGATAACAATTTTTGTTTTCGAGTCAACTAGTTGTCCTAATCAAGCTCTCGGTACCACACCCAATGCGACTTGTATGCATTGAAATTCACCCACCTCTTAAATTACTGGCCATCCCATTCTAAAACTTTTATGATAAAATAAGTATAATTTTAGCTTTATTTTCTTATAAAAATAAAAAAATTAGCCTGGTCAAAATTATTCAAATCAGGAGTTAAAAGGATTAAATCTGGTGTTAAACAGGCCATTTTTTCGAATGTCATTTTTAAATTAAAAAGAACAGTCAATTTTCTACACTAATCAGTATGTTCAATGATTGTTCGATTTGGTTTTATCTCAAGATCGGCTTCCAAACAAAAATCTTTCATCAATTTTGTCAATTCTTCAGAAGCCCATAGGTTGCCGCGAAATTAAAATTGAAAAAAAAAAATAATAAAAAAAAGAATTCTGTATCCACGTTCATATCGTCTAGAAGTACGAATATGCACAAAAAGAACGAAATCCAGAGCCTCGACATTTTTTCGTTGTCCGCTTCATTTGAAATGCTTCATAGGGTGATCTAATATTTATGATCTATTATTTTATTTCTATTGATTGCAACCGTAACTATTGCGCTCGCAGTCAGCACATACTTGACAAAGAAGGAACTGAGCGCACTGACTCTTACACCATTGGAATATAACTTTTACAAAATATGCACGGAACATTATGTTCGAATGATGAGGCTGTTGTTGGTATAATGTAAGGGAATCGCGTTTATTGTCCTTAGTTTTCCGTGCGAGTCTATATCTTTGATAATAAATACTATTCCTAACTATCTTAATCGTTAGAATTCCGGTTTAGCAGCATGATATAGCTACCAAAATTTTGTAATTTCGACTTTATCATATTTAGATTTTTGAAGCGCAAACTGTTTAAAAATCGAATTTTCGTTTATGTGTCAGGATGCGAGAAGATTATACACAAAAACAACTAAATTTTGTTTTTTTTTTAATTTTGTAACGTTGACAGTTCATACTAAACGTAGTTATTAAAAAAATATGCTTCACTAACTCATTTAAATTCAGCCCTCAAATATCTATCGTATTCATATATCTAAGGACTGGCAAAATAAGTATTGGCAAAGGCAAATCAAATAATTAGAAATAAAATGATTTTAGGCAATTTTAAACAAATTCACACCAATATTCTAACAGACGAGACACACTATTTTCAGGACATAAAATACAGTTAATTTAATTTAACTAAACGGAAACGGGGGTATAGGTATGTTCATGTTATCTTCTAAAACTGTGTTTTCGAATCAAAAAAAGGAATTCAAATACTGCGAACAGCTTTACTGTAATCATATCGTGATTTCCGATTTGCGAAACAAGCACATACTTCGATGGAAAAGCGAAGTGAATCACATTGAGATCAGAGAGATATTAATGCAGAATTAGAAATTCGGAGAGTTAGAGAGAGAGAGAGTAGAGTAAAATGTCGAAGGATCGATTTTCATACAATGCATATTTGAAATTTGAAAGGTAAATATTGTCTGCTAGCTTTTTTTTTTTTAGAAATTCAAGCGATGATGATTGATATAAAAGGATAGAAGAAGTTATTTATCTTATAGATAAGAGAATGCATAATGTTAGAGAAGCTCCAGTTGCCTTGACCATGTTAAGAATGTTTAATTTGATTCAAATTCATTTTCCAATATTTCTGCATTCATGACTTAGCACACATTATTTCTTGATGTGTTAAAGATGTAAAAATGCCGGAAAAGAAAATGAAATCAAACTGATAAAATTGAAGTGAACTGAATACTTATGATATACACAGTAGAAAACTAATAAAATACATATGAAAGCCTTTTGCGTTTTTCAAGAACAAACTAATGTATACTTTCAATCGAATGGCCTGGGTTGTAGGTTTATATTTTTGTATTTGCTTCAATATGATTCTTTTCGTTTTGAATAAACAATTCAATTTCAATCAATTGTTAACAGCAGATTGCTGGTTAATACTTACATAGACTTCTTCCCATTGCGAAACGTAACGCACGAGCCTAGAGAGACGAAGTAATCTAACAAGCGAAAGTAACTTAGCTAAGCGTAATATACGCAAGGCTCGGCCAGCGTGAAGTATTTGAAAGGAATCCGAGAAATCCTAAAAATACGGTAGCCGAAAAGTTGTTATAGGTTCGTTAATATTTATTAGAAATCGCTTACGCTTACTTGATTGAAAATCAAGAATATGTAATCCAGCGGTATGGATGATATCAAGTCGAGAAAAAACCATGTTTTCAGGTAATGTTTTGCTATCAGTTTTGGATCCAATATCACTTGCTCTGCGTTGTCCTGTTGCATTATACCTAAAATGGAAATAAATACAAAGTCTGTGATATTCAAGATCAAATAAAATTTTGGAGAAACTGCTACTAGATAAATAGTAATGTATATAGATTTAAATATTTTTGTAGAAGATAAAAAAGTCCAATTTTTATTTTTGCTTTCTAACGGTTTATGAAGTCGATTTATAAGGTTTACTATAAAATAAATGAATTCGAACAACAAATTCAATTTAACCGTTTTTGTAAATGTTGGTAACGAATATTGTATATACCTGTGTGCGAAAATACATGTGTGCTACAAATTGTAGCACACAACAAGCATTATAGGATGCAATAGAAATTGTAGCACACAGGTATTTCATTATAAATATTTATTTTATTATTTCATATACATATTTGAATTAGTATTGTCATCATTATTTCTCTTGATAGTCTTAAGCTTTATGTACTCTGTAATACACAACGTTTCTTTGATGTTTAGTACAATTACATACTATGATTTGTGTTTATTTTTAGTTGTTTTTATTTAGTTTAGTTTTATATATTTTGTTTATTTTTAGTTTAACGGAAAAAAAAGTATTTTAAAAACTGCTATTTAAAAAAAAATATTCATTTCTCTGAGACTATGCATGCAAAAAGTAGTTTCAAAAGAAAACAAGAGTAGTACATGGTCCTTTCATATAGTGCAAGAGTTCACAATTGCTACGACAATCTCTCTCCAATGTCTCCAATGAACTCAAGAGGCTCTTAGGAGAGCAAATTTCACTCACGGCAAAGGGCAAAAAAGTTAGGGATGTTAATCGTCCAACTTGCCCCTAGAGTTGATTTGAAAGTTGTCATTAGCACCACCTTTACTGCACCAGCGGATTCAGTGGGACGGCTTGGAAAAAAAAATTGAATGCAGTGTTACAACTGCCAATACTTCCGACACTACGTCCAATTGCAACTTGGCAAGTCCAACGAAGTACACGTGAACTAATAATAGGTCTGTTCCCGTACTACGATTAATTGCGATTAATCGCGATTAATTGCAATGAAGCTGTTCCCGTACTACGATTAATTGCGATTAATCGCGATTAATTGCAATGAAGCTGTTCCCGTACTCCGTTTTACTGAAAACTGAAAATTTCCCCTCTTTCAGTAAAATTCAGTAGGGTCTGAGCTACTGAAAAATACTGAAAAGTGTCAAATGGTGTGGTGCGAGTAAATAGTTTCAAATGTGCGCGGCAAGCAATATATTTTTTTGCGTAATTTTGCTATGAAGGTCGAATATTTTTGTGGCGATAATTTATCACCGCTTAGGATAACTTTACAATCACTATTGTTCTTCCAAAAATCGAAAACTGACACTTTCGGTTGTCAATTTTCAGGAAATACAATGAGAGCGTTCCCGTACTTTTCATGAAATTCCCCACCATATGATTCAGTAAAATTCAGTTACTGAAAGTACGGGAACAGACCTAATGTGATTAACAAAAGCGGTCTGAAGCAGTTTACAGCGTAAACTGCAAGACGATTGGCCGCCCAGCAAGCAACAAAGGCTACCAAAAGACCAAAAAAATTAAAGAGCGTCGCATTGCTGTCAAAGCGGATAGAGCCATCAAGCAAGCACGCAAAATTAGGTCTGTTTCCGTACTTCAGCAAACTGCAGCAGTAACAGAATTTGGCAGCTGGCTTCTTTTTGCTGCAAAATTTGGCTTGCATTAGGCTTGCAGCAAAAGTACGGAAACGACTTGCTGCGAATCTATTTTAATATATTATAATAGATTCAAGTACGGAAACAGACCTATTGACTTCGTGGTAGTAGCGGTGCGCAGTACTGTCAAAGCATATAGACTAATAAATAGCACGGAAAGTGCGATATTTTCCGATAGGTGAGAAGGGTATGATGTTGAGAGTTTACGGATCAGCTGGTGCCTGAAAAGAAGCCGCACAAAAAAAGTACGTTTTTCTATATGCAAAAGTAAGAAAAGCATATTCTCGGCCCTGCTACAGAATGTGAATGTATGTCTAAAAAGAGCCAAAATCAAATAAATTCACTTTATCATATGCGAAAGTGATAGAAGCATATTCTCGGCCCTAACAACGACCAATGAGAGGTGAGATCCCATCAAGAAATAATAAACACAGCGAACATTCACTGCGAACAACGAGCATTGTCGTTAGTGGATGGCATAAACGTAACAGAGATGTTGTTTTTATTCTCCAAACGGTATCGGAAATAGTATTCCGCGTCAATTATCTTATTGCCAAACATTTTAATACACAGACTAGGTTTTAAGAAAATTAATGTTGCATAAAACGCCAATCGTTAAAAAGGTGTTTTTGCAAAGTATATGTATATTGCCTAGTGGGAATGATAGAACGTATCTTATCGTATCATTGCCGCTGGCGGGGTATTTTTTGTCTTGTTTCAATTTTCGGAATCGGGTACTGCTATGTATTTTTCGCAATTTGTGGGGTAATTTCGTAATTTATATCGCAAATCACGCGCTTTTCATGCTATTCATTAGCATGTATGCTCTGGAACTGTTCAACCTCCAGTTTCATATTCTAGCTACTTTTTAGGAGAAAATAAAAAAATCGTTGCAAAAAAACCTTCCAACTCAAGCAACTAGTTTGACTATGAGTAAGCCGCAGCCTACCATCGACCCAGTAATCATTGGAGAATGGCAAAATCTCTTTAACTGTAATCTTTTTGCCTTGTTGAATCAAATCAAATATTTCATTTAAACATTTGGGATGCTCCCATCTTATTCTGAGAAACGAAATACAGTCAAATCTCGGTACTTTGCCACCCGGCGGGACCGACCAAAAGTGGCATAGTCATAATCATGGTCTAGCCGGCAATATGTCCTCTTAAGTTCGTAGCTTTAAATATCACCAACTTAAGTCCCATTTACAAGAGAAACTTCGTTCAGAATTGCCCGAATCATGAGAATCTCGCTATTTTTTTTTATCAGAAGCCAAGCTTAAGCCCCGTCATCGTGTAGCAACTGATGACTACAAAATCATTCGTGAGGACACTTCTAACGACCCCAATTCCTCTAAGCTGGGAATCACTACCAGTTAAAGAGCGTATCAAAACTCAATAATATGTGATCGCAGGACTAAAAGCTACGGAAGTGATCTGCATAAGTTTTCAATTAAGAAATGATCAAATAAGTTTTGCGGGCACCTATGTCCATCATTGTTTCGGAGGTTTTGTGCTGGTCCAAGACCTCGACTGTATACAAACGACAGCATCTTCACTTGAGATGAGTTTTAATGCTCACTTGAAATAATGGGGCAATCACATCAACAATCCTTACGGCGTGACCATAAGGCAGTTGTTGGCGCAGAATCCAAGCCTTATCAAACCCATATTTTTCAGGAACCTTGTTTTCGTTGGTTTTATTCACTATTGACTTCTTTTTGTGTCTCCAAGCCTGGTCAGCTCTCTCCCATAATTCAGCACATACGAATGCCAAGTCCACGATACTGAATCTGATCATCAGCTGATGCAATTGTGCATACAATCAGAACATGGTCTAGAAATCGAAATCTATAAGGCTCTCGACTAGCTAAACCAAATCACGTCCTCGGTCATTGATAGTTCAGCTATCCCGAAAAAATCCACAAACTTTGGCTTCCGTGATTTACCGCACAATATTATTCAGCTTCATAGCCGGCGGAAATCTTCAAGACACCTCAATATGGAAAATAACCCATAAAGGTACACTTTTGCCCTGATTAATGCCCATGTCAACAAAAAATGCGAAGAACGTCTCCACAAAATAATCCCTGACAAAGTTATGTTTCAGGAAATAAATAAAATTACAGGGCATAAATGCTAAGAAGTAGTTTCATTCCTATAGGCAATTCACTCCCTGATGATAAGGCGACTGGCGTCTTTTCTCTCATCTATCGTATTCAGAAGCGTAGATCTGATCCCGATTTTGCCTAAGTCGTCAAGACTTCTGTCTAAGATTCTCGGCAAGCAAATCAATTGTTGACTCTTTCTGGGTTGTGTTCTACAAATATTTGCACAAATCCTCAAGGCCATGTTACTTTCGTGAATATAGAAATTCATCTGACCCTGGTGTCTCCTCTTCGAAAAAGTCTTCAGGAGAAGATAAAAAATCTTATTTTATCCTAAAAAGGCTTCCTATTTACTTCTCTGAACACCTCTCCGTTCTTTTCAACTTTTGTATAAACATTGGATATTTTCCCACTCCTTAAAATCGTGCGAAAATATTTCTCATCCCAAAAACATCAGAAGCCTGTGATATCCTCAACGCCCGTCCGATTTCTGTCCTTGGGAAACCTACTAAGAAGGATCATTCAAAAACATCTAAACCACACCATAAATGAGAACCACATTATATGCGGAAGACACTTCGGCCGTAAAGCCGAACACTCTACAGTGGAGACGGCAATGGTTCTTAAAAACATTCAAAATACGAGGGTTTTCGGTGCCTGTCAGATTGATTTACAGAGAGCCTTCGACTCCGTTTAGATTGTAGGACTCCTGTATAAAATTATCAATTTTGGTTTTGCAACATGGTTAATTAAATTTGTTGACAACTTTCTTAGTGGTAGAAGGGCTTTCGTCACCGTCAACGAGGTTTATGCTGATGAATTTGTAATCGAATCAGGTGTATCTCAAGGTTTCATTCTCGATCCTATTTTATTCAAAGTTTTCACTGCTCAAATCCCAGCAACTTCAAACGACACTTCCACATGTGTTTTTATTAATCCGTACACAGATGATCTCATCTTTTGGACCTCGCAGCATAACACGCACTTTGTAAGGGAGGTGTTATAATAACTTTATTGCATATTATGCAAAATGGGGCTTGCAGATAGATGCCAACAAAAGTGAATCGATATTCTTTTTAGAGGCAACCACACCGATTTCAGGAAGAGAATGAAAGCTCTCCAAAAATCTGAAATCATTATCAATGAAAAGACAATTACCTCTTCGCAGCCTGTAAAATACCTCAGCATAAAACTTGACCCTCGCTGCAGTTCCACTCACCATATTCAGAAAAACCTAAACAAGGCAGACATCGCATACCACCTCAGAGGCTGCGTCTTCAAGCGGAACTTCATTATCTCTGCTAGAGATAAAATAATTTCTTGTATGAAATTGATTAGAAAGATCCTCACTTACAGTTTCCCTATCTGGTCTTCAGTTTCTTTGAGTCAACTTGAGAAGCTGGCAAAATTCGAACGCTGTATCATCCAATATGTCACTTCTTTTTAGTAAAATGCCAATGGCCACTATGATCGGAAAAGTGGCCTTTAGCAAAAATCAAACATTGTACCTCTTTCGTCTTATTTGCTTCAATTAAGCTATAATGCTACTTGCTGTGCCATAGAGCACCCCAATCCTATCATTCAATCGCTTCAGCCAAGACCTAGATCTTAACGATCAGATCTCTAGGATTGGCTCATAGGCTTTACTCACTCACCACACATTAAATTCCTAGTGAATATGCATGTTTTATTCTCCTCACCCAAATATTTATTAAATTTCTCATTTCTCTTTAAGACTTTCATTCGAACACGTACAGCATCCCTATCTACCGCAAGAACTATTCGCTTTGTCAGGAAGACGATGCTATGTGTTTAATAAGACCAGAGGGATGTGGTCTGGTATGAACTGCTCAAACTTGGCGAAACGGTTAATACAAAACGCTACTAAGAGCAATTGATCAAACTGAATAGTACAATGCTCAAGAAACTGCCAGAGTATAAAAAGAAGAAGCACAAAGTAATTTTCCTTTACAACATGCTTCGTCACTTACAACAAAACTGGTTGAAGACACGTTGAAAGCGCTCAACTGGGAAGTGCTAGCCCATGTGATTTACTCAATAGATTTATCTCCATCCGAATACCACTTGTTTGTATCCATGGTTCTCGCACTTACTGAGCAGCGCTTTGGCCCGTATGAAGATGTGAAAAAATGGCTCAATAAATGGTTCGCGGGGAAAAGCGAAGAATTATGGGACAAATGTATAACCAGCAATGAAACATACGTTAAATAAGCCACCCCTTAGCATCCTTCCAAATTTCATGTGTTTTTTGTGAAAGATAGAGTTCTTCCTCCTCTCAGATAACCTGCACAGCAGTAATGATCTAGACGCACAATTGTGTTAACGCAAAAAGTGCTAAATACAGATACTAGAAGAAAAATGCCCATTGGACAATATGTGAAAAAAACATTTATCGAGGCACAATTTACCGATACTAAAGGAAGGGAGTCTCATGAATAATATACGATCTTCGTACAGACAATATGAGACATGAAACTTGTACAACAAACAGCGAGTAAATTGACGTTGAATAGATTCAATGACATCTCACAAGTATACAAAACGAGGAAACCATAGTTAGGAGCAATATTCAAGGGTCCGACAAACTAAGGAAGTAAATAAATGAACAGGTGTAAATATATTTAAAGAGAGACAGCAACATAGGACAAAGTGTGCAAGTTCAGATGCCCTTGAAGTACTGAAGCGTACTTGTAGACCAAATTTTTATTTGGGATCGAAAATGATCCCAAGATCTTTGCGTGATCTACATGGAGTAAAATATCGCCAGACAGAACACAGCCAGAAGACAGCAAATTAGATTTATTGGAGAAGGACATAACAAGGAATTTGAAAACCTTGAGAGGGAGAAAGTTTCTTCAACACCACGTTTTTGACGCTAAAAGGTCAGAGGGAGAATACATCTCTGAATAGTTACAGATAGTAAGCATACAGGAGGGAATTGGATGAAAAGTCATTGATGAAAAGAGTGAACAGAAGTGGGCCGTGTATCGAACCTTCTGGAACACCGGAAAAGGGATGAAAAGGGTAAGAAGAGCAACTATTTAGGACAACTTTACAAGGGTGACAATGCAAACTAAAACAAGATAGGGCTGGATATGTCAAATAAATTGAATTTTTCAACCAAAACGAAGTGATTAGCCCTGTCAAAGATTTTCAAAAAGTCAGTATAAATTATATCAACTTGCTGTCCAGCGTCAAGTGTAGAGGTTACAAAATTAATGAATTCGACTAAATTAGCACCAATGTTAAAATAGTTCATAGATTCCATTTGAACTAAATAACTTATTGATTATTTTAATTATTTTAATTGTATATTCATGCCTTAAATTTTAAACAGGTATAATAACCTGATATCTAACTGCTATACTATTTTGGCCTGCTGGTTCTTATCGTTTTTTTTTATACATTTTTTTTCTTGGACAGTTTTTATCTTACAAACTTATAATACTACCCAGCCTGTACAAGTACTGGGGATACATGGGCAATAATTGGATTAAACATTATCTTACACTGCAATTAAGTTCTAACCTAAACCTTAGCCTAATTAGACCTTAATCGTAGCCTAGGTGTTACATCTAGCCACTTCTGTTCGGCGGATGGCCTACTTAACTAAATAGCGATAACTTTTTAATGAAATCAAAAGCAATATTATGGACTATTTTACGACACGAGTTCAGTGCACACCAATAGCTTCTTCTTTCGCAAGTTAACGTTGAAATTATCTCGACCATTTTCACTCTAAATTAACCTAAGATTGTACGTCAATATAATATTGCGAGAATAATATGTGTGTTGATGTCATTCAAAACCGTTAACATTACAAGGGCAGAACGTGTTTTTCGATTTCCCTATAAGAACTCCAAATGTCCATCTGGTCTTTTATTCCCACTTTGAGTGAAATTAAGACCGTTTTATGTTCAGGATCATCAAATTTTCAGGTGACCTCATAAAAGCACCCAATAAAATTAACACGACACAATGTCAAGGCGACGCTGCGATAAACCCAACATGCAATAATTTACAGCACCATATCTTCAACATGTAGCCACACGTAAGGGTACATCAATAACAATATAGTACATACACAAATATTGCAAACAGCCGCCTACACGTTCAGAATAACCGACTAACATATGCTACCATCGGCAACCATTAAGCTTCAGAAACAGTAAACTGAAACTAGATTTTAAATTTTTTAATCAAACTCGGACATCCAACAAAGTTCTCTCATCAGAACTCTGAATGCATTGATGGCAGCAGTTTCCGCATCTTAACATTTTCATACCGTCATAAACGAGGGAAATGTTTAATAGTTCTGCATGATTTATTGCGCTAGTATACATACATACATTTATGATGCACTTCTATCAAGTTCATGGAGAATTTCAATTTCATTCAAAGTTATATCATACATAATTCAAATCTATAGCGTATGAGAAAACCTCAATTGAAAGTAGGTCATGTCTTTCGGGTTTCGTTTTGGTGCTGGTGTGGATTTTTAATGGACCGCGATAAGAGTGGTGTGATTGCGATGAAGCGATTCAAATTCAAACTTTCAGATTTTGTTCATTCTGATCGGATGCTTGAGAATGGAAATAGAATACAGACGAATATATTGCGAAACTTTATCGCTTAGGCAATTGATATTGAAATTCAAGTTGGAAAACAATTTGTTTCAAAAGTACAAGAATTAAAGGTGCATTATCACTAGATTAGCGTTATATCAATTCACGTTGATTCGCTACTAACTAACAATTTAGGTTATTTAAAATCTGGGGCAGGCTTAACGGTTCATTTGCAATTCAAATCCTCAGAAATTCGATTCTGTAGCTTCCTCAAAATTTATATCGTTTTCCTCATTTTTTTTAGTTAATACTGCATTGTATCAATATCATTAGATAAGTTCAGCTAGTTTGTGTGCTGGCCGTCATATAGAAGGCCGGTCACGACTTGCAATTTGACATGTATTAAGATACTATTTAAAATTGTACTATCCAAATTTCGGGATTAAAATTTGATGGCAATTGCTTTGACAATTTATGTGTCAGTTGTGCTATTCGGCCGAGTATTCGACCTAGGCAGAAAACAATTGTTTTTTTTTTTAATTTAAACTATAATAATTTGGACATATATTGTTTTGGCTAAACGAAAATGTGAGAAGTATTCATTTTGGAATTTCAACCAACTATGCGGATTGTAAACAATTGTTAAGATTTATTTCGCTTTGAAAATCACCAGATTTCATTTGAATTTGTTGTGTGTGACGCGCTCTAATTGATTTAGTGACGAGTTAAATTGGAGTGTCTACTGCTCCAATCAGCCGAAAAGTGGATGTAGATCGATTAGCTATTGTGATTGATACATTACAATCTGATGCGGAAACATTAACAAGCAAAGTGATTTCTTTTGGCCGCTTTTGGAACGTTACAGCGCAGTAGTCAAAGCGAAATAGTTTTTATAAATGAGTGTGTACATATCGCGTTAACTTCATATGTGATACCCGCAGTAAAGTAGAGACAAAGTCGTAGCAAACAATCTTCAGCCTAACATTTCGCGAGCTTTCACGTTTGGCAATTCTTTCAGCTGGTGGAAATAATACATTTAGGTGTATTTTTTGTAACCTAGCAGAGCAGGTTAACGTAGGGTTGCAAAAAACGATCCCGAGCAGAAAAATTGCGTTGTTCGAAAATGTTGTTGCATTCGCTGAGCTTTTGCTTAAATTGGTTGTAAAATTAGAATAGTCCATAGAAAAAACCTGAATGAAATCTTATCTAGGTTTTAATCGAAATCAGACACGAAACTTGCATATGAAACAATCTACAATGTAATGTGCATCGAAACACTCAAAAACAGTCTGCAGACTACAAGATTTGATGTAAATTATTCGAAAATTGCGGAGTGCTGTGCAAATTCATTCAATTCAAACTGCCGGTTTCACAATAATCAACAGCAGTGGTACGAACCGTTTAGAACACTCTTACTGCTATCAGCACACTCTACATGCAAACCCATAAACTACCATTGCTTAACATTTTTTGATTCAGTGACGCCACAAGTGCAGGATTTTTGTTGTTATATTCAATATGCTTGACAAAATTTGATCTGCTCGGGTGTGCAAAAAACGCACCTATTGTCGAGATTGACCAAGAATACTACCTGAATTCTATCATCTTGTTCGTTAATTGCTTCTGCAATCGGCCTTGAATTAGAGGACCATGGTGCTACATAAATCGAAGAAAGCATCAAATCGTCAGATATCTACAGGAGACAAGTTTTGAGGAACTGTGGTTTTGATTAAATTGTATTTGGCTCTTCTAAGGCCATGGTATTATTATGAATTTGATCTTACTATGATTATCGTATTGACTTTATTATTTTTGCCCGGTATTATTGTTAATTCCATATTTTTTTTTATTAATTCCCCTAAAAAAATGTTTAGCACGTGAACTTGTTTTTCATTCTTTAATTTTTTCTATTGTATTAGGCGTTCATTTCAGTGATTTTTGTTCTTGCTGTGCAGAATGTGCTTCAGATAAGTAAGTTCTGGTTTTACAGTAAACATTTTTTCAACCATTATGGCCTGTATGAAAGCGCTTAAGAGAATAAAACTATTATTGATACGTCTAACACATTTCTGTTGAACATTGAATCAAATCAATATAGCGTTTATCTACTCAGCCCTGAATTCAAATTTATTGTTCAAAACATATCGTATTTCTTTCTTACAACTGTCTCATTCACAACCAAATTTAAAAATTATTTGCCTTCATTCAGAAATTCGCTGTGTAATGTGCTGTGAAATTTGATGAATAAAATTCCTAGTACAATGTGTTGTTTGAGCGCTGGTCAAAAACAGTCATACAAGGGTTTGAGGATAAAAAAAAACATCCCGAGGGACGATGTGCTTTGAAATAAATTAAGTGAAGTTATACTAAAGGAGTGAAGAACGACCACTTTCATGCATCATAAAGCGTGTCATGAATGAAGGCATGAGAGTGCTGAATGTCAACTTAAGGGGGGAAATACATGTAAAATCGAAAAAAAATTGCTAATTTCAGATTGACTTAAAACATATATGTTGTTTATTCAGAACATTTTTAATACTAAATACTTAAAGTACATGTCTCACAGTAAATGAAAATATTTTTTTAATAATTTTTCAACACAAAATGGCGGCGATGCGAGCGAATGAAAAAAACACATCAAAAACTGCCTCGTACAACATAACGCCTTTTCCGGGGAACTTGCAACGTTCAGAGAGAAAAAAAATATGCTAATGAGATGTATAATTCTTAGGTGAACCAATAAAATTTATAAAAAAAAAATTAAATTTTTACATTAATTTTAAATTAAACAAAAAAATCGATTATTTTTCAAAAAAATCACGCTTTAAACATTAATAAACAAATCACTTTTCCGAAATTACAATAACATTTAACGTTCAACGAGGAGGTAATACTGTTTTTTAGATGTGGTATAAATTTGAGCCGGATCGGTTTAATATTTTTTGAGATATTTTGTACGGAAGTTGAAAAATTACTACTTTGAGAAAAACGCGTTTAAAGTTCTAAAGCTCTACCGACCTGGGGAACGCCGCGCTGCCTATAACTTGAGAACTAATACGAATATCGCTTCAAAACTTTTTTTGGTATATTTAAAGAGCATTTCAAACATTTCGATGTAATCAAAAATAATCGATTTTTTATTATGTATTTGCCCCCTTAACAAGCGTACATATTTGGATTTTTTGGACATATTACAGTCAGTTCAACAAGAACGGTCTTCGATATTTTAGTTTATGAAAGATTTTTATTCCGTTCTTCTTTTAAATGACAGTTATTGAAAAATACTATTTCTCGGTCACCTAGTATACAGTAAAGAAAGGCAGGCCCAAAAAGAAGCTACGGCTGAAACAACTACTTCGACCAGTCACAGTTGATTTTCTCGGCAGCCCAACCCTTGCGTTTTGGCCAATTGAGCTTTAGCTACGCGCAGGTGTAGAGTGCAGTTTGTCTCAAATATCTTCACAATCGCTTGATATACCTTGCTCGAGGTAGCTTTAGTTGGCCCATGATTCAGCAAGTTATCGATGTTTCCGCACTTCGAATATCGTTTCACTCACTTTTTACTAATTTTCGAAGAAAATTTCTCATTACCGCCGGGTACAGGAAAAGGCAGTTGACGTCGATGTGAAATCGACAGCCATTCCACCAGTAAAAGACTAGTCGCAGTCAGAGCTGTTGGATGCACTGCTAGCCGATGCAAAGCTGAGGGAGATCAAAATCTAGAAGTATTGCACTGAACGGCAAAGCATAGCAGATCAAAGTTCTACGTTATTGAATTTCTGGGCGCAATGGAACTCGTTGCATCCTGATGGAGCACTATTAAATGGAAAACTACTGACAGGTCATCACAATACATGCAGGTTGTTTTATCTCACAGAAAGGTTTGTGACGTTTTGCAGGAAGCACACAAGGGAACATCTGGCGGCCACCTAGGTACAAACCAAATGCTAAATAAAAGAAGGGAACGTTTCGATTGGGTGCTGGCGCGGGAAGATGTTGAAAACTGATGTGCGAAACGTGCGACCAGCGCTTCTCTGAAAGGATCTAAAAAAAAGCCCAGAAGTAAAATGAAACCCTATGGCGTAGAAGCACTATTCAAAAGAACTACCTTAAATTTAGTAGGGCTGTTTCCAGAGGCACAGCAAAGCAAATGCAATTTGCTGCTAGTAAACAACTATTTTATTAAATGGCTAGAAGTTAACGCTATTCCCAATTTGAAGGCATCCACAGTAGCTAAAAGCCAAGGCCCGAGAGGTGCTACGTAGTGCTACGACGACAGTAGCTAAGCAAATGGGCTGAACTAGGTGAGTAGATACGGAGTTTCAAACGAGGTTCCCTCCAATATAGATTGACAACCACTCCACTTCGTCCATATTCCAATGGAATAGGCGAAAGTTCAAAAATGTTTCGATAAAGCACCTAGTCAAAATGTGGAAGATAATCAGGGTGGTCGAGATCGTTACATTCCACTTTTTGGCTTGTCGTAAAACGACATATGTAAACAGTGGACAATCGCTACCAAGTACCGTATTCGAACAAAATGAAATTCAGAAATTTGAATGAGAGATAATTCAGCAATCTGGCATCCCTCAATAATCCTTTTTTATATTTTATCAAATCAAAGCTTGGATTAAACGGCCAAAATCGTCACAAGTCGAGTTATTTAATCTTGTAGCTTTTCACATTCAATAAATATATTGCCTCACACCGTTACAGCTAAATCACCAAACAATTTAAATTACCGCGGAAAGATATTAGTTCTGTTTAAAAATTAACAAAGACTTACCTGTTCTAAAATTGACTACAATGTCTATTAAGAAAATAGTATCACTGAGGCAGTTGAAGGCAATCCATCTTGTGCTTAAATCATCGTTGAAGAACGAAATTGCTACTGGCAGGATGATGAGGTTCGCTACTAGAAGAAGAAGCATGCATAGATCCCAATAAAATCTGAAATGATAAAACATTTCATTAGTTTTAGTATTGTTTGCATTGTGAAGTGATATCTTACCTAAATGAGCTACATGGATGAATGACCCAATGACCAGATGTTTTTTGTCTGATCCGTTCTTTTACCAGGGCCTTTCGGCTGCCAAATAATTTCATGGCCAGCCGATTGTCGGTCGGTTGAAACCATGATTGTAATTGATTTTTTAGAAAATTGGCAGATATTTTCTCGGTCACGACCGGGATGGAAGGCATCGGCTCCTCTTTTGGAGTCCCGTAAAGTGATACGTCATCGAAGTGCACCTAAAATATTTTAAAGGAAATAAAATGTTAGTTATCTGTTGCTTATTTCGAATTCGAATGAAAGAAACAATGTTAAATTTTGTTCAATGTCGTAATTTTGTAGGAAAGAATAGGTCTTATTGTTTCGTCAAATTAAAATAAACCTTTGTTCTTGCCATTTCGTTTCCTGGATCGCATATTAGTAAGGCTTCATCATCGATGGCTGTCACTAGTGAATCAGTGCATGTGTTTTCCACGGACACTCGAAGATCACTCTCGTTGAAGTTAGAACAGTATGAGCATCTAACTGATTCTGAGCTTGCTGTGCCCAATAACCTGCAAAAGAAGAGTATTGTTATATCAAACTGGTCATTTCTAGTTTTATGTGGTTTCAAAAAGCAACAAAAATATATAACGTTTTTAGCAAAGAATATTCAGGCTTTTCAGAATACTTTTCTCACAATAGATTTTTATTTGTTTTTTTTTCTAACTTGCAGCCACTTAGAATATTATCAACAACAACTCTTTCACCTGAATTTCTGACCGTACGACTGAAGGTTTAAAATAAGACTGTGTTGATGGGCATGTACAAAAATTGCGTGGGTTCAAAAATGTGCTGGTAGTACGACCGGAAATTTGGTAGAAAGTCGCTTGGAACACTAAACGTCACATCTCAAACTAGAACCAGTCTGGCTTCATTTTATCGCAAATTCACAGAAACCAATTGCGAGAAATAAGATAAAACAAGTTTATAGAACTGCCTGCAAGACTGAGCCATGCAGCTCACATAGTATCTTAAATATGTGAAAATTCCATTTTAATCAGTTGTTATTTAGTTGTTGTTTTTTTCGTGGCAATGTTTATTTTGAAGAAAAATTAGATATCAGGCAAGAACTTATTTCACATTTTCATTCATATAAGTTCGACAGAACAATTCCACTTTTATTTCCTGATGTCTTACTTAAAATGCCAACATCTAATCCGAGCTTAGAAGTAAGACGGTGCAAATAGTACAGAGTTTCTATGAGTGTGGGTTTGAAGCGAAAAATTATGGTAATATCGAAGAGCTCCAAGAAGATAACTAGTTCATTCTAGTGAAATACGTAGCTCGCTACTAACAATCTTTTAACACCTAACTTGCAATTAAATGATTTTGATAAAATACCAGAGAGTATTAAGTGTTTAAGACTCATAAATATGTTTTTCATGCTTGTTATAACATAGTGCTCGAATATCAAGCAAAATATTGTTTGGAAATTAATATAGTCAAATATCTTAACGGCGTATAACATACTTATATCAATTGGCGTGTACATTTTATTAGCAAAATTCATTGAACTATTTTCAAACCGTTCATGAAATGAAAATTAGCAACTGAATTTAAAACTACAAAATTATAAAGGTTATTGATTTGTGATCATGGTTCACTTCTTGTCTATAAATCAGCATAGACAACGTATATCGCCTCTAAAGCTTATCAAAGCGGAGAATAATTGAAACGGGAAACTCGATCGTTTTGCAGAATAAGTGCCTCCGCACACGGGTCGACATTCATTCGACTCGACTGCGACTCGAACTCGAAGCGTCATAGGCGTCACACTCGAAGTAGACAATTTTTTTTTTTTTTTCCTCCGGTTTTTCTGCACTTATGCAGAAAAGGTCTTGGCTTCCTGACCAGCAGGCATCAGCCAACGTGTACACGATTAGTAACTTTCTTCACTTATTATTGATTTATCTTATTTAATACATATTCTTATATTACATATACTCAGACAGGGTTAGGACAAAACAGGGAAACAAGAAGTCTGGTTGTATTTAATTCTGTGCTTAGTTACAACAAATTTCAAAATTATATTTTAATCTCGCATCTTCCGAGGAATTCACTCAGTTGCTTCAAATGATTTTTGTTGTGTTTCGTAATCAAATCATTTACATTTCTATTTGCTTTAAACAACTCAAAATCTAATCTGTCCCTTGTGTATTCGGTGCATTTAAAAATTCGATGGTCCAAGTCATCCACTTCACCACATAATTCACAGTTAACATCTTCATGTATTTTTAATCGGACTCTATTCTTATTATTAAGCGCATTATTAACCATTAACCTATTTATTTTTTTTGTTTCTTTAATTCCTAATCCTAGTTCCTTGAACCATACTTTATCTCTGAAAATTAAATCCGTATTCATCCATAAACATGGTTTTAAGTTTCTTATTTTAATTAGAAATTCGCTTTTCCATTCATCCAAAATAATCCTACCTATGCTATCTAAAATTTCGTCAGCCTCATGTTCATAAAAAACTTCATTCTCCTCTAGAAATGCACTCTTAGCTAACTCATCAATCTCATTTGTCTTCAAGTGTCCCGAGTGCCCAGGTATCCACATTACCTTAACTTTTACCTCCCTATTCTCCTTCATAAATTTGTATATCTTGCTTATAATACTTTTTTTACTTGAGTTACATTCTAATTCTAAACAGGCAATATTCGAATCCGTAAGAATAACTAAATCTTTTAAATCTAAATTAATACCTAGTTTAATTGCCTCGAGAATGCTTATGAGCTCACAATTTATTATAGAAGTATTATTTCTTAGTTTGAATTGAATTTTTGCACTCATATTCCAAGTACAGGCAGCTCCTCCCACTCCTAAAATATTCTTCGCCCCATCACACAGTAGAACAGTACTCTTTTCCGCATAACATCTATTAATAATATTTTCTAATTCAATATTTACATCTTCATTGCTATTTACATTAATATTTACAAAACAACCTTCATTTTTACCTATAGACTTTATATTCTCCGGCTTGCTTTCTGGGCTAAGGTTTTTTAATATATCAAATTGCTCCTTAAATTTACTATATACTAAACTATAGTTTGACTTCGATAAATTGTTTATAATATATACATATCTATTTACATTAGTAATTCTAATTTTCAATAATTCTTTTGCAGTCAATTTTAAAGCTCTAAAATAGCTCGGTAATTCATTAGCAATCGTAAACGAAATAATATTTGCCGTATTCTGAGGCACTCCCAAACATCTCTTTAACACTTTAGACTTCATACCATCCATTTTTTTAAAAAAATACATCGGTGCTCCACAATAACTTGTAATCTGTGCCTCTAATTTCGATCTATAAAAAGCCTTATACGCTATCAAACTTTTCTCTACATCTAGTCCCCTGTTCAGTCCTGTTAGAATTTTAAATGGTTTTGAAAAGCCCTCATTTCTCTCTACTTTATTCGATAGTCCATCTATAACTGTTAAATTTTTATTATACGTGTAACCTAGGAATTTTATTTTGTTGCCCCATTGTACTATATTCCTATTCACTCTAATATTTTGTCTTATAATGCTGTTCCTCCCAAAATATATAGCATTGCATTTGCTTTCATTTATGCTTAGATTTCTACTATTACACTTATTTATGAATTCATTTAAGGCACTTTGCAAATTTTCAAAACAACTCAGATAATTCTTATTATATGAAACAACAAAAAAGTCATCCGCATATTGGAAAAAGCTTATATTAGTTCTATCTCTAGCATGTAATTCCGCCGTATATATATTAAACAGTAGAGGGCTTAAAACATCTCCTTGCGGAAGTCCATTTCTCACCTTATAGTTACTATTTCCTAACACTAGCGTTCTATTACTAAGAAAGTATATAATCCAATTAATGTAATCCACATGTATTTCCAATGCAACTAAAATCTCCTTCAAAGTAGACAATTGCATCCGCACACGGGTCGACATGCAATCGACTCGACTGCGACTCGAACTCGAAACGGGTCGTTTTCTACGCGAAGTTTTGACAAACAAACAATAGTATATATTATTTATTTAGATATTTATTTTACGAAACAAGGCAACATACACAACAAAAAACCATAATTTAAATCTAAAATACAATTAATCATTATAAATATAAAATAAAAATTGTCCGTAAAAAATATTTCAATACATCACAAATTTTGTAGCATTTACTCTACATTGTTTTAATTAAATTTGGGCTAATAACGATGGAAGTTAAGCGGGTTCGGATGTGGAATGGGCTTTGGGCCAGTTATTTTTGAATTTTGATTTAGTAATCCCCGAAGAGTAGTGGCTGCTTATAGAATTGAATAATCCACAGCACCTATTAATGGGCTCATTATATGATAAGTAGTGTGATGAATGAATTCATTGAGCAGATTTGCAAATCTGGTGCGTCTTGGTCGGTTATTGAAAGTAATTTTACTAGAGAGATCTTCAATAATATTATATACTTGTATGTTATTAGTATGTGTCGCTTTGTCACGTGTAACTTATATTCACCCACTATGGATTACTACAAGTAATAATGATCCGACCTTTATTGAATCCGATATGAAACACTTCCATTACGATTCTGACAAGCATGTCACAGGGTCCAACTAAATTCAATAGCTATACGCCTCTCTTCCACACTCTAAGTGCAAAATTCCTATCCTCGCAGATGGCACTGCTATATAATCTAAGAATGTCAATACCAATCGAATCATTAGCCATTGGCAGCAACAACTAGTGTTCAATAAAAGCTTCTCCAGTAAGTGGAAATTCATCCTGAAAAATTGCAAGCTTGTTTCTTTATAAGGAAACTATATTATAAACACTTCGCTGTTGCTTGAATAAATATATTGGTGCTAAAGTGGAATTGTTTTTGCGGGATGATTAAAATTGAAAATTTCCAACTTTTTTTTTGACAAAGTGGTTTCGAAAGTATACACTGATTCTCATCAGACACCAGCGCACACAAACTCGATTGTTTTGCGTTTCGCGGAGATGTTAAAATTTGTCACAACTAACGTAAATAAAAATTACTGATTTACAACTGCAAGTGGTCACATCAGTCAAGTAAGCACTGTAAGTTGGAGTCTGATGAGAATCAGTCCATACGATCGAAACCATTTTGTAAAAAAAACATTTTCTATAAAATTTTCAATTTTAATCATCCCGCAAAAACAATTCCACTTTGATTCTGCTTTCGACGGCTTATTCCGCAAAACGATCGAGTTTCCCGTATCAATTATGCTCTGCTTTATCTATGCTGATTTATAGACAAGAAGGGAACCATGATCACAAATCAATAACCTTTATGAACATATAGGTGCAACTATTTTGTGGCCAACATAATTAAAATATATGTAGGAAAATTTCATGTATATAACATTACAATATGTAACATTACATTATGCAAACATATAAAAAAATACATACGTGATACGTTATCAGAAACACTAATATTTTTCAAAGAACCAATAATAATAATACATAAAATAAAATATTTAATAATGCATACATTATAAAAAAAAACACTTTCATATATTTCGAAAAAAAATATCACGCGTCTTGCTCGACTTTTCCCGTTCCAAACACTTCGAGCGAGACGAGTCGCAGTCGAGTCGCAGTCGCACCGAGTCCGAGTCGAGCACAAGTCGACCCGTGTGCGGGTCTCCATTCATTTACATTGGAAATCGCAAGGAGTTCGAGTTCGAGTCGCAGTCGAGTCGCAGTCGAGTCGATTGAATGTCGACTCGTGTGCGGACGCTCTAAGTCTCCGAAAGCAGAATCAAATTGGAATTGTTTTTGCGGGATGATTAAAATTGAAAAAAAATTTTATTTATCTTGAAAATTTTATTTGACAAAGTGGCTTCGAAAGCATGCACTGATTCTCATCAGACACCAGCACACAGTGCATACTTGACTAGTGTGATAAAATAACTTATAATATTTACAAAATATATATGAAAAATTTGCTTTAAAAATTGAGGATTGGTTAATATTTTTCGAAAAACTGGTTCGTCAGATCTGTCTGAAACTTGGATTTCGAAATAGTTGGTGAATAATGTTTTCCGATGCTGCTAAATATTTTGCAGGATCTGATTTCAGTGATGCCAATTTAGCTATTTTGTAGCTAGGTTTAGCTACAAAAAGAACCTGTTTAGTTACACCATTTTTCATTTAGCTATTGGCTACAAATTTAGCTACTAACTTATAGATTATAAATAATCTAAATTTTTGATTTATTTGCATTAATTTTCACTAGTTTATTGATATTTAAAACACTCAGTGCTTGAAAACAATCTCCTCAAATTCTAAGGTAAACGCTAATGTTTTAGGTAGATACAATAGCAGTTGCTTTCAATTTTCTTGGTAAGCTTCATCATACAAACATACCAGCCTCTGCTAATCGAAATATAGCAAATTTTTGCATTATATTTTCACACGAGTCAAAGTTTTTCTCCCGATGAGTTGGCAAAGTACAAAGCAAGTTTATCTCTGTAAAGGCGGCAATTTTTCAGAAACTTCAACATACACACATATATATCCTTCAAAGTCAACTCATTGAAATATAGGCAGTTCTCTACCAAACTGTTGCTAAAGTCTAATGCAATAAATGGTGCAATGATGTGAATTTACGATATCACTTTCTAGTATCGTTCTTACACCAAATCATTTCGACCAAATGGTTATCTTTCCCAGCATCAATATCTATTTCTTTCTGCCCATAGAACAAAAATGATCTTCCACGAGCAGTATTATTTTTTTCGTTCGGTGCAAAGAAAAACCGAGAGTTTTAGCTCATTAGCAATAAATTAAAATAGGTACGACAAACGAAATGTTTAATATGGAATACACCTTATCTGCCTAAATTTGAAGACAAGAACCGAAAAATACACCCATAGATATAAAATAGCAATAAAACGTAGACAAGGAATTCGTACAAAATCCTAGGAGAATTTAGAAATCGTCCTCAGTAGTGAAACCACTCGTTTTCTAGCAGTGAGATATCTTCGACGTGTTTTTGGTTAATATAAAAATATAAATTTGTGAGAAAAATAATACAAAGTTTGATCCTGGAGCTGTGCGATAACATCGGCTTTCAAAAATTGTTTTTAACCTGGACAAGGACTTCGCACAAAAACGTAAGTGGACACAGAAATAGTGCTTAGTAGTGACAGTAAGATATTTTGAACGTGATTTCGATTAATATAAAAACATAAATTTGTGAGAAAAATAATATAAAGTTTGATCTTGGGCGATAGCTTGGTTTTAAAAACATTGCTTTTATCTCTGTTCGGTTTTGGTTCAATAAGAAATATGTCCGACGCGCCAAGCACGAGTTCTTCAAAAAAGGAATACAAACAAAAATTTCGTAGTGAGTGGAAAAGTGATAAAAATTTAAAAGAGTGGTTTCAGGAAGTCGATGAGGAAGCCTATTGCCGCTTTTGCGAAGTGGTTTTAAATACAAAATTAAGCGATTTAATGGCTCATTCGCAAAGAAAAAAGCACGTTGAATCAAGCAAGCTGAGAATTTAAAAATATCAAACGTTAGAATTTATAGAGTTTTTCAAAACAGCGAAAAATAAAAACTATATTTTCTCCGTTGGAAGCAGCATCTGATAAGCAGCATCGGCAACAAATTGAAGCAACCATGTGTCTGTTTGTTGTGAACCACTGCGCAATAAGATCGGTTGACCATTTAAGTGAGATGTGCAAAAAACTGGCATTTGAGTCCAAAAGTTGGACCATGTTTAGGATTCATCGATCGAAATGCAGCACCATTGTGAAAAACGTTATGTTTCCATACTTCAAATCAGATTTGAAGAAAGATATAGGTAACTCTAGTTATAGTATTTTAATTGATGAGTCTACGGACATATGTCTTATAAAGTATTTGGGTGTAGCTGTGAAATATTTTAGTGATATTCAGCAAAAATTTGTTACAACTTACTTAGCTTTGGTTGAATTGGAAAGTGGAACTGCCGAATGTATTACTACTGCCATAGAGATGCTTGGAAAATTACAAATGTAGCCAATTAATAGAGTACTTTCTATGAAAAACAATATTTATTAAACATACATATACAACAAAGTATGGTGATGTCCAAGAGCAGTCGTGGCCCTAAAGTGCGCGACTGTCGTAGGGAAGTGTTCATCAGGCAGTTTTTGCCAAACTTTATGATATTTATATATATATGATGTAATATACGATTATGTTCAACGATCTCTGTGCGATTGCCTTTAGGTTAATAGTTCCTCCTTGGTCCAATGCAGAAGTTGTACGTATTTTTAGTCAACTTTCGATTGTGGAAACCAAACATAGAAATAAACTCAACTTAAAAACTTTGCACTCAATCCTTACTATTAAATATGGGTTGAAACGGTCGCAAAAATGTTGTAAAGATTTTGAGTTCCCTCAGGGAGTATTGGTGAAAATCGGCACTTTAGACGCATATGTAGAGCACGAAAATGAGTTTATAAATGTTGATATATTACCCCAGCTTGAAGAAGATTTTTTCGACATAAATATAATTCAAAAATGGTTTTGTGAAATATTTCAATTGTAAGCTTGAGTTACGGTTAGCAACAAATGAATGAATTTAGTATTAGTCATAGTTCATAGCATTAAATTAATTTACTCATTATCTGATGTATTAATAATTATCTGATGTATTAATATTTTTCTACATGAATTATACAGATTAGCTTAATAAAACTGTTTTCCAGAACCTTGAGTTTTTTATTGTTGAATTTAGCTGCACTTTTTAGCTACAAAGTGAACATTTTTAGCTATTTTTAGCTATTTTTCTCTCAAATCTAGCTACAACGGCTGGAAAAAAGTTGGCAACACTGTCTGATATTTGGATCAGTGTCGTGTTGGGATTCATTCAGTAAACACGTGTGCGGCGTCCACCTTATTACTTATTCGTTAAAAGTTATCATATTGGACAGATATGCAGCATTGATCAAACCCCTGATAACATCCAAAGCAAAATAGCAGGACATAACCATCCTTCGCAAAAGTAGAGCTGTAGGGTTTAGAAGATTTTTCATGTATCTGTTTGATTTCGAACTGTTAAATCCCAGTGAACTATGAAGATTTCTCAAGGCGAAGAGCAAGAAATGCATTCGGATCGATTAGAGCTTATTGCTGTGCACCTCAAAAGGAGTGTTCCTCACAAATTCACAATGCATGACAAATTTGAGTAAGAAGCAAACCAGAACATTTTACAATGAATTCGTGATCCATAGGTTTTTCAATTTTTTACCATGTCTTTCATTGAATCCCAGCTGTTTATTAGAATTGCTTAATATTTTGTTTTATTGTACATTAAAAAGTAGCTTTTTATCCAAAGTATCGCCAAGGTCTATGCCACTGTCAACATTATTTAGCGACACATTATTGAACTGATAATCGATATGTAAATTGGTGGTTTTACAGGGAAAGTTATAAATTGGCATTTACTGACATTGATGTTGATAGTATTTTGTTTAAACCACTGCTAAAGGAATAACAGCTTTGATGGAAGGAAAACAGAGTCTGATTGCAATTTAATTGCATGGCACATTTTCAGATCGCTAGCATTGACACGGTGTGGAATGTCAGACTAAAATTCAGAAATATCCTGTGAAACGTACGATAGGGTATTGAATATGGCCATAAGTATAAATGTGTGTGTAATGTGTGTGTAATGCAGTAATGGCCATAAGTATAAATATTCATTTAAAATGAAATAAAATTTATCCAAACAGACCAAGTCAACTGAAATCCACATGATTTTAAGCACATATCTATTTTTAAATTAATGACCATTTATTCAAATAATTGTGATGTATTTTTTTATGCAATCATAGTAGTGCATGAATTGTTAATTGTTTTATTTTCAATTTGACAAGTGAAATAAAATTATTTAAAATACTGTGAATCGGTGAGTTGTGGAATTGAAAAGAAAACAAGAAAGTTGGTCGAGAAATTCGAGGCTTTTGTGAATTGTGAGTATAGTCACTAAGTCCTGTTGATTTTGGTGGTATTTAGTGTTCTTTTGCTTTTGTAAATTGTATGAGTATGCTCACTGCGTGATATTACCTTTGGTGGTAATTGTTGTGAGTATGCTCGTTGAGCATAGTTAATATTGGGTTGTTTGGTGCTGACTTATATCAGTCATTTGTTGTTGAATTGTGGAGGTGGTTCAGTGTTCTGGACGGATTCGAGTTAATGGCTACATAAATGGATATTTTGAAGGGAGTGAGAGCAGTTGCGTGTGTGTTGGACGAAGCACGGTTCGAGTGGCGAGTAATCGCTGCTTCGTGTGTGTTCCGCCGGTTCGACGAACTGTTGCTCGGAGTTCTCCCTAACGACCGGTTCAGTTGGGTGTGTGAGAGACGGGTCACGGATCGAGTGGCGAGAGATCGCTACTGTGTGTGTGACTCGTCTTGGTTTCGCCAACTGTTAATTGGAAGCGTATTTAGAATTCTGTATTTGATTGAGCCACATCCACTACGCTGTACCTTTTCAAAGTTAACAAGACTTAGAATTGTTTTTCATTACAGGTTGTGAAGGCTTCTCGGTGCTGAGCAGTGTCGGTTCGCGCAGAGGTAGTTTACAAAAAAAAAAAAAAAAAAAAATCGGTCTTACATAATTTTGATGTTCGTCAATAAATTATTATTGCTTCGTTATTTTTTACTTTAAAAAAAAATAAGCAAAAATCTCAAACATATTTTTTTGACATATTTTTTTGTCATTTTCTTGACGATTCCTGACATTTGGGGCATTCCACGTGAAGCGGACAGGTAAAAAATTTTGAGGTTTCCGATTTTAGTAATATTTGATTATGTTATACCTATATACATATATTCTCGATCTAGATGCAAAATGTTTTTACAGTATTAAGTCTGGTTAGCGAGCTAGAGGGCTTTAAGAATTTGACTAACCGGCAGGTTTACGCTATTTCGAATCAAATTATCCAGTTTAACAAAGTAGCAATAAATTAAATAAAGCCCTCGAGTTGATGCTTCATATAATGGGCTTATTAAATGCATTTTTGGGTATTGAAAAAAAAATATTTTGGGGGGAAAAATATATTTAAATTTTTGAAACTTGAATTTCATAAAGTTCGACCATTTAATTTTTTTTCTAAAAATAGCTAATAGTGTGTAAATAATCCTTGCCAAGCTTCAGAATGGGCGCAGAAGTCGTTTAGGAGCTAGACCAGTTACAGTTTCGAAGCGTAACGGCCGGCGCCCGGTTCGCGCCTACCGCCCCCTAACGCCAGATTATGGAAACTATTAATCATATAAAATGCCTTTAGTCCGAATATTAGATCATATTTTGCGCAGCTTTAATGATGTAAATTATATTTTGATATAATATTCAATTCAATTGTACATTCCAATTAAATAATAATGAATACTTTATACATTATATCTTATATAATTATATGAAGATTGATTTACAATGGCACCATTCAGAAGAATTTCTTTGTAGTACAATTTCGCCACTAAAGCTACGTCAATTTTGTAAATGAGACAAACCCATGAGACTGTGTATTCAAATTTAGTTTAGTCAGTGGCTTAGCAACTACTAAATTAGACAAACGCGTTACAAGTGTTTTTTTTATAGTTTTGTGAGATAGTTTGGCTACAAAACACTGTTTTTCATCGGCAAATTGTTAGGGAGTGAAAAACTAGTAGCTGCCGAGCTATCAGTCGGACAGGAGTAAAAGCATGTAGTATATGAATATATACACGTGTCGTAACTATCTTGGCTGACGAAAGCCTGAACTTAACCTCCTCGCGGTGGCTGCAGTCAACAACCTTTTTTTTTCAGAAAAGGGTTGGCAAATATTTTCAGCCTAGTCCCTTCGAAGTTAGGTTCCAAAGCGGTTATCCCGAAACCATCAATAGGCCTCGCAACCGGATTGATATCACAACGACAACCACGCGAATGAAAATAGCTAAACGATTTGAAAATATTCTCATGGAACGTTAGATTGCTCTATAGTGCTTGAGCTGCTCAGCAGCTAGCCGATGCCCTATCCCTAGATAAGGCTGATATAACAGCAATACAAGAGATCAGATAGACAGGGAATGGAAAAAAAAGAATATGACTGAATATGTACTACAGCTGTCATCCAAAACATCATTTACTCGGGGTAGGCTTCCTCGTCAGCCAAAAAATGAAGTCTACTTTCATCGACTTTAACGCTATCAATGATGTCCAATACATCCTTCGCTTACGAGGCGAATTTACAAACATCAGCCTCATAAACGTTCACACACCTACAAAGAAATCTGCTGACGACGAAAAAGAATCATATTATGAACAGGTCAACCGGATCCTCAATGGCTGTCCAAGGCATGATGTACAAATGATCCTTGGAGATTTTCACGCCATATTGGTCGGGAGCCGTTATTCAGGCATTACGCAAGCACCCATAGTTTGCATGAGAACACTAATTACAACGGATTTCGAGTCATAGAACTAGCAGCATCCAAGAACGTGGTCGTTGCGATTACGAGGTTCCCGCGTAAAGATATCCATAAGCCCACCTGGATATCACCTGATAGAGCCACTCGTAATCAGATAGATCACGTGTTGATAGATCCTTGTCACTACTTGAGCCTGGTGACGGTACCAACGAATCGAGGAACCAACTTAGACTCGGATCACTATCTTGTTGGTAGGGTTCTCCAAGCGCGCATTGCTTTGCATAGAAGCATTTTTTCCGCGAGCCAGGCTCAGATCAACAAGGCTGCCTTACGCAATGAAAATACTAGTAACACTTTTGGTCTTGCGTTAGGACTCGCCCACGAAGAGCTCGATAGAAGGAGAGTTAGTCCTGTGGCCAGGATGCCGGGCTTAGATGAGAAGGGGATACGCCTTAAGAATACTGTCATTAGTACTGCTGACGCCATCTTAGATAGGAGGGACTGGTTTGATGATGAGTGTAAACAAGCGACTGATCGTAAGAATGTTGCATACCGGGCAATGTAGCAATCTCATAGAACGCGGGCACATGAGGAGGAATTTCAAGAGCTCAGAAGAACAGAGAAGAAAGCAGTCTGGGAACAAGACCTGATCTGTGAAATAGAAAAAGCTAGAGAGCGAGGTCTGCACCAGGTGCAGAAGTTCTACCAAATAGTTCGAAACGTGACGCAATACACACCACATTGCACATACCGCAAGGCCAAAGAGGGTAATCTGATCACCGATCCTGAAGGCATTCTGGAATGATGCGAAGTGCACTTTAGTGAATTGCAAAACCATCAGCTCAACGAAGTATTGGAGGCTCTGCCAGTGCAAGAAGAAGACCTTATGCTGCCGCCACCAAGCTTGGAAGAGAAACGAAGAGCTATAAGTCGTCTAAAATTTAAAGGAAGCATGAAGAGATGCCAGAGGGCTCGCGCAAATGTATAATATGCCCCATGCATAAGAGAGGAGATGTAACAATGTGTAGCAACTAAAGGGGTATAACATTGTTGAGTACCTCCTAAAAGATACTCTTCTCTATCCTGCAAGGACGAATAGCCCCATACGCCAAAGCCATCATGAGACAATATCAGTGTGGCTTCATCAAAGGCAAATCAACAATTGATCAGATCATTTCTCCCAGCCGGCGATGGAAAATTGTCTGGAGTTCAACATTCCATTGAACCATGTATTTATAAACTTTAAGGCCGCCTGTGGTAGCATAGCCAGGGTAGAACTGTATAAAGCCTTGAGAGAGTTCGTTATTCCAAATAAACTGACATAATTATGTAGGTTGGCCCTGACCAATATAACAAGCCAAGTTCAAATGGCCGGATTGCTATCCAGACCGTTCAACATCTTCAATGGGCTCCGACAAAGGGGATGGTCTGGAAGAAAGCAATCCGTGACTCTAGTACGTCAACGAGAGGGACTATCGTCATCGAGTCCTGCCATATGCTGTTTTATGCAGATGATATAGCCATAATTGGAAGATCAGAACTAACTGTACGAGAATCCTTCATCCAGACCGAGCGAGTGGCACAAACACTGGGGCTGCACATAAATGAAGGAAAACTGAGTACATGATGGCAGCATCTACAGTTGGTCAAACCTTCACGGTAGTTGTCGATAACAACATGGAGGAAGAAATGCGCGGGCGGCTGGTCAAATCGAACAGAGCCTACTGCAGTCTGTGAAGGCTCTTCAAATCCCGGAATCGCACCCTAAGACCATGGTCATGTCAGCACTCACGTATGGATCCAAGACCTGGGTGCTCAAAAAAGGCACTCTTATCTCTTAGCCGCGTTCGAGAGGAAAGTGTTAAGGAGAATCGTTGGCCCCATATGTGAAGGGCGATTCCAAAGACGATACAACCATGAGTTGTACGTTATCTAGCAGATATAATTGCCAAGATAAAGCTCGATAGACTCTGGTAGGCCGGACACTTAGCTCAAATGAGTGAAGAAGATACGGAAAACCCTTTGCGGCAGATTTTACGGCAGCCAACAGCGTGGAAGAACTTACTGCGCTGGGAGAATGTCGTTGATCTGGACGCTCGAGGTTTACGGGTGCTCAATTGGATGACAACGGCTCGCGATCAGAACCGATGGAAAAAATTGTTAACGGAGGCCAGAACCGATGGAAAAAATTGTTGTAGCACAGATGATGATGTTTTATAAAACTGACACGAAAATGAAAACGTCTGGTTCGCACATAAATTTTTTTTAAAATTTAGTAAGTTAAAACTTCCCGTGGACAAATCGCTTAGAGTTAACTTGATTCCATAATATTTCCTCGTCAAATATGGCATAGAAAAGGTGAACGAAAGCTGATTTTGGATACGAATACAAACACCCTCTCAACAGCAGCAAATTACTAGGATATATTATCGCGCTTCTAAAGTCATCATTTGCACTTGCACGGATGGAACGTTAAACATATATGTATACTGAAAATGTAATGAGCTCATAGTAAAAGAATCTATAACTTGTGGTTAACAATGAAGGCAAATATCTCCTTCTATCACAACAAAAATCACTTAGTTCTGTTTTTCTCATGACTGATTATTTTTTGTTCTTTATAAGTTTTGGTCTAGTAGTTTTTATAAGTTTTGGTGAACAAGGCACTTTATAAAATTCAATAACGGTTGATATTTTGACTTATGACCAACACATTGAAATCTTATCAAAAAAGAAAGAAACAACCAAGGAATATGCAATATGCTTTATCCAATGCAGCAAACGAATCATTTCGCTACCCGTTTTCATTATCAACTAGAAATATTTCCAATCCTCTTCATTGGCTCATTTTACATGCTCCACGTGTCGCTACATTTTGAAAATATTTTAAATAAGATCTGGGACGAATCGAAAACAAGTTGGTGAATTCCGCTAACCCTCGTACACATTTCGGTATTCATATCGGGACTTGAAAGTAAATATACTTATACGTTGAATCCATGAAATATTCAAACATCACTATCGAGCTCTCGAACCTGACACCTTTGAACATTTTCACAACTTAGCCTTTCTAGTGCAAACATATATTAAAACTTGTACCGGCCAGGACAAGTCATTAAGAACACATTTGTCCCTTTACTGTGGAAGGCTTTACATAATTAGAAAGGAAATGCAAACAAACCCACACATTTCGCAAATTCACTGCTGACTTGTATGCTTTCCCAATTCGCGGCGGAGAACGCGTCAGAGAACGCGTCGGAGTGCACGACATTTCTACCACTTTCAAAAAAAAAAAACGATTCCCGACTAATCCAATTAACTGAGGCGTTTTCTCATGAAATCAACATTCGCGAAAATGAAAAAAGGCCATCGACGCGATGCGGTTAAAGAGCAACTGCTTTCTCTACCGACGCATTTTTAAATTTGTACGCCCTGCGAAACGCGCAAAAAGGACGAATTAAAGTGAAACCACAATAAAGTATTTTCCACTTTTCGCTTTCCTTTCCGATTTGTGTATCATCGAGGTCTCTTGCAGTCACCGAAACTTTCCCGCATTGACTAACTACTATTTTCCCATACGTTCCGGTCTATGCCTGCTGTTATGATACTCGGTTCGGTTGCCTGATTCGTTGACTGGCATGAGCTTTGCAAACTGTTTTTGTTGGAAATGTGTTTTGTAAAGGACAAAGACGCTTTCCTGTATTTGTTAGGTCGATATAAAATGTACGAAGCGTAAGTTAGTGATGAGCTAGGTGGTTAGTCTGTTGGAATGTAGTCGATTAGCCGGAGTGAAGATTTTTAGAAAGAAAATCGGGAGAAGTGTGTATGTTGTCTGCTGTAGAGAGTTGTTGCAATGGATTTTGGTGCGGTCCTAGCTTCCATCTAAATGCATAAGCATAAGGAGTGGTGCGGGATGTATCAGACACGATGCGTATTTGGAGACACGCGTCGATAAGTTAAAGCTAGTGAGCTAAATTGGGCTAAATAAATACCACTGAGAGGAAAGTTTGGGTGCACACGTGGATTTTAGTGGCTGAAAAATAATCGATTGTAAAAAATAGAGTGAGGTAAGCTAATTTTCTTTGGATTGAGTGTTTGCAGTTCAAATATCTAAAAACCTTTGGAGACAATGATTTGCATCTAAGATCATTGTAAAAAGTAGAGCAACAGAACAGACAATAAGTTAGATATTGGAAAAGGACAACAAAAAATAACAATGCATCACAGGAGTTCAATTTAATTACGAAATCATCTTTTTGTGTTACATATTATGATGCAGCTTAGCCGACAGTTTCGGCGGAAATAAAATTTAGTTTACTTTAAATTTGTTACTTAATGCTACTTAGTGGATCACTCTAGACAATAGAGACAAAAATATTGCTCCAAAGGTAAAAAACATTATAGAGCTTTAAATCTAATAACCACGGCTACAAAATACAGCAACAACGGAAGGTAGAGGCCCGCACTATTACTAATGTATGGTCCATGCACAGCATATCTCGCAGTACTGCCCAAATAAAATGGTATCTGAGTGTCGTTGGTGATACTTTCTTTTGATTTTCAAACTTGTAGGCATGGATTTTATGTCGAGGCTACACGCACGCCGAACGTTTCGCCATTTGGCAAAACATTCAAAGAGTATTTGAAATATTCACTCAAAAACCGATTATTTAAGCCGTAACCGCGTTTTTATCTCAGCACACCATAATACTCGTTGAGAAGATTGACAGGGTGTAAAGTTTCAGTAAGCAGATATGCATATGGTGTAGGCAGGAAGCATTTTCTCTGTTCAGAAATCTGTTTACAAATATTTCAACAGTGTACCTTATACTCATCCGTAGCATGCACAGGGTTGCCAGGTTCCCTCTCGCTATATCTCCTTAAGCCCGAAAAGCTATTGCAATGTATGGAAAATCCCCCAAGTGAATTTTTTACGTAAAGCATAGTTTTGGCTTCGGTTTCACGTGAAGTTTTCATACATATTTCGCATGAAACTTGTTTGTCTCCGCTCATATCACGTCGAATTAAATTCGAAATAATTGAAAAATAATTATAAAAAATAAATTAAAAATAACAACAATAGCAAAAGTAACGCTTATCTACAAAGAAGGTGTACTAAAATATCCTTCAAATTATCGCCTAATAACCGTGATAAGTGTTATGAGTAAAGTATATAAATACTACAGTTCCTGAGTTCCAAAACAATTTTAACACCAATGCAATTTGGATTCCAAGAACGAAGCAGCACATTGGTGGCGATGCTAAAAGGAGTTCATCATATAAATAGTGAACTAGATCGAGGCAAATTTGTAGCGGCGATATTTGTGGACCTTGAAAAGGCTGTTGACACTATTGGCCATAGCATCTTACTCCAAAGGGCTGGTAGTATATGATATTCATCACACAAATTTCAAGCTCCAATACAGGATTACACTGGGGAATAACCATTTTGCGGCAAGGTAGGTTGAAGTCAATTTCGTCTAAGTTCGATATGCTGAATACGAGAAAAATATCAGATTTGTCAAATTGACTCTAGTTAAGAAGTAAAGACTATTTACTACTTTGCTGAAAAATATGCAAACAAAGAAGATTTATACATTTAAAAATTTATAATTTTATTATCGGCTATGTAACAATGATCACAAAATTAAAAGCGCCTGCTGCAAAAACAAATAATTTATAAAAAGTAGCAAACAACTTTTTCTGTAGGCGTTTCATTTTTTACTTTTTGCTCGAGACAATCGCTTATTAAAGTCCAGCAATAGCCTGCCATCATATGGGTGTCCCATTGGGCGTAGTATCTTTCTTCTATTGCTCCTATATCCTGGTGGAACCGTTCTCCCTGCTCTCACTGTAATCGCCTAGATTGCTCGGAAATATGATCAAATTGTTATGCAAAAAATACAATTTCACGCTCATATTCCACTCCTAAACGGCTAATATTCTGAAGCATTTTAGCAACTAGTTTTGGATATTCTGTTGGTTTTAAATTATTGACTACTAATAGAAAGTTGAGTCATGATTCTGATTATCGTAGGAACAAACTTTATAAGCTAATTAGAGAAAATACTGATGTTAGTCCTGCTATTCAGGAAGAATATAATGAAGTTGCTTAGCAATTTTTAGCAAAGTCTCATGAGGTTTATGACACTTGTATTAGGATATAGTCCGCGACCCAAAAAAAGTCTTCGATTTTGTTAATGTGAAGCGAAAAACTACTGGCTATCCATCGTCGATGTTTCTTAATAATATAAACGTCTTCCTCTCCAAAAGAGATATGTGACCCATTCGCTGATAGTTTCCAAAAAAATTTTAATGCACCAGACCCATCAAACTCACACCTTTCTTCCTCTGATTCATTAAACCATTTAGAAATTTCCCGTGATGAAATACGTAAAGCTATTTTGGATCTCGACTGCAGCAAAGGTCCTGGGCCTGATCTTCTTCCTCCGATCTTCTTGCGCAAGTGTGTAGAGCAGCTTATAGCTACCTTGCATGTTTGCTTTAATATATCACTTTCGTCGGGAATTTTCCCATTCTTATAATCAAGAATGGTGATCGACGCTGTATGGGCAATTATAGGGGCATTGCCATTTTGTCTTCAATTCCGAAACTTTTCGAAAAGGTGGTATACGATAAACTTTCTCCGCTTGTTGATTCCCGTTTCCCGTTTTTAAACTTTCTCCGCTTGTTGATTCGCTCAACTACCACGAATTTGAAAATCCTAATCTCTGGCGTTCTATGCAAAATGGAAAAAGGCTACCAAATTGACGCAGTCTACACTGACTTCAGTAAGGCATTTGCCAAAGTTGACCAATCTACCTTAATTTTAAAGCTTCAGAAATTTGGTATTGCCGGGTCTTTACTCAGCTGGCTGACCTCCTACCTTCGCGATCGAACACAATGTATAAAATTTCAAGGATTTTTATCGAAAAACGTTAGTGCTACCTCTGGTGTATCCCAAGGTAGTCATCTTGGCCCACTTCTTTTTAAAATATTTATTTCCGACTTATCTGACGTCCTAGCAGGCATATCTCATTTACTTTATGCAGACGATCTCAAACTTTATCAGACTATTGAATCGAAATCGGATGCCCCCTTTCTCCAATCCAAGCTTGATTCACTTGATCAGTGGTGCAATATAAACAAGCTATGTCTCAATATTAATAAATGCCAGGTTATTAGTTTTTCCAGGAAATGCACGGTCACACACAATACGTACTTCCTCGGCAATAATATATTAACTCGAGTTGATAACATTGCTGACCTCGGTGTTATCTTAGATGAAAAACTTCGCTTCACCTTACACTTTGATAAAATACTTTCTCGTGCGAACAAACATCTAGGTTTCATCAAAAGACGTGCCAAAGAAAGAAAAACTCCGCTTCACCTTACACTTTGATAAAATACTTTCTCGTGCGAACAAACATCTAGGTTTCATCAAAAGACGTGCCAAAGAATTTCGTAATCTGTGGGTCACAAGATCCTTATACACTTCACTTGTACGTCCTATTCTCGAATCCGCTTGCATTAGCTGGGATTCCGCTTTTGAAACCCACAGTGACAGACTGGAGTCAATACAAAAACAATTTTTACTTTTCGCCTTGAGAGAACTGTACAATCCTTATGATTTTAAAAGCCTACCCCCTTATGAGTTTCGATTGGGCCATTTAAACCTATCGACACTAGCGTCCAGAAGAATGATGATATCGGCCTGCTTCACATTCGACGTCACTAGAGGCGCTATTAATGTAGTATTAATGAATAATACAATTTTGATAAATATCCCTGTGAGGAACACCAGGTCCAATCGTTTCCTAAAAGAATATTCACATTCGACCACATATGCAGCAAATGAGCCAATAAATAGATGCTGTAGAATATTCAACAGCATAAGTAACGATTTCCAAATCATCTTTCAAATCCTCTCTTTTGCATGCCATCCATACCCCTAAACCTTAAGCTATAGCTTTTATGTCAATGTTTTATTTATTGATTGTTATTTATTAACCTATTTGTTACTTTTTTCATTTGTTTGTTACTTATTTAACTTGTTTGTTTTTTACTTTTTACTTTACTTTACTTTTCCATTTTTATTTTAAATTTGTCATTTTATATGTGATTTTGTACCTTGTTTGGTGAATAAATAAATAAATATCTGTGTCATTTGACCTGTGAAATCGGTGTTTTTTATAAGGGCATGGATTTGCGGTTCATCAAAGTTGCCTGCTCTTAATTTTTCCTTACACAAGGCTGAAACTTTTTGAAAACATATTCAAAACAGTCGCCAGTCTTATTCTGGACTTTGATAAATTGTTTTAATAGCCCAATTGTTTAAGTAGCCCATACGATATTTGCTCCTCTTGCCACCATATTTTCGCTCAAAGGCCAGAACTTTCTAACCCAATGCTCATTTTTTGTGCGTCTGTCCAATAGACAAACGAAACAGGAATGTTTGATATACCCACCTTGCAAGCTTGTTTGGTTTTTTTTTTTTTGATTTTTATGTTTATTTCATTTATATGTAATATTATACCTTGTTTGGTGAAATAAGTAAAGAAAACCAATACATTCGGTGAATTTAATATTGGTCTGATGATCACGTCGTGAGTTTTCGTGAAAAAAGTTTAGATGGATTAGAAAAAAAGTGATTAGGTGAATGATAGCCATCCTTGCGCGACATGGAATTTCGAAAATTTCAGTATGACAGTGTGGAAATTGGATAACGTTTATCAGTCATGTGATTTTTTGTTGAAAACATCCATTTTTTTAAGAGGGTCAATGATTTGAAGGATTTTATTTCACTTGCATGGTTTAACTACCGAGTCGTATCATACGTCATGCCCTCTCATTCAATTTTGACGAAAGTTAAACGCAGAATTTGGCGATCAGAATATCGTGAGTTTTAGCGAATTGTTCTGTTTACAAAAACTACTACACAAAATAAATTGCAATCACATGTACTACCGCTTATAATACTTCGGGCATCTACTGTGCAAATAACAAAACAATGAGGTAAAAGTTAAAAAGCACTGAGATAATAGTGAAAAACACTGTGGTAATAGTGAAACCACTGAGTTAAAAGAGTGAAAGTAGTTATAAGAGGAATATAATCGAAATACAGTTCAATAAAAGGCAGTGAAAAATTGGTGTGAACTTATCCTTTTTCTTTTAACATGAATAATTCGCTCAACGAACGCGTATATCCAAAAAACTGGATGCACGAAAGATCGAGTTTTCAGACATGAAGACCGTTGCAAAAGCTAAAGACAACATAAATGAAAGCTCCAGGAATACGTTAACGTAAATACTGATGCTGAAGCAAAAAATAATGAAAGAACAGTCAACGTATTTCAATACCTTGTGCAAATTTTGTATTTACAGTGGCTCACAGCTTATTTAATACAGTGACTATTTAAAAATGCAAATCACTGTAACTTTGAAATAAAGAACCCTATCCAAAAAATTTAAACGTGTTTGACTAGATGCATGTTCAACAAATACAATACAAACAAAAAATGTTCCAGCAATATTCCTAGGCGTCCGGTAAAAGAGAAATACCACTGGCGCAGAAAAATGCAGCTCACAGCTTATTTGATACAGACACTTCAATGCCAATTAACTTCTATTTGCTGCACCGTTAATCTGTCTTGTTTTTGTTTCTTGAATTTTTGATTGTGTTTAGACATTGGCTTAAGTAATTTTTAGCAAGATCTTGTAAGCTGAAGTGCCAAAATGAGTCAAAATTGTAAAATGGGTCATCGCACCACAATTGAACAGCGCAAATTGGTATTAAACCACTTTAAAAAAGGACAAAGTGGTCGAAAAATTGCTAAAAGTGTGAATTTGAGTGTCTCTACAGTGCAGCACATAATTGAGCGCTTCGTACACGAAAATCGGGTAGAAAATAAGATGAGAAATGCGCCAACCAATATGTTCACCGTATCCGACGAACGATACATTGTAAGGAATGTGAAAGCAAACACAAAGATTTCCGCTCTAAAATTGGTTACTGAGGTTCATCGTGAATTAAAGAAGTCATGTAGTGCTGAAACCGTCCGACGCGTGCTTCGCGACCATGATTTCAACGGGCGAGTAGCTCGTAGGAAGCCATTCATTTCCAAAAAATATACAATAAGCTGATTTGCCTTTGCCAAAGAGCATGTGGGAAAGCCATCCGCGTTCTGGAATACGGTTATTTTTGCGGACGAGTCAAAGTTTAACATTTTTGGCTCCGACGGAATGTCATATGTCTGGCGCAAGGCAGACACTGAGCTAAACAAGGAGAACCTCAAAGCTACTGTGAAGCATGGTGGTGGTAATGTGATAGTTTGGGCCTGCATGTCCACAGCCAGAGTCAGAAATGTAAAGTTTATTGAGGAAACAATGGACCAAACAAAGTACCTTGATGTACTCAAAAACAATTTGCTGCAAAGCACTGAAAAACTGGGTGTTAGCAACCAATTTCGGTTGAACCAAGACAATGATCCAAAGCACAAGTCGGGAATTGTGGAGTCCTGGCCAATTTAGGATTGCCCTCATTTGATGTCTCCGCCGACACAGTCACCAGATATGAACGTCATTGAGAATCTGTGGACTTTGTTGGATAAAAACATTAGAAAACACAAGATTTCTAATAAAAAAGACCTGTAGAAATCACTGCTAGAGGAATGGCAAAAAATTACTCCTGACATCACAAAAAAACTCGTTGACTTAATGCCAAATAGGCTCTGCTTAAGGCTAAAGGCTATCATACGAAGTATTGAAATCAACTGGAAACCTCATAATTCACAACAATTTTAATGTTTAATCAAACTGTATCAAATAAGCTGTGACATGAAATTTGTTATTCTTTTTAGTTTTTTGTTTTTAAGATGCAAAACAGCAACTTTGTAACAGATATAAATTTGTTTAATAAGCAACAAACATTTTTCTTCAAAATGGGGTTAACATTTTTTTGATATTGTTATTATGTTTTGAGTTATTGAAACTTAATTTTTTAAAGAAGCACTGTATCAAATAAGCTGTGAGCCACTGTATGTAGTGCTTATTTATTCTGCACAAACGTATCTTGGCTCAAAAAATGTATTTGCCATCAATAACCTAACCAACAGCAGTTTTAGAATGTATCATCGTTTTCTCCTTAATGGCAAACAAAATTGGCAACATGACATTGGCAATAGTACTACTTGATTGAATTTTACACCCCACAAAAATCAACTTAGGATGGCTCACTAAGCAATTGGCTAACGAAACAAGTAAATATATGTTAGTTTTTTCGTCTTAACAAAATTGAATTGCATATAAATATAATTACGATAGGTGGTGTAAGTACGCTCAAGACTCTGCGCTGTTGAAAGTGGTTACAATACTCAATAGACGCTCAATGTATTGATAACACATATTTGAAGAAGCGGTAATGCTGTATATTATGGGTTACAAGTAAATTTTAACACACGCAAGGCTCCTTGAATTTTTAATCTTCTTGAGCTCCTCTACCTACTGTCAACAAAAAATCCCTATAATGAACAGTCTCTCGGTTACAGGTTCTTTGTCACATCCCCCGTACATGAGAGTCCGATTTAATATAGTGAATTTGTATATTTGCAAAAAAAAGCCTTCATAGCTAATGTGTGGAGCAACACACTTCTGTCCCTGTGGACAATAGCCATCAAATATTCATATCGCGCTATCCGATCAACTTGAGACCCTAATAATTTTGAATTGTCGTCAACAGCCACCATATGGTATTCGATCCCAACTGTCATAATGCTCCTCGAAATGTAGCAAGCAGACGGTATGACGTGGCTCGAGAAAATGACATTACTAAATGGTTAAACGATTCAAGTCTGTTAGTGATATTTTATTCAGCACTCGAAACAGGATAGCATTTCGACCTGGCGAAAGGAAAGGAGATTTTATCGCCCAAAGCGCTTCGATGGCATTGAAATATGTATCTTCCGTCATAAAATAAGAACGCGCTTTACCAAGCGATATGTGCTTTCCTGATTCGGCTCTTAAAGTGTTTTATGCGTGATATTTGTTGCTTAAATGGTAAAGCATATAATATTTGTATGGTTAAGTTATTAATAAGAGCTGTTCCTTTACGAACCGCTCAAAACTAAAAATTAGAATTTCGGGCCTAGGAAATGACAATATAAATATCTTCATTTCGACCAGTAAGTGAAATTCAGCGTTAGAAATTTCAATTTTTTTAACGTCTATATAAATCTGACAAGCAATTTAGGTATTATCATGAAGAATAAAGTGACAAATTCAGTTAATCAAAGTTAACTGCATTTTTTAGTTTTGTATCTCGAATTTTTGTTGATAACCATCGGAAGTTAGAGCTTTTATCAGTTTTTTTTGCAAGAAAAATTTTATGGTCTGGCTGCACATTATTCTCGCAATATTTTATGAAGAAACCGTACAAATTTGACGAAGTCGCTGTAGCACTTAGGTAGTTCAGTTTTTTCCGTTCAGTTTTGGAATTAACTAGATTTTGGTAAGCCTGGAAGAAACCGCCAATCATGTAGTCTTGCAAAAGATTGGATGCAATAATATAGTGAGCTTAATCTTCATATCGTAAATAATTTTAGGTTTTTCGTGCACATGTAACAGTTATTCCATCGAATACTATTTCTGGTGTTTCCAATGAGCAAAACCTCTTTGATATTGATAAAAATATACGTAAACCTTTTACCGATTTATGAATTTCCCACCAAATCCCCATAATACTTGAATCAATCAAATAACAAAAATAATTCTTTAGCTACGCTGGCACATTGAAAGCAAAATGCAAAAAGAGCTCTAGGTTGTCGATAGGATAATACCGTTTGAAGTGTTATCGCACAGAACTGAACATTAAAGGGTAAAAGTGACAATGAAGTACAGTAGTGTTACGGAGCACTTACATAAACCGAGACGGAAGACTATAGCAAATCGACTCGGCGTAAATCTGTGATAATATATTCAACTTTTATATGTATATATTTGCTGTAACACAAGAAAATATGCTTAAAAAAATGTAGCTTGAGAAAGTTCTATAAAAACGTTTCATATATAGGCAAACAACTTAATGACTTTCCAAATCGAAGGTGCTATTTTCATTTGATTTACCGTTATAGCAAAGAATGCTTTATCGTGATAAGCGTCTGAAGTCATTACGGACGTTAATTTCACCAACTAATTTTCTGTTCTTATGTGCATATGGTTTTATGAAGGATTACTTGAACTGCAATATTCAAGGTGAGACTCATTGACCACTGTACTTAAAACGGTATGTTCTTAAACTCACCTGAGATAAAATTGTATGATAAGAATGGTCTGAAATTTTGAAGTGGCTATAAGAAAGGAATGTGATTTGCAAGTATAACATGTTTTATTTTTGCTTTTTCTTGCAGGCTGGAAAAGGGTTTGCTTGATATATCCGTCGCCGTTTTGCCATTTCTTTGCGGCATTGGCACAAAAACTAAATCCCAATCTATGTTGTCGATAACTTCACAAAATAATGTTTACTTAAATATTATGTCTGTTCCCAATTCTTTCCGATCAAAACTTTTAAGGTAACACTACTTTATTTAACAAAACAGTTTGCGAGAGAAAATTCGTTTAAGTTCGTATGAATTCGAGATGAAAGTATCCTTATTGGAAAAACTGAACAGGGTAGACTTTTCAAAATTAATTGTGAAGTAGAATTAGATATTAATCACCTAAGATAAGTCTTAAACTAAACTTGTTTTCATTTATCATTTATTTATTTTTTTACACATTGTTAATGGATTTGTTCAAGGAAATACTTACTAACAACGATAACGAAACACACATCGCTAAATGCGCAACTGAGTGCAAGCAATTATTTAGCAGTTCTGATTGTAAAGGGCTAAAAATTCTTCATTTCAACATTAGGAGCACAAACAATTTTTTTTACGAATTAAGCATATTACTAAATGAATTAGATATTAGCTTAGACGTAATCGTTTTGTCGGAAACCCACCACGGTAGCTACTTGGTCGATTTAGACATCATGTCACCATCTTTCAATATAGCTATGTATTCGGTGTATTATACATCTCAATGTCTCAACAAAAATGTTTACATTAAGCAAACAATTAAGCACACATGCGACGAAATTAGCACCCAAAACTTTATTTTACAGACCATACTACGATTGACATGATAATAGGTGACATCAATATTAACTTATTAGATAATACCAATGCAACAAACAACTATCTGAAAACTCTTAACAGCATAGGTTACGTATCGCATATAAATGAACCGACTCGAGTATATGGTATCAGCAAATCATGCATTGACCATATCCTGCTTAAGAATAACTCCCCCCGGTGCCATGCTACCTATTATTCTACAAAACTCAATAGCAGATCATTTCACAACTTTAATTAATGTTGACATAAACTGCCAAGAAACATATATCAACTCAGTAAGTAGACGAACGACCAATATAATTAATTTTAATGAAGTAAAAAGGAAGAGTGGTCTAATCGATTGGGACCTAGTTATCAATAGTGATGATGATGCTAACGTATCTGCTCATAAATTTATACAGTCTATCTGCAACACAATCAAGCAATCTACAACTACCAAATTTATCCCGAAAAAACTCGCACCGCTGAAGCATTGGATTTCTGTGGGAATAATCATATCAATAAGGAAAAGAGACAAAATAAAAAAAAAATTAACTGGCAACCATTCAACATTGACCTAAAAACTTACTACGTTAAATATAGAAATAAACTAAATACCATCAAAACAGCAGCTAAGAGAAACTGGTACCAAAAACGAATCAAAGTTATGGGAAATAGTTAATGATATGACAAATAGTAAGATTCCCAAAAATATTCCATTGAATCTAATTGAAACACTTCATCCGGAGCTAGCTTCATCATCTGAGGATGTAAAGAACACATCCCTTGCTAAACATTTCAATGGTTATTTCATAAACATAGGAGAGCAAATAGCAAGAAATTTTGATAATAACAGCGAATATGTTTTACCAAACACAAATAACATCTTCTCTAACTTTCATCTTCATAAAATAGACAATAATGAACTGCTTACTGTAATAAATTCATTTAAAAAGCAATCATCCCCAGGTTGGGACAGTTCAAATAATAGGATAATTCAATCAATTAAAAATAACATCATATCCCCCGTGACGAAACTGCTCAATAAATGTCTAAGTGAAGGAACCTTTCCGTCTGACTTCCAAAAAGCCATTATTATCCCTATATTCAAAGGAGGAAATCGTCTGGACGTGAATAACTACAGACCCATATCGCTTCTGTATAAAAAATAGGTTAACTAAATACTTGACGGAAAACAATATACTATCTAAAAACCAATACGGGTTTCAAAAATAGGTACAGAAGATGCAGTTTTAAAGGTCATAAACTTCTTGTATTCTGAAATCGACATCAATAATAAGCCTTTAGCTGTATTTATGGATATAAAAAGAGCATTCGACACTTGCTGACCCAAAAACTTGCTGGCATCATAGGTAAACCCCTAAAGTTACTCAACTCATACCTTAGCCTAAGGCAACAAAGGGTCAAAGCTAACAACGCTTATAGTGATTGGTGTTTCAAATCTGATGTAGGTTTACCACAAGGACTGTCCTTTCACCATTGTTATTTCTCATTTATGTAAATGATCTTTGCAATTTGAACAAAAGGTCTCTTAATAGTAAAATATTATCATTTGCTGACGACACAGTAATGCTGATTTCGGCCCCTAGCTGGATAGAGAGTTTCAGGTTATGCCAAACTCACATGGATAACGTACTAAGGTGGTTACGCAATCACCACCTCAAACTAAAAACAGATGAAACTAATATAATTGCGTTTTTCCTCACAATTACAGGTTAGCCTAACGTACGTATTCTTCCTTTAAACGACCAAAACTGTAGGCATAGAGACAATATTGCATGTAATGTCAAGTGTAAAGCAATCCGTATTGTAGACCGTACCAAATATCTAGGGGTAACTATCGATAATAATCTAAAATGGAATAGACACACAGAAGAAGTTTACGCTAAGTTAATGCGAAGCCTACACATTTTTTATTCTTTAAGGGTTTTATTGACAGTCGATCAACTAAAAACTATTTATTATGCGCTAGTCCAATCTGCACTGCAATACGGCATTGCAGCCTGGGGTAGCACTCTTTCTACCCACCTCTCAAATTTAATGTCAACGCAAAGACAGATCCTAAAAGTCATCTTCCAATTGCCTCGTAGATTTCCGACAGCTGAGCTCTTCGCATTAGCAATCGTATTCGATATTAAAAAACTTTACTTGGCCGCTGCTCTTTTTTATACCTACAAGTATCGTCAGGTTTATGCCAAAACCATGAATGTGCTAAAATGCTATTTCGAGTAAAATCAAAATGAAAATTTGACATAATATTATAAATCAGTTTTAAAATATAAGAACCATTTTTATTTGAATTAAGGAATAATAATATTCTAATACTATTCCGTTACACTAAAACAATGAATCTGCACATTCATGATTTTGGCGTAACGCATTTTGCAAATACTTAGTTTTTAGGTGATTTATAAAATTGAAATTTTGACTTTGTGTAGGCATAAAATGGAATTTTGCATTTCCGGTTTTGGCAAATTGTTTATACAAGAATTCCGCGTATAATGACATGAAAAACTGAAAATCACCAAAAAAGCACATTCATGGTTTTGGCGTACACCCGACGGTATATGAAACCCAACAATGCTCAAGATTACCTCGCAACAAGAACAAACCATAATAATATGATAGTTCCCGCTTGCCGTAAAACGCAAACACAAAAATTTGTTACCTACATGGGACATAAGTGTTTTAATAAGCTCCCTGAATATTTAAAAAATATTAATTCGTTTGAAAGATTCAAATTTAATGTGAAAAACTCTAGCGCACCTGAACCGCTAGAAACACTAATGTTCGAAGAATAGTACAAGAATCGTGCAGGTTTTGAGTGCATATTCCACCACATGAGCTGCTTATTACGGCCAAACTGTTTCAAATGCCACGTTTAACTTTGGTCTCAAGAATGCATTATAACTCATATGGTAGACGGTTTCAGATATTACCAATGGCATGAATTTCAACGTTTATGAGAGCAAAACACGGGTTAATTATATTCGTTATCAGTTGCTTATTTCACAAAATTTTGAAAGCAGCATCTCATATAACAGCAATGAAGAATATGCTCAGTGCCTGCAGCACTGTAACTGAAGTTGGTGTTTGGGGCTGCGATCCGAAAAATTTGCAGAAGGGAATTGAAACATTGGTTATTTATTTTCATTGTAAATGTTTCCGGTATGAATACTAACTGTAAGCATTTATTAATACAAAAGTAGCACAACCGACTCGTGCTGGCAACCTTTCGCCAGTATCAAAGCCAAGAATATATCACATCTGCTTCATGTTGTTATATTACATTCGAAGTTATAGGAGTATAAAGAAACTTAGGGTTACCTGCAGCGAGTTTTTTCAAATAATCGAATGCTTAATATTTGCTGTTTATTGTCACTACAATGTCATTACCAATTGAAAATTCTACGATAAAACCGCTTAATCAAGATATTACAAACAAACACAAAACCAACAATAGCTGGCAACCCTATCGTGGCCTTTCAACCAAATGTGGCCTGAATAATGTTTATAATAGGTTCCATCAATTGTATGAAATTCGTATTGATTTCATGACTGCACTGGAAGTTATAGGGCAAAAAGTTTTATTTTCCTGAGCGAATTTTCAAAACCAAAGACACAAAAATTACCATTGCTGGCAGCACCAATCGAATTTTTCAAACAAATTTCTATAAAACAGAGTTTAGAGTAAGGTTCAGCTACTGTGTCAATTTCATGAAAATCTGGTTACTTATTCACATTTCATAGGGCAAAAAGCAGTTTTTTTTTCTTTGTAATTTTTCAAGATGGCACCACTGGCACAGAGTTCCCCACAATTCAAAATCGCTTCTGTCAGACCTGGTCCTACTTAAGTCCAATGCATTCTGTAAATTTCAATGGTATCTGATTATTGGTTCGTGAGCTCCCGTGAACAGAAGTTTTTGATGCTAAAAATATAGGTTAATTGGGAAAGGGTTACCGTTTTTGTCCGACATGAAATTTCCAAAGTTTTACTTTGAACGTGTAGATAAAGCATAAGATTTGTATACAGATTGGTTTTATTGTAAGAAACGGGCATTTTTACGATATTCGATGGTTTGAATGTTTTCACTTCCAAATTTCTATTTTTTTCAAACTTAAGACACCAAAATTATCATAGCTGGCAGCTCCAACCGAATTTTTCAACTTAATTTCTACCAAACGTGGTTTGAAGTAAAGTCCAGCTACTGTGTGAATTTCGTCAAAATCGAACGATTCAATCAGAATTTATAGGGCTAAAAGCAGTTATCTTTTTTAGTGATTTTTCAAGGTGGCACCACTGGCACAGAATCGCCCGCATTTCAAAATTACTTCTATCAGACCTGGTCCTATTTACGACCAATACATGCTGCAAATTTCAATTAATTCTGCTTGTTGGATCGTGAGTTTCCGTGAACAGAAGTTTTTGATGCTAAAAATATAGGTAAATTGGGCAAGGGTTACCAGGCGTGCCCGTTATACCATATCAAATTTTATTTTTTGTCTAGGTAAATAAAGCACGAAATTTTCATATGAGTGGCTTTTTTTTGAAGAAACGGCATTTTTTCAAGAGAGACGATGATTTGGAGGTTTTCACTTTCAGTGCCTGCCCTAGCTACAGGGTTGCCAACACGCTCATTAAGAGCTACATAAATCTATAACTAAATAATACCAATATGTCCTGAAAATTTCGTAATGATTGAATAGCTTTGTCAAAAGTTATCGCAATTTAAAAATTTTCAAGTTTTCCCGTTCTCTTTTTAGGCACCCAGCGCACACATGGGGTTAAAAAATTCCAAAATATTATCCGATTCACATGTAAAACACGTTCAAAATTTATTTCGTCAACTTTATTTTTGCGAAACTTATTTGTGTACGGAATAATAGGTATATTAAAAATATCACTAAAATGGCCGCCGGCGCCAAAGGGTTAAAGATTTTTAACTTTTTCTGAGACATGGCACTATTCTGCATATACACCAATATGTCCTGAAAATTTCAGTTCAATCGGATGGCGCGTTCCTGAGATTTTTTCACTGAAATTTTTTGATGATATATATATATATATATATATATATATATATATATATATATATATATATATATATATATATATATATATATATATATATATATATATAGAAATATGAATTTTTGGCCAAAGTGATTTTAATACTAATGTTCTTCTTCGAACATTAGTAAAAATGGCTCCTAGCCATAGGCGCGCCGTAGGGGGGCGAGAGGGGGCCGGGACCCCCCCAGACCCTAGGTTGGCCCCTCCCAGAAAAATAAATATTTCCAACAGCAGACACTTAAGTTTTCGCCTCTTAGGTTTTTGTGGTTACAGCAAGAGTTGAGTAGTGCAGTAGTGTAAGCCTATACCAAAGCATACACACTACTTATAACATAGAGACTGTGTTATTTGCGGTATTAATTACGATGTTATGGGACTCATTTTGAGAAATGGACGGCAATATTTAATTTCGACAAGTTATACGTTAAGAAAAAGACGAAAAGCGCCTCGCCAATCACCCTTTTTTTACTAAGATTATCTGTTCATTCCTACTAGGCAATGTACAGGTATTTAGATAAGAAAACTTTTATAAACTGACGTTTTATGCAATTATGTTTTTCACAAAACATACTCTAAGTATTAAAATGGTAGGCAATAAGGTAATTAACGTAGAATACAATTTTCGAAGTTATTTGGAGAATAAAAATTGCATCCCTGCCACGTTTATGCTATCTATGATCTACTTTGTTTACACTCAGGTTAAATGTGTGTGAATTTTATTATAATTTGATAGCTGCATCGGAAGTTAGAAGGCATATCACTTCAATTTCACCGAGCGTTTTTTCATAGTGACACAGCCACCACATGGTTCTTATCATATTCATTAAACTTTTGTCAGACCTTTATCTACTCAAGACCGTATATCTTATAAATTTTATCCGATCGCGAGATACCGTAAACGCAAGTTCCAGGTGCTAAAAATATAAATAATTCGGTGCGATTTTTGTGTGATTCGGAATTTCACAAGTATAGATTTGACTGTATAAATATAGTATCAAATTCATCAATCATTTGCATTTTATTCTAACAGCCGTCTGAAAGATTTGTGTTTACGTACTTATGGTAGCTACAAGGTAGCCCAGACATTATTTAAAAACGACCGAAACTTATTTTTTATATCCATTGATGAGTCTTGTAAATTTTGTGATGATCTGATGACTCGGTGTGAAGTTATCACAATGCGAAATTTTCCATAGAATTTCCATTGTCGCTAAAAATACACCAAAATTTCAGCTCGACCAAACTTCGCGATCCGGATATGAAAACTCTACTAGTGCTTGGAAGACAAATGATATGGTGCTTGAACAGTCTTGGGATTTGTCAAGATGAACCGAAGTTATTTTTAAAAGGCGATTACGACGTGTCTCAGTCGCCAAAGACGTGCTTTAAGAGGACATGATGAAAGTGGTGCCACTGATAACCGTGATTTTTTTTTGTTTTTTTGAATGTTGTGAATTATTCGCGAAGCATGATTCAACTTTTGAAAAAAAATTTAAAAACAAGGTTGCAAACTACTGTAGTGGCAAAACACAAAATGAATTAATGAAAATAAAATAAAATTGCTGAAATCATTCGCGAGGACAATACAGCTGAAATAAAAGAGTGCGGACTGATATCCATTATGGCAGACGAAGCAAGGGTCCACAAAAGGAACAACTGTCCGTGGTTGTCAGATTTGCTAAAGAACTAGCTGTCGAAGAAAGTTTCTCAAGCTTTGTAGACTGTTTAGGGGCTAAAAATGCCTCGTATTTAGCAGATATAATTTTGAGCCTGTTAGACCGCTACGGATTTAGCGAATTGCCTGTTGTTGGACAGTCTTATGATGGTGTAAGTGTCATATCAGGACAAAAAAATGGTGTACAAATCTTAATTTAGATGAAAAACCCTGTAGCCGCATTTGTACACTGTTTAACTCATAAAATTATCCTTGTTGTGATGGATACATTTTTCAGATGAAAAACCCTGTAGCCACATTTGTACACTGTCTAGCTCATAAAATTATCCTTGTTGTGATGGACACATTTTTCACAATCGAAACGTGTACATCCTTTTTCAATGCCATCGAATCACTTTACCTACACTTTTCGAAGCCATCAAAACACGAATTGTTGAAGCAGCTTGAAGAGGCAGTTGGTCTAAATAAAAGGCGTGGAATGAGAAGTTTAGGGTCGACTCGTTACTCAATGAGATTTCACAATTGCAAATATGTGGTCGATAAATGTGGGACTATGAAAGAGGCTTTAGAAAAAGATATAAATGAGGGAAAATACAACGACTCAGTTTATTCATTGGGGATCTTTCATTCAATCAGTAATCCTAAATTTGTAGTGTATAACGAACATGTTAAGTATATATTTCCAAACTAAAAATACAACTCTTAGGGATGGGATAGATCTTGTGAATGGAACAGTTCAAACACTACTAAGTGAGCGAGAAGACTTGTATTTAGTTTGGGAAAAATTAAATCTTTTGCAGAGAATAACTGTTTGGATCTCACATTTCCCAGAGGATCGCAAAAGCGGAAAACAGCAAAAAGCACTAGTTTCAAAGGTTTTGCTGTTTCATCTAGCCTCGGACACGCAGTTAGGGCTGCAAAGATATTCCTGCAAACCAAATGGCTCGAAAAGTGTGAGTTACAGCACTTTTCATCTTACCCAATAATTTTTGCTTTTTCTAGGTTTTCTAGCTAACAAATGCTTGAAATAAGAGATCAATTTTTTCCTTCTAAGCTTAATATATTCCAATTTCTTCAAAAATATTTTGAAGCTAAGCTATCTTGTTCTTCAAGTATAAGTTGAAATATATTTAGCTTCTAAACGAAAAAATATTCTTATATTTCCAATTATTTCCATTCTATTCCCATATAATTCATACAAGTTTTCTTTCTTAGCGGTCATAGATAATTCATGTGTAGTTCATACCTACCATTCACATTATACGTATTCACTCATACGTATTCACAGACACGAATTTTATTTGATGATGCATTATGCATTAGCAAATAACAAAGAATAAATCAGCAAATATATAATGTATTAGTAAATTATATAAGTTGTATGAACAGTATGTGTACCTTACGGAAGACAAAATCATCACATGTTTTGAACATTTTGGTCCCTGGCCCCTGCCAGATTTTAGGCCACGGCCCGCCTATGCTCCTAGCACTATCTAATGAAAAATTTAAACCAACTTTTAATTTTGTTTAAGCCCGCATTGTAACTAATCTTCTATCTATAGATTGTTAATTAGATGTAAGTGTTAAACCATTACAGATAAGGCATAGACCTAAAAATTGAATAGGCCTCCTTGCACAAGCTATGCTTATAAGGAGGCTACTACACAGGTTAATTTTAGTATGTAAGCTTTTCCGTTATTATGAATTTTTGTGATCAATAAATTAATTGAATTGAATTGAAAATTTCTACTGTTAGGGTGGGAGAATATATGCTGAAAATCAGCAAATTAAGAAAAAGATTCAAAAATTTGCAAAACAAGAAGGAGAATCAAAAGTGACGTCTCTCTTTCATTCTTTTTCACACAAAAACAATATCAAATCAATGGGCTGCGGGACTAATTGGCGATCAACTAGTGTTTCAAAAACTACCAGTAGAAAAAATTTGAATAAATTTGCAGCATGCGAAAGAATCAGCAGCAATTTGAAAAGAAATATTCAAATGTAAACTTTTACAATATATTACGCGATATGGCATTACTGCCGCCACCTGATTGTCTTGTACGCGATCGCAAAAGGCAACTTGAAGCCTTATGCGACCAAGCCAGGCCACTCTGCCCGAGGGAGCTTGGACAGAGTGAACATTGGTCGGAATGTGATGCTGTTAAATGGGTGAAGAGGAGAGTCTGTCGACGAAACTGTAGGAAGAGAAAGTACCTGAAATCGTAAAGCAAACTTGATTGGTGGCAAAATGATATGTGAAACGTTGTTTTAACTTCATGAAGTTGAAGTGGATTTCTGTCTTGACTGTCTGCGCATGTGAAGCTCATACATGGCGAGTTGTAAAGCTTAGACGTACGCTAATAAGATTCGTAATGAATATACGAACCATCTTTGTTCTCATTCGAACCAGCTTTGTTCCGCATTATTTCCGGAATCCACTCCAATCACTGACCGAGAGCAAAGTTGAACATTCGTCGGGTTCTTCGCTGGTGCAGACTAGGGGCCTTCTCGACCATTTCCAGGGCAAGCTGTTCCAGGGACAAATAATCTTTTATTCTTTGTCTCAGCCATAGCTGCCCATCACGCACTTCAGTCCAGTTAAGATGGCCTGTTTAGTTGAGTTTGGGAGCCCGTGGCCGCTTAAACTTGCTCAAAACCAATTTAGGGAGCTGCCTAAAAGTAGGTTTATTCATTTTGTAAAAGTTATTTTTATATTCATAAAGGAAATTGTGTGTAACACTGCAAAGTTCGCCAAAAAATCAAAGGAATCAGGGGTCCTTTTCAAAGAACTCACCTTCTTATGTGCTTTTAATTAGTAAGGCCTTTGGTCGGCCAAAAAGCCTCGATTAAAATGTCAGGTTCCTAGCCCTTTTTTCATGAAAAGAGCTTTACCGTCCTCCAGAGAAAAGTTTGTTAAATCTAAAAACCGCTATAAGTCTTATGTTGGATTTATGAAGTCATAAATACGCCAAAAAATATTAGATTCATTTAAATTCTCAAAGTAGCTCTAAAGCCCCTAGACGTCAACATCTACACTTATCCCGAACAGCTACCATTTTTTTTTATTCTTAAGGATAGACAACCATCTTTGTCAACAATCAAACAGAAAATGTCTAAGCATCAGAAACGTTTACTTGCTGAAAAGCAGTAAGTGTCAGTTAGAAAAATGAATCCAGCTAATATGGATCTATAGCTTGTTCCTAGTGTTTGGGGTATTTGGTTCGAAAACCAGGCATAGTGGTTAGTTTGCACACTGATCTTTGAGTTGAGTTAGCTCTGAGTACGTGTTTGCGAGTATTGTGAGAGTAATCATCAACATTCGTAAAATTTTTGATTAACAAAGTGGTGATCTTCAAGACCCCTGAAGAAACTTTAAAATCAGCCAACGGGTAACTTAAACAATTTCGTTTAACTTTGAATTGTATCGGGAATCTCTCTAGGAAAACGAATTAGTCTCCAAGAGGAAATTAAGGAAATTTTCCGAAGAATACATGACGAAATGAAATTATGTACATAGTGATTCCCGCCGAGACATATTGCATTACCAACTTCTATCAACTAACTATTCAGTTTATGCGGCCAGAACAAAGAGGGAGGATCAAAGAAACAAAAAAATTTCAGCTTCTGTTTTCTCAACAGAATATGGTCTGAAAAGTGATATGTGCTACATAAAAACTGTTTTTATTCTTTTGAAAAGTTAGAAACCGTTGTGTTGATAAATGACAAATGATTACGAAAAGGGCAAAATTTTCAAAGGCAGTCCTTGTTGATGTATGACTTTAGACTGACAAAAAATAAAAAAACCATTTTTTTCTCGAAAACTGAATATAAAATTGATAGTGGTTGGAAATTCAATTAAAATTGATGTTTCTAGAATAAGGAAAAACTGGGCAATAATAATGAATCAAACGAAATTGAACTATTTCTCTAACAAGTACGAAACATGTGCATAATAAAAGAAATTCTCCTAGTCTCGTTTTTAACAGACAAACTAAAAGTAGAGCAACATAAACGAAGCAGTCATTGCAAAAACATATGAACATTTCAAAGATAGCTCAAATACGAATTCTATGAAGTTGAAGGCAGGTGTATAGTGAACTCACTCATATGTCTTAAGCAATTTATTCAATGGTTGTTAGAAGTTTTTTCTCTGAAATACAGTTTCGTTCACTTAAGTCTGAAGAGTGATTTCTATTCCTTTCATTAATGAAACAAGTTTTTTTCCGAACAGCAAAGAGGCTACATTTATCTAATTGCATACGTATCGTTGTAAAGGACACCATATCTGGAATGTGGCATAAGTTCATCATTAAATTCCTCACTGAATTGCTCTAAGGTGTACTCCTGATACTGAATAGCTTTAAGGTTAAAGCATATATTTCAAGCACATAAAATCAGGCCCAAGATGATGTCCTACAAAATATTCTAACAAGCAAAAATTTCGTTTGCTTTCTAATGGAACGGTGCATGAAACGTTTCAACTTCAAATTCATCGTACACTTTACAATTCAAACACTTTTATTGTATTTCCGTGTGCCTAAGTATTTGCTTTTGCAGATTATTTTCGCTTCTGCGATTTTCTAGCCTTCCGCAGATTTGCATACAATTTGCCTTTGTTACTTTTTTTCCATAAAGTAGAGTTTCTTTGCAAAGTGCAATTCCGCTGTTTTGTGCAAAGACTGCAAAGAGGCTGCTTGTATCTGCTGCATTTTCATAAAATTTCACGTTCTGTTTCCGCTTTTTCACTGTACTCGTACATTCGGGTGAAAGATACATATGAAGTGGAGAGCCTCTTGCGAATGACATTGAAAGCGTTTTATTGTCCGTTTTGGCGAAATTTTATTTTTGATAAAACTGATAGTGACGATGAGTGATCGCATTCAAGTTTCGTTCAGATGCAGTAAAATGCTTTAAAGCCAAGATCTAGAGATGTTGAACGTCCAAAAAAGTTTTCAGAATTTTAAATGCGATATGAAAGTGTTGATGAATATTAATTCATGGTTCTGAGCAAGCATTTTAATTAGAAACATCAAAATTGCTGTGGAGATTTTAAGTTATTTTTAACAACACGGAGAATTTTCCGGATATCTATTTCGTTATCTTAAACTTTTCAAACAATTTCGCTGTGAGTGTACGGTGGAAGATATGTAAATGTCACGGATACTTGGATTTCAGTTACTCTTGAATTCTTAGTGAAGTTTAGATTAAAAGGAAAAAGTTTCAAAAATGTTTTCTGCTTGTTTAATTAAATGAATCAGATAGTTCGTTGGCAAAAGAATATTTTATGAAGTAGATTTGTAATTGGTTTTTTTTAACGCAAAGTGAACTATCTGATATCAAGTTTGAATTTGCTTAAAGGAAAATGAGACGTCTTGGCATTTTTCCTATGAGCTTCCACCTAAAAACATTCTAGAAGAAAAGAAAACAGAAAAAAAGAAAAACAGAAAAGAAGCAAAGTGTTTCTTTGTTCAATTCAGGTTACTTAAGCATTCTATAGCATTAGCTTTATTAGCTTTTACTTACTGGTGATGTCAAATCTAATTTGTTTTGGGAATGTGAATTTGAAATACACACGTCATCGTCTAGGAGAAGTCAAAAACCAACAGTACCATCATTTTAAATGAGAGGAAGAAGGCAGTATTTAGTTTTGGAGGTTTCAAGCTTAATACGCTAAACCACAAGCTCATAAAAAATCGCTATCGACAAAAAAGTAAGCCCGTCTATGGCTTCACGAATTGAGGGGCACTCAAATCGGAGCTCAGAAACGAGTGGTGCCTTATGTGGAATTTAAAAATTCACGTGCTTATCTAGATACTGTTGGTGGCGTCAAGAGCACGAACACACGAAAACAATTCACCATGTCACCCGCTACTCTCTAAACTATGGTTACTCATTCTAATCGCTGCATCCAACAATGCAGTAAATATTCAAAATCTGTGGTAAAGTGTAGTTTAACTAAAATACTTTGCAGTCAGGTAAGTACTGTATTCATTTTTGGTATTCGTTCATTCGAGGTATTTACTTTTTCTTGCAATGCAATTTTCTTAAAATTGCTATACGATGTTCAAATCAAAGAGTGAACGGCATCAAAAATATTCATCTTGATGAGCTAAACAATTGAACACTGCTTTCTGCCTATTCGAAATGTTGACAATGAAAAAGGCTGTTTTTTCCTGTGACTTCTCCATTTGTTGCGTAAAGAGCCTGACGAAGCATAAAAAAAATAGATAGCGGAATATACCTCCTAGTATCGGACATCGTGGTGGAGGGTAGAGGGGCTAGCGTATCGAAAGATGTCACAAGCATGCCTGCTATCTATCTAAATCAAGCCATCTATCTCTGCAGGTTGCAGCTGGATAGAATGTGGAAATATAGTTGTTTTGGGCTCACTTAGTAAGGCAGATGCTCAGATTATTAAGGTCTAACCTCGTGTACGACTTCAATGGAGGAGCCTGGTTGCAGTGGGATATCGCGGGACAACAAAATTCCATAGCCAGTAAGCTTTTGAACTTGCTGTTTGCATCTTCTGTGGTTGAACGGTTTGGAAGGGCAAGTACAGTGCGATTATGGCCGTACCTGAGTAAAAGAAGCCTTCTCCCAAATCCTCACAAAAGGAAGTTTAGGTGGAAACAATCCTGAGTGATGCAGGCAAACAGCATGGATTCCTCAAGAAGCTGGATGCATGACAGTGTACCTTCAAAGCCTACTTAAGAAAGCAATGGAAAGGTTGGCTGGTGATGTTGATGTTGCCAGTTTGGAGCAAACATATTTTGAATGGATATATGGAAGTAAACCCAAGTCTGAAAAGTAAATGCTTTCTGGTGTGCAAAGATCCAGTGATTCAGTGAATTCAAGGGAAATTTTCTCTTACACAGATATTTTCACTACGATTACGAGCAAATTGATTAAGAGTTTTTGGTAAGAGGACGATAAAAATTGATAGTCAACATTTCTATGCCTAAAGCCATCAGGCTCGTTTTGATCAACTTACAGCATGCCAAGGCCCCGTCCTTGCTTTTGAGTAAAAAAAATTAGCACAGATGCAGGCATCTTCCCATATTTTGTCTGTTTGTAGTGGGTTTGAGGCAAATGGCTCTAAGGACTCAGGTCAGTCAGGAGTGTCAAAACTTTTTATAATGATAGAGCTGAGGGTTTGAATTCTTATTTCCAATACGATTGGCAGCAATACACTCAGACAGGAACTTCCGATAGGCTGCAATACTATCTTTCAAGACATCTATTAGAGGAGAGCAACAAATCCACCACGAGAGACGAACTATTTCATTTTATGACCTCCCAAACACTGACATTTTCCCATCTTTATCGCTCCTAACTAAAGTGCGTTATTGGTGCACCTTTATTTTTACCTGGAATTGTTGGACTAATAACTGGAAAGCACATATCGGATGAGATCTAACTCTCTGATCACTGCTTTTTGGTTCACTGTCTGTGGGACAACACTCGAGGTGAAAAGAAAATGCAAAAAAAAAACACTGATTAGATTAGGTTAAGTCGACTTTTTAGGTAACCAAAATTAATAAAAACTTGGCTGAGCACTCGGAATAGTCAAATTAGACTTGAAAAGGGCTGGCAAATGAGCCAGAGCAGACACAGTTAAACGGTACCTTGGTATAACTAGTACCTGCAAAAGCTCAGGAAATATACCAGCAAACTGATCAGCACATATTATAATGGAATCTTACAATGAGCTTATAGACATTTGATGAAAGAGTTTCTACGAGGGAATGATTCAAATCATTCTGAGAGGGACTGATAAGTCGATGCTGTTCCTTATCTTGGAAAAGGACCAATAAGCTAGGCTGGACTCTGTAAAATGCCCAGATAGTGAGTATACTAGTTTCAGTCAAAATCTGTAGAGTCTTTACCTGAGATTTATTATCTGGGCACCCTAGTAATTGAAGAGCAAAAGGTTTCTGTAGCTTTGAATGAACAAAAAGCTATTTATAGTAATAGAAAATACTAGCACACAGCTAGGTAAGACAGTGGCACACAGCTGTCCGACAACAATACAAAAACATGTGCATGACTGGATCGAAGGACCAATAGCTGCAGCTCAATTTATTGGGTTTTGTTCAAACTAGTTCCAACTAGTGTATAGATAAAATAATAAGTAGAGAAAGCAAGTTGAGACAAAACAGATAGAGGTAAAATTATAGCTCAGGGAGCTAATCTGTTAGAAGATAATTCAACTGATAAGTAAATGAATAAACATTTCTCTCCAAATATAGTCTTAAACCACTGATCAAGAGTTTTTCCTCAAAACAGATAGTCTGCTCAATTTTACAGTTAGTAAGGCTTTATCTTTTTGAATCTACATAAATAGATGACAATGTTTGTATGGGTGTGCTTTATAGACTCACCAGTTCACCATTTCATCAATTTTCACCAGGTATTTGGGAATCTGACGGCTTGATCACCGCAAAATGATACGAATCAGTATTGTAGTACGAGGCCAAGCGACGTTTTGGTCATTGAAAACAACAATTACGCTGGTACTAGAAAGCCAATATTTTAACTATAGTCAGTCTTCGCATAGACTTTGGATGGGTCTTTCACTTTTTTGAGTTTCCGTTATCCCGCGCGGATATAGCTCCTTTTCACTATAATATTGCGGCTACTGAAATATGTTCAATGACGATTGAAATCGCCTAGCGTTCTTTTCGTCGCTCAAGAACCGGCCACGTGATGTGTTAGCAAAGTGGCAAATGTGCGACCGTCGGGAGTGAAATAAAGAGATTAAGAGATTAAGATTAATGATAGTGAACGCGCACGTTAATGGTTCTTCTCTTTTTCGAATACGTTAATGGTTCTTCTCTTTTTCGAACACGTTAATGGTTCTTCTCTTTTTAGATTTTGAGTTAAAATGAAATGTCCTACTCCACCTTTTCCTAAATTTTCACTACGGCGCAAAAGCAAAGCAACCAAGACAGAGAAAATAGTTAATTCTGTATTGTTTGGTAGACTTTTTTCGAACAGACGAAATTGCTACGCCTTCCCACTCCGACGAAGTTTTAGTTGTGAATGTTTAGTCAATGATCCATATCTTTGATCTTGCAGTATAACAGGTTTCCGTAGATTATTTGTATTGCAAAAATCCATGCCAGATATTGAAATACTTCACCAAATAGTGTCAAGCTGTGCGTTCTAATTGTATAGCAGCCTATAGGAATACAGAACATTACCTGTTGTTATATATCACAGATTTTTCTTATCCTTTTTAGATCTGCTTGAAATTATTGTTCTTTGTGTATATATGGAACTGATCTAAAGCTAGCCAAGACTTAGGTGACAATTGATAACAAATTTGTGTTTTATTCTAGATTCCACCTTAGAAGTACCACAGAAAAAATGAGGACAGGAATTTAAAATTTTTGGATTTTGTGCCTGTTAAATGCCATTTATATTATCCAGTCTGGAAATTCGGACGAGATTACGTGTGGTTGAAGTGACTGCCGATCGACTGACGCCTGCCGACAGACGCACATAGGCATAAAATAGGCCGGTTTTGAGGCCACAGTAATTTTTCTCTCCTCTAATCACTAAAGTCAGGAAACCATCTGCTTCTTTTGATGAACCACACCAGGGCTGCCAGGTGTACGGCAATTACCGTATTTGTACAGTAATTTCAAGCGTCGTACGGTTAAAGGTAATAAACTATTACCGTACGGTAATTTTGGCTTTTTCTATAAGTGGCTGATTTTATGTATGTTTGTGCCAACTTCTATTATCTGATCTTCTTGAAAATTCCACCAATTAATATTCCAAGCAACCCCATAAATTTATTTCGAAAATGTTACGCATTTGCAGTTTCGTATACTTTGTTTAGATGCACCCTTAGCATTTTAGAATTTGTCAAAAATTGTGCCTAACTTTGCTAACAGCTGTAACGGAAACATTCCGTCAGCTTATTTTCCGAAAAATTTGAAGTTATCTTCAAGGGTTTCAACAGAGATATAGTGCTGATTTACAGAGATACCTATAGTGCTGATTATTATCAACTTTTACTATAGATCCTTCTATGAACGAAAGATTTCTCCACTTAGCCAAATCTTATCTTCCTCATTCTGTGGAAGAGCATTTGCGGCATATTAAATATCAAAATTTAGTAGCCGACTTCGATCAGGAGAATCAAAGTTTTACCGGGAATTGCACACAATTTGATAAGATTGCTTGCGTAGAAATGAAAAGGCAATGTGGTTTTTGCAGCCCACTCTTGGCTTGGTTTCAAAAACAGACGAATACCCCTCCTTAAAATACTTATGCAGCTTTTGTCCCTGAATATGTAAAGGAACAGATATATAAAGGAATAGATAAACTTCCGATTTTTCCACAATTGCCGATTTACGATGAAATTTGTTGCTTTTATTATAATTTGGGTAAAATTATAGATGAAGCTGGAAAAGAAGAATTTGCTATCCTGTCCAAATTAGCGTTAGATATTCTTTGTTTGCCTCATTCAAACGCTGATTGTGAAAGGATTTTTTCGAAACTTAATTTGATCAAAATGAAAAATAGCAATAAAATGAATTTAGAAACGCAGAATGCAACAATATTTACGTCAGAATGTATCGGTGAATCCATTTGTATGAAATTTAACCCTCCAGAAAGTAAGGAAAAAACTTGTTAATAAATTCTGTTAGTTATAAAATAGTTCCTCGAATAAATTATAGTTTTTGACTGAAAACCCACGTTTTCTCTCTCAATCATTATTTTTTTTTGTATTTCGACCGAAAAGCTTGACTATTTTTGTAGCTGCGTTCTATTTCCTTCTTGCTCACAAGTTTCCAAATGATAAACATGGCCCCTAATAAAACTATATTATAATTAACGAATAAAAGAATCATATTCATGGAGAAAATGAATGTTCTATCAAAAACTCAAGTATTTAGGTCTACACAAATACAAAGTAATGGTGTACGGTAAACACGTAAAAATCAGGTAATTTTTGAACATTTGTACGGTAGTTCAAGCCAGAAGACCTGGCAACCCTGAACCACACTATCCCTTTCAAATTGACCAGGTATAGTTCAGTCAGTAGCGTCACTTGGTGCAAGTACTCTTCTCCTCGCCAAAGCCGGGCACTAGCACATGAGGTGGAAGACGGATTAATCCTCGTCCTCGGAGCCACAACTACGACAGAAGACGTTGAAACCTGCGCTCAATCGTTGCGCATGCTGTCCTATGGGTCAAAGGCCCGTAAAAATGGGCCTTCGGGTCAAGCCTAATCGTTGCTTAGTGCGATGCGCATCTATGGAGACCCATAACTGCCTTACTTTCACACAGGATGATTCATTAGCCCAAGACTTTCTAGCATTGTCAAGTTATTTTTGCTAATTGCCAATTTGACCGATTCCATCGGTATTCCCATTGAGGAGCATAGGACCTCCGGTTGCAAAGGTATCAAGCATAGCTAGTTCATCGGTCTTACAGTTGCCCGGAAAACCTGTAGGTATCCAAATCAATTGTACTACCGAATGTCTCGATATCTCCCTGAGAGATGACAATCATGGACATTGTACAAGGACCAGCATGAGACTTAATAAAAGCTTGCCAATCTGTCAAAATGCCAATATTTACATTCAATATTCGATTACACAGGAGCCAGTCTATTGTCTGAAAAATAGCCGCAAATTTTGACTGAAACACAGTTTAATGGTCTGGTAGATGGAGGAACAGCTTGAGATTCAACCCATCTGCATGTACACTACTTCTAACTCTATTATTTGGGTCATTGGTGAATACATGGATGCGACAACTTTTGAGAGTGACACCCTCACACCATTCATCCCTATCACGAATGCGAGTTGTGAACTCCAAACCTAGTAGAAAGAGCAGACCGATGTAGTCAACACCCGTTGAGATCCTAGCATGACCAAACTCTGTACTATATCAAGCTGAGATACAATTCAGTCCCACAGCAGCAACATCAGCTTGGTGTAAGAACATTAGATTGTTTGGTGACCAGTAAAGCAGAACAAAGTGTGCCTTAGTAGGTGGAGTGCTCCAGTAACCAGTAGTGCAGCTATCCTCTGTACATTTTCAAGCTTACGTTTGAGGATAGCCTTAAGAGCGACCCGCCATTAGATCGTCATCCCAAACAACAGAATTGGCTCAACCACTGCGGTATAAACCCAAGCAACATTACGAAGCTGCAATCCTCAATTCTTCCCTATAGCTCTTTTGCAGTAGTGAAGTGTACTAAAAGCCTTCCGCACTTTTTCTGCCTTATCAGTTCTGCATATTAGCTTCGAGTCGAGAATGAGCCCAAAATATTTGACCCTCTGTCTTAGGTCAATGGCGACCCCGTTCAATTTCGGTAAGTCAAAACGAAGAACTTTTTAATTCTTTATAAACAGTACTAGCTCCGTTAAGCATGGATTCACATTCAAGCCACTTTCGAGGCTCCAACGTGGAGGTATGTGATTTAAACTCTAGTGTCCTCTCCGATAGCGTAGATAAACACTTTTACAACACTGCTACGGCTATGTCGTCTGCATAAGCAATCACTGTGCAGTCGGCACGGTCCAGCCTTAGTAGAAGAATATTTACCATGATGTTCCACATCAAAGGAGAAAGGATTCCACCCTGAGATGTGCCCGTCTGAATTCTTGTTAGACATGAGAATTCTCCAGGAAAGAGATTATCACTCTATTCTTAAAAAGCTGCATGATAAAAGCAATCAACCGCTCATCAACATGCAGCACAAGTGCGTTTACGTTGTCCCCTCAATATCCAAGACGGCCACAATTACTTCCATTACTCCTATACGATGATACTTCCATAGATTGCTGGATATCAGCTGCAAGAACACCATCAGAACCCGAAGATTTAAACGGCTCAAAGGAGTTCATGACCCACCTCAGTTGAAAATTGGATATGCGGAAAAGTGGACTAAGTCATTGTTAAAAATATCCCACATTTCCAAAACGAATACATGCATGCAACACAACTAGCCTAGGTTTATGGAGAAAACCGAAATTTTAGTAACATCTGTATTTTTTCGTTCTATTAAAATGCAAACATATTAAAATAAAAAAATCCAGATAGTTTCTATACAACCATGAAGAGCAATGAAGCAATATTTTAAGATCTATATTTTATTCTTTCTCCGCAACCCTAGCTTGTACACGTTAGAAGAAAATATGTTAGATTTAGTACAGTTAATTATAAAGTAACAGTAAGCTACTGAGCTCTAAAGCTGAGCAAATGCAAACAAAAAATTGTAAGAACTTCACTGGTTCATTGGAAACGCCTGAGATTCAGCCATGTTTCTAAACCAAGCACTTGATTTTCACACTTTGAATTCTTTTTTGACACTAATTTTAAAATAATTCACCCGATCCAACTCTATACTGAAATCCACTTTACTCGACCTAAATCCAAAATCAACTGAAAGACAGGAACACAAAGTCAGATCTCAACGCTTATGGGATTAAAGTATAAAATAAATGCAATGAACCAGTCTTATTAATTTATTAAACTAGATCATTTAGCAAATTAATTACAGTTCTTTCCCAAAGAATTGTCAATCCCATTAGATTTGCACACGTTCATTTTTAATCCTTATTGATGTCAATTCGGTTCAATGAAATTACCGGAACTTTATATAAATAATGCTATACAATAAGCGAATATTGGCAGTATTGTGAGTTATGTTTGTGAATACCGACACAATCATCATTGGATGACTGATTGACGCTCGAATGGTCATTAATAATTCGCATCATCACATCTCTACTTGTACTGGTAAATTAATTGACGCCCATTCGCTACCAATTGCCAAGAAATAATTTAATAACCATAAATCAATTGAAATAAATGATAAGCCATGTGCGGATAATCATAATTTAAGGTAAGATGTGTTTTACTTCATTTGAGATTATAGAGTGGCTAGTGAGTTCTTTAGTTCTTTCAGTGCATGAAACATTTTCGGTCTGTTTGTGGATTTGTGTATTTGTTCCCGATTTTTAGCACAGAACAGAACAGATTTCAGATACCGCAAAGGTAATTGGCCACTCAAACCAGCTGTTTATTTGAAACGAGTGTAATGAAACCAGTATATGATAGCTCAGACTTCACCTCTTTTAATAGGACAATTATTTTATCGTTTCTGTGCACCTATTTATAGAAACTTTGAACGAAATAACCCTAATTACATTTTTCGAGATGTCATGCCTTCACTCTTCGATTACAGACAAACACGATTCGTTCTTTAGCTGCGTCCTTGATATGAAACTTGGGCGTGAATGAGCAAACAACGAAAAGAACCTCTTCCACGTGACCCGTGACATTTTCACCACAAGACATACTCGGTATCATGTGAAAACTTTGCACGAAATCGATTTTATTATTATTTAATAATTCCGCCGGAATTGCTGGGCAAAAATCGATTTCAGGAAATATCTATCCACTGATAAATTACATCGAGTCAATTTCGATAGCACTAGATCCTAATCGCATGAGAACTCGATGTCCTGGACAGCAAAGTCACAATCAATTGATTTTGTTCGTATGTGTGTGCTGTTACGACTTTTGTCGAAGCTGGTCATTTTAGGTCTAGGTTGAGAAAACGAGTCAAGGTAAGTTATTAGTTATTGAATGAAAAATTGTCTTCAACTGCAATTTATCAGCTGTAGACGGAAAGTTTATTATTAGGAATTTTCGAAAATTTGATGTTAAAACTTCAAGCTGTAGCTTTTTTACTTCAATTTGCTCTTTTCTGAATAAATTTTAGGAAACCTGTACAATAGTTGATTATGTAAGTAAAGTAAATAAATATTTTACTATCGCAATTAATTTTTGTTAATATAAGTTGACAATTTAAGTGATACAGTCTAGTGTCTTTACAAACTACATCTATCAAAATCGATCCCGTGCTGTGTTTAATTTGTAACAATTCGTAGAGTAATTTCACAAAGAAAACATTCAAGAAAAACAAAAACTTTGTATAGTTTGATTAGTTGTTTAAAAAAGCTCTGCGATCGCATAAGTGACTGGATCAGCTTATTCAGAGAGAAACAATTTTTTTCTGGTAGAAATTAGGGATTCTATATAAACTACAAAAAGGATAATTTCCGCATCAGTTTTGCAAGTCAGTTGGAAAATATTAATTATAGGGTATAATAATTGCAGTTTGCACGTCAACGGGGACAGTCGTGCTCCGGGGCTGATCTCTTGTTTCGAGCTAAGCAGAGTTTCGGCAGTTTAACAAGTTAATCTGGTGCCATGGTAAAGGGCTTTTATGCCCTATAACCAACACAACCTGGTGAGCCCGTTCCATCTTAACACCTTCTAACTGATGGTTATCCGTGATCAAAACTCTAGTAACGCTTGATTCACTCAAGGTCAATATTGCAGGCATAACACTGCTATTGACTTTGTTCGGATCGCCGTGACTTGTTTTGATCGCGTATAACTGTGAATTTCCGTTATGTGTTGCACGTTTTGTTTTTCAATTGTGCTTTCTTTTTGTTTTCATTAATTTTTTTTCTCGGCGTTATAATCATGCAAGATATCAAATTGAACTTTTGCAATATTCGCGGGATAAGAAAGAATTTTTTTTCGGTCTACTGTCACTTATCCATACACAATCCGGCAATTTTGGCACTAAGTGAAACTAAGGTCGTTTCTGATACTGGTATCAATCAGTATCACGTACCAGGTTATCAGTTAGTGCCCAGCTTCTCCCCCCAAAAAAGGGATTGCAATTTATGTGCGTAATGATGTGCCGTTTATCACACTTAGCCAATATACTTCTGCTAACTCAGAGTTTAATTATCTCTGGATTAGATTCAAATTTTCTAAGCACATCATCTTCTTTTGCTTTTTATACCGCATCCCTGACATGTCTGATGCAGATACTGTTCGTTCCTTTGATGCACTGTCTTCTGACATTGACAAATTGCTTGAGACATCCCCTTCATCTGAAATCATCCTCGCCGGTGATTTCAATGTGCATAACGTCCAGTGGCTCAGACACTCTTCCACCCCAAGTCCGGCGGGCAGGCACGTTAAGCTTTTTAGTGAGTCGTTCAATTTGGAGCAGTAAGTAGATTGTGCAACAAGAATTCCCGACATATCTGGGCACAATGCAAATCTTTTAGATTTATTTCTAACCTCACACCCAGATAAATATTCGATCTCAGTTTCTGCACCTCTTGGCAACTCGGAACACAATTTGATTTCGGCCCAATTTAACATCTCTTCTCTGATTAACACTAATCAGTTTCCTACCAAACGACTGGTCTGGCATTATGGCAAGGCTGACTGGACTGCGTTTAAAAAATATATTTGAGAGATCAACTGGTCCGATTGCTTTGCAACAAAGAACGTCGAATATATAGCTTCCACCATAACCAATATCATATGGTATGGAATGTACACTTTTATCCCGCATGCCTTCAAAAATACTAAACCAACCACCACCTCATGGTTTAGTTACGAATGCCAAGAGGCTATTCGCACTAAGGAGGTGGCATTCCAAAATTACAAGCTATCTCCGTCTGAGGAATCAAAAATCATCTACAAGACTGCTCGCAATACCTGTACATCTACTATCAGAAGAGTTAAATTCCAGTTTGACCAAAATATCAAGCAGAAGGTCCTTGCAGGCCAGAAAGGAAGCAAAGGCTTCGGCCGCTTGTAAAAAGGATTAAGAACAACTTCTCCAGTTCTTCCGTGCCACCTCTTCTTCATGGTGGTAACGTACTTACTGGGTCACTGGACAAAGCTTATTTTTTTGCTGAGATTTTTGCTACAAACTCTTACTTGCTATTTTCATGACTGAGTCCTCCTACTACTCCAATGTGCGATTTCAAGCAAGGCCCTCTATTTTCCGCACAAGAGAGGTAACGAAAATACTCACCAAGCTTGACGTTTCCGAATCTGCCGGTCCTGATGGTATTTATAAAAATTCCATAGAAAATCGACCAATTTTCAGATAATTTTTCAACTTGCCTATTTTTTTTATATTTTCTTATCCAAAAGGGCTGGTGAGCTAATTATCGAAAATGAAATATTTTTGGAAAATATGGTATATTTGCGGTAATATGGCCTCTTGAAGTTTTTAGGAAACGTCAGTTCGTGTTGCATTCAAAAAATTGTATAAAATCTTCTACTTTACGTAGAGCCTTCAAATATGGCTTATTGGAAAGGGTAAGGTGTAGATATCCTAGAAAAAATAGTGCGAGAAACATCCTGGCCAAAAATGATAAAAACGATCTTTACAGTGTCCTTTATCCGTGAATATTTCAAAATGCTCACCTTCGATTTTCTTAATTTTTTTATATGTTACAAACAGTTATAGAAGCTACAAAGTGGAGCTCGAAAAAGTACAGTCGTAAGAAATTTTTAAAAGAGTGGAATACTATAACCGCTTAAGCTAATTTATAGAGAATGGTACCGAATCAAGGTAAAACTTACAAAATATGGTACGAAAGAGTTTTATGTTTTAAAAATAGATTCAAATCTAGTTTCTAACGTAGAACGATCTATATAAGCCCATTGCTTATAACTAATACCACTGACGCAATTTTCATAAATTTTTTTTTAACATGTACTTAGAATAGCGGTTGATCCAGGGCGATCCTGGTTGCTACCAAAATATCAATCTGTTTGTGAAGAAGAGCATGTCATCAGAGATAAAAAAATCCTTATAATTAGCCAAGCTTATATCGGAACCTTTTGTTAGAAAATTTATGTGTGGTCCTTTTATCATGAATTTAACGTTTTGATGAATAATGCATACACAGACAGAGTGTGTTTCTGATGTTTCCGCTAAAGTGAAGTATTTAGCCAGTCTGCTGTTTGCATTGTTGCAGTAGAATAATTTGATGAGACCAACGACATGTGGATTTATACTTCTTCGCCTTTTCGGGGAAGTATAACCTCGTCTAATTTTTTTTTTTATCATATATGGGTTTTGCGTCAGGAAATTCAGACACTACTTAGGCACATGATCAATTCGTCGGCAAAAGTGATAAAAGTAAACACTTTGTTTCCTTTTCTTTAGCTTTTGAATATTCTTCTTTGATATTATTTACTGGAGATAATTCATTATTTGTTTTTGTTTCTTCTGTGGGTAGTTCCTGCTTTATTTTAAAGACATTTTTGTATAGTACACTAGTAAAATTGTTTAACTTTCTTCTTAGAATGTCCATTTTACAAAATTATTTATCTATATGAACCCACGACTTTCCTTAACTTCAACTACTTCCGATCTACACCCTGAAAGCAACGTCTTGAAATCAATTTAAACTACAGGCATTGCAATTAACCCTAATTTTAAGTTGTAAAAATATGCAAAATAGACAAACAAAGGAAGTAATTGAAAATATATGTACACTATAATATGTGCGAGAACCCCTAGATGTAGGGAAAACGCAAAGTAATCTTAATTCTTCATGCCGCTAGTAAATGAAAAGGAATCTGCTTTCTTTATTTTTGTTTTATGATTGCTTGCAAATGAATTTTCTCAATTATTGCAAATAATTTATATTCTAGCGTTACAGAAAACATCGAAGTACTATTCCTTTTAAAATATAAAAATCTTAAAAATAATTACTCATAACGAAGGAATACAAAACCTTGATTTTACGAAAAAACGCAGAGCCACCATAAATTTATTTCATATCAAACGTATATTGTAAGTTTCACCTTGTGTCGGTACCATTTTCTTTAAATTTTCTTTGGCGGTTTTAGTATTTCGTACCTTTAAAAATTTCTCACAAATGTATTTTTACGAGCTACACTTTGAAATTTTGCACATTTGTAGCTTACACAACTTTTTACAATGTGTAAGAAAATTAAGAAAATCGAAGGTGTGTATTTTGAAATATTCAAGGATAAAGGACACTGTAATGATCCTTTTTGTCCTTTTTGGCCTTGTCCAGGATGTTTCTCGCACTATTTTTTCTAGAATATCTACTCCTTACCCTTTCCAATAAGCCATATTTGAAGGCTCTACGTAAAGTAGAAGATTTTATACAATTTTTTGAATGCAACACGAACTGACGTTTCTCAAAAACTTCAAGATGCCATATTACCGCAAATATTAACTATTTAAAAAAAAAAATTATTGGTGCCCATAACTCAACTACTTATATTCACAGTGAAAAATTCATTGAAATCTGGCGATAGCGATCAAAGACCGTAGATCGATTTTCTGTGGAATGAACCTATAGAGATGACAAAATACGTCAAGTTGAGTATGAAACAAAAGGTTCACTCCATTGGTTCACTCCCAATTTCTAATGGAGTCGGTCAGCAAGAAATCAACTGGCAAGTAAGATGCAATGAAGATACAGTTTGTTATTTAATTAAAAAAAGCAAGAAACTGGCAGTGTTGAAAAACCAGGACAATCCAAAAGAGGCTGAATGAGATGGGCCAACGTACCTGCCACCCTGCGAAAAAGCCGCTTTTAAATAGTGGATGAGGCAAGCTTGTCTCCAGTGGTTTCCAAAGAACGAGAAAACTGGACATCAGAGCATTGAAAACGAGCCATTTCCTCGGATGAATCAAAATTTAATCTAATTGAATCAGATGGAAAATCTCGAGTGTAATGCAAAGTTGCTGAACCATATTTTTCAAATGTTTTTTCCAACTGTTTGAAAAAAATGTTTTGAATTAACTGGAAATACAAAACAAACTTTGCAAATATGTATATGAAATCAGGTTCTACTACAAAAAAATTATAAGTTGAAACAATGCTCAGTTTAGCTCATTTTAAGCAAGTTTTGAACAATTATTAAACTAAGCTATATTAATTACTATGTTTATTTTCACAATTTCTCATAGAGTCGTCAAATCATTATGAGTATATGCTTTCTACCCTTTGCAACAATGCATCCTACGAGCAGCATAATACATCGCGTAGTGAACTCAAAATAGACAATTTGATGAAAATTTGTAGGTGATGGTAGAAAGCACTACATCTTATATTTGAATTTTATATTACTTGAAGAATTCTTTCACATGCCTGCCATAGCTATAAGGTCGCCCGCACATAAATCGAAAATCACACACAATTACATTTTAAAAGTACCAATTTGCTTTGCAATTTTCGTATTTTTTAACTCTATCAGAGTTTATCACAGCTTAGAATTTGTGTTAAAAATTTACAGAACGCTACGATAAACAAGCTTCAAACATTATCAGCTTTCATTTTGCATACTTGATTTTTCCAAACTTAGTTTTTATATAGAAAAATTCATCATAACATCCGCTGCTACCAAAGGATAGAGATTATTTTTATGTTAACTAAACGCAGACCTTCTCTGGTATTAATTAACATTTACTGAAAATTTCGGTTCAATCAAATAACTCGGTCGTTAATTATGGTGGCATAATTTTATTGAACATAGTGATTGATATTATTTGGCAAACGATGTTACCATGATCGATGTAACCACTGCGTTAAACTCAATTCGAATCAGATTTTTTCTCAAGCTTCAAAATCTACACGCACACCGCCCAATAAAAATATATTTACAAATGCTAAACTCGACTGCAATCCAACCGTTGCTGAAACCAAAGATGCAAACTGATACTAGCCCACAGGCGATATCATAAATCAGCAAACAGTTTTTAATCGTCAAACTATTCTCCCCTACAAAACAGTTTTCCATGGCCAGACTGTTTTTTTCCGAACACTTTGCCACTGAAAAACAAGTTTTCTTTTGCAAACTGCTCGTTTAATAAAAACCGTTGGTTTTAGAAAAGCTTCTCGCTTTAGAAAAATTGTTCGTTTTAGAAAAACTGTTCGTTTTAGAAAAACTGTTTGTTGTTGTTTTGAAAAACTGTTTGCTCGTTTTTTCTAGTCAAACTGCCGTTTGTGGGCCCATCACTAATTTGGATGCATGTATAAATTAATCGATCTAAATCCAAAACCTATTTTTTAAAAAATTTCATTTATTTCGATCCGTCGGTGGATACTTAACGTCTAACTTAAAATCTATCTTTCACTAAACAGGTAAACTGCACCCACGTTGATGCCGATTCTGCAAAACGTGCTCAGGTGTCGATTCATGGCATGTGTGCTGATCGGTGGAATTTGCTAGGTCGGATAGGTCAGGTGATTATACGGAAAGCGGGTATTAACTTATAGAAGCGACGATTACGCATTCCTCCTATGTGATGGTTTGGGTATGCATCCTACATTATTGCGTATGGCTTATTTGTGCTTCTTGAAGGATCCGTAAATGCTGCGAAATACAAAGAAACTGCCGAGGGAGGAGTAGTTCCAGTAATCGAGGATCTAACGGCGGATGTGCCAAATTCTCTGTTCCAAGACAATCCGGCTCCTGCACATCGAGCTTTTTTTGACATGGACAAAAAACTTTTTGCTACTAATGCGCTTTCTAATGGTTTCTCTTTTCCAAATCACACAATTGAAGTTGCGGCTAGTGATATAGTGATAGAGTCACTGCAGTGGCCAGGAAACAGTCCCGACTTCAAATCCCATTAAAAACCTTTGGTAGCGAATGAGGTCAAAAATGGGGCCAATACTATTTTGCTACGAGACCTGTGTTATCCTTGAGTTTAACTTTTTCGCACTCGAACATCATGGCGACCAGAAATTGACTGACAGCGCTGTCATCTTTCAGTGTGTGAAAAAGAAGAGCCCCCAAAAAGTTTAAATACCAACAATGAGAGAAATGCCAGGTTGAAAGGATTTCTGGTACCACGGGATTTGGCGAAACAGCATAAGCATATTTAACGGTTACAAGCAGATTTAGCGGTTAACACAGAATTGTTTCAAATTACAGCATTTTAAAATACCAGCATAGTTTGTTTTTATTTTGGCATCTGACGAGGTGGTATTCTTTGTACACAGCCACGTCGTATATCTGCAATTGCAGCGGCGGAATAAATAGCTAGAGAGCGAACAGAAAAATCAGGGGTTTCAATCGGGTATCAGCTCTGCTTGCAGAGATGCACTTGCAAATATTATGCAATAATTCAACTTACACGATATGGCGTATTTCAACATTAAACTGCTCGAGAAGGAATCGATCAATATTTCACAAATCGACTACTACTCAGAAGCTTGGAAGCTGATCCTTGAGTGCAAAATACATCCCATATTTTTGTTGACGAAATACATGGAAGGAATATTAATGTAGTCGTCATTGTAAGATTATTTGAATGAGATGAGTCTCGTGATTTTTAAATTTACACAAAACACCTCCGTAGTGGAAAAGTGTTAACAAAATATTAAAGCATCGGATAAAAACTCTGCGTACTTCAATTAAAACTTAGGTCCTCCGTCACAATCTCGAAATACAGAAAGTCAATTCAACTAGCTGCTTCCTAAATTCACTTCAAAATTCAAAAATTGGGAGGAGTAAGGTTCTTATTTTTGAAATTAAAGACAATTTAGTTCCCTTAAAAAAATATTTGTAGGATAATCTAACCCACAATTTAGCCCGAAAAATTTAGATGCCTATTAAAAATATTTTTTTTTGTTTTATATCAACCTATTCTAAATGAATAATGGGACAAGAACATTAGCATGAATATTAGGCTTGAAAACTTTTCCTTGGGCTTAATTTCTTTGCAAAATAAATATACACATTGCGAACATTTTAATGAATTTATAGGTATCCCAATATTTTTGCGAAAAATACATTTTTGCTCAAAGTAAACATGAGAAATGAAAACCAGCTATGTTTTACGGATGGTTATGCTAAAATTTTGGAAATTTTAAACCCCATGCGGGCACTAAGTGCCTATAAGTAGGCAGAGAAAATTTATGAAACTTCGAATTCGCAAAGATTTATGAGATCATTACGAAATTCACAGGACACTTTGGACAAAAAATATGCTTGTGTGATTTTATATATACCTATGTGCGGGCAATTCCGTAGCTACGGCAGGCAGGTAAACAGACACCTTCAAATAAATATCTTCCTTAAAAATGTTTGTTTTTTACAGAAAACTGCAAAATTTTGATAAACTTCATGCTTTATTCTGTAAAGCTGAACTACAATTTTCGAAATTCCTCTTCGCATAACAACGGTAAGAGACTCTTCACCACATTATCTCTATTTTGAGTACCCAAAATTTAAATTTAGCCCCTTTAGCTACGGGAGTTGATGTATTTTTTAAAAATTAAATATTAAATATTCAAATGGTAGCGGAAGAAGTTGCCAGTTCCTATTAATGTTATTTCTATCAACAGATGCTACCAATGAAAATAAGTAGCCAATATTTAAATTTTTCAAGTTTTGGAAATTTTTCGGATGGCGACCCTGACCATCTTTCTATACCTGGAAAAAATTCCCAGGATATGTTGATTTTGACGAAAGCAGTTTCGGTAGACTTTTGATTGCAGTACTGGAAATGCGTTGCAAGCATATTTATTGTTTGAAATTAAAGTTACAGTTTACCATTCAAGCTGCATTTTCATCATTTATGTTGTTTCCAAAGCTTTGTAACAAAATCATCCAATAACGAATTTAGGTAACAGGTGCTCTGCTTTCTTAGAATTCGAAATTCATGCGAGTGGAAACCCTGAAAACATTTCCATCCTTTAAGTTTCAGTTAGTCATCGCGTTAAAGTACTGCGTAACCTTCAAAACAAGTTTGTTGTAATAAGAAGCACGTGTGGTAGAATATGCACTCAAAATCTAGACGATTCTCCTACTTTTAGTGTTTCTAGCGGTTCCTATGCGCTAGAGTTTATTTTTATTCTTTATCGATAACATCTTCTGGTTATACTAAGAATTCATTACTCGATTGAAAAGATTCATCAAAATCACTGTTCGATTCAAAAAACAAATTCAAAATAGTTAAGCGATCGAGCCACCGAACCATCGGATCTACCAAAACTAAACCTTCGGCGTACGATGTGGGGTTGTTTTAACCTCAAGAGTATAAAATAACCAAATAAGTTGAATTTCACAGTAGCTGTCGGTTCAATATTGGCCCGTCAATTGACAATACTGAAAGAGTACTGCGCGAGTTGTTTTTGTATTTTTTTTAATTGAAAAATATAAATTATTTTCACGTTGTATGCCGAAGGTTAAACAGTGTAATTCGTCGGTATACCATTGGCAATGAAAATTACCATCTTGTCTCAATAATTTATATCGATTAATCAAATGATCGATCAAACTTACGGTTCCTACATGTTTATTTTTAAATCTTTTCTATGCAAATTTGGAACGCTTTTTAGTAATCGAATTTCAGGAAAATACACTCAACTGTTACATACAAGTTCCTTTTTTCAAGTTAATCCAAAAATCCGTAACATTTATGTAATTGCTATTCCAAATTTCAATTCAATGGATTGTGATTCACAAAAATCCGTGTACTTATTGAGAAATTTACTCTTGAGTGATAGTCGAATAAGTTCTCCTAAGCGAGTTTTTTTCTCTTCGTATATTCTATGAGAATGGCAATGTGGTTTGGGGTCTTTCGTTTTTCAAGGGACCGTTACGAGCATTGAAATTTGTTTGAAGTTGTTTTTTCGACTAAAGTCGGTACGGTCCTTAAACTTTATTTTTCCGAGTCATTGCTTTGATGGTTTTATAAAGCTAAAAAAATGCTCCCTTGCTTCTTGCAGAAAATAAAAATCTGATAGCCATGAATGAAATGAAAAGAAAACGGTTTAACTAAATTTGTTTCATTTATAAAAACCAAGAGCATGTAATGTTGAGTAATTTCATGACGAAGCTGTTTTTAATGAGCATTTACGAGCGATTTGCTTTGTTTCGACATGAAAAGGAATTGGGTATAAATTGTATTACTACTGAAGTGAATAAATTTTAATTGTTTGCTGGAATTAAGGTATTTAAACAAAATTTTTTTAAAGCAATGATGTGAAATATTGAGTTTGTAAGGAATATTTTCGTGGCATACGAAACATTTTTCTAGAAGGCCAACATTACTTCAACTTTTGATCGATGCAAAGACTATCGAATAAAATTATATCATTAGTTTTAGTTTTCATGAAAAAAATTCCATTAGTTTGTTATTCTATAGCTGTTGCTGTTTGTTGTTCCTTATTGTTCTGATTCGGACCTGGATTTTTTCTCTCTTTTTCATTTAATGGTGCCATTCATTTGTCGTTTAAGAAGCCACTCATAACTTTAACACTGATGATGATTTGAAGAGTCTGTCACAACGTTTTCAGGTTCACCTTAAGACCAATATATTGCTTTATTTGCATATAATATCATATAGATCGTAAGCTAAAGTGTCAATTAACTAAGGTGTACAGCAGTGTTGACGCGTCCATACAATCCGCTTCCTCTTGGCGGCTTCCCTTTCGAAAATATCGACCTACTATGGATTTTTTGGAACATGTGTGCATCTTACTTTGCATACATATAACATATCAATAGATTAAAGTTTAAACTAAAGTGCACAGACTAGATGACGCTTGAAGAACGGTATTCTGCGATAATTGCTTGATGGCAGAGAAGGGTAGGAAGAAAAGGAATTACCACCAGCTGGTATCTAAACAAAGACCAAGGCAAATAAGTTAACTTTATCATATGCAAAAGTTAAAGAAGCAGATCTCAAATGACAGGTGAGAATGTATATATCCATGTAGCTGATAGGTGAGAAAGTATCGTTGGGCTTATGATCCCATCAAGAAACAGTAGGCGCAGTGAATATTCGCTGGCAATAATTACCAAATTGTCTGTAGTAGATTGCATAAAAGTGTCGTAGATATTCTTTTTGATCGCCAAATGGTATCGGATATAGTATTTTGCGTTAACTATCTCATGGCTTACAATTTTAATACTCAGAATGTGTTTTATGAAAATCAATATTGCATAAAATACCGTTTGCTGCAAGAATTTTTTGGCAAAGCACATGTTTATTGTCTAGTTGGAATGCGAAAAACAAATTAACGTAGCAGCACTGCTTGGCGGAGTACTTTCTGTTTATTTTTTCAACTTTCGACTTGGATATTGTTATCTGTTTCTCGTAAATTGTATCGGAAATTCCGTTTTTCCCGCGCTATCTAGTCTGTACGCTCTGATCATAGCATCTTCTGTATGATACGATAACGTAAAAAATTTCCATTCATAGCCAAATTTTTCCGCTTGCAAATTCTTATGCGACAGCTAGAGGCAAAGTGTAGAGAAAAATAAGTCAGTCAAACCCTTCCATTTTCCAAAAAAAAAACTCACTTTGACCTTGAAATTGCGCCTCCATTTACGCAATGCATTACCTGTCAAAGCAACCTGAAATCTAGCCTGAGTTTGTAGTTCTTAAATCTGAGCTTGCATGTTTTTTTGTTCCAGGCTGATCAACAATACAATCAATCTCAGGCCGGTTCACTGGATTTTCGGTCCGTAAAAATATACGGAGTTGACACGCTAGGCAGGAACTGACTGCTTACACTGTGCTAGAGGCTTTGACTAAATGTTTATTGCTTTGTGTCTGTCTCTTTTTGTTCCTCGCTTGAAGAGTAGCATCGACTCGCTTTAAGAAGTGAAAAATGAGCCGTGATGGATTGGCTTACGATTGGTTCGAGAATAGAAGGAAGTATCGATCGGTTCATTCAGTATTTTTTCATGTGATAGCTATTTTCGATAAGGAGCTATATTTCTCAGATAATAAGCAGCAGGCGAAGATAATATGTTTGAGGTATGGGTATGAAGATAAAATTTTACTGGGTATTTAACAACTAAAATTTATCTTATGCTGGTTTTCAGAAATGAATTCCTGTCCTCCGTTTATATCTTTTCTGTTACATGTTATGCTTACACTTATTTTGTATCTTTCTAATTAGATAATATTTCATAACAAGCAGAATGCAGTAAATAAAAAAATGAATATAAAACTATTTGCCGTGGGAAATTTAAAAATTGTTGTTTTCAATATGTATGCTTAAAATATATACGTCAAAACTTAAAAATATTTTATATAAATGAATAAAATGAATAAAATTTTTTATATAAATAATAAATGAAGAATTGTCTACATTTCCTTCTGCTAAGGACTAATGTTTTTATTGCCAAGTTTTACATTTAAACTATTTTAAATCCAAGATACTTTTAAAATTTAATGGATAAGAAATAACTACTTTTAATTTTTTCCATTCAGCGTTCTGCAGGCTCAGAACTACTCAGAACAAGGCCTTTTTTGTACACATTAGTTACAAAAAAGCAAATGGTTTCAGGTATATTCAAGGCAACTCCATAAATACTGCTCTCTGATTTGGTAAACTATGGTTTTTTAACTATGATTTTTTTATACTGTCTGTAATTGTGACGAGTATAAGTGACGAGTAAGTATGACAAACATCAGCATGACAAACATTATCATTCTACTTAAAATGATGGATAATTTTTTGGTTTCCTTCCATCGATATTTCGCCCTTCGTCTTGCGGCCAAAGTTAACAGCGGGGCATTTTTGAAGATTTAGACTTGTATAGTCTTGTGGGAAAAACGCTGCCTGGTCACGGAGGTTGAGAATTATGTAAATCCAACTATGGTCACGCACTGAGTTTCGAGTCAACCTAGTTGTGAAGGTATCTAAGTTGTTTTTTTTTTGTTCTGTTAGATATGGTATCAGAAAAATCTGCTAAATAGATGTTAACAAGAATCCTGAGTTCTTTGTCCTGGGACCAAATATTTTTTCACGAAAAACTTTTCACAAAAAACTTGAAAATGAACAAATAGAGTCGTGGAATGAAAATCAAGACTGCTTCAGAAAAGTCACCGAATTCTAATAAAATTGCAATAAAATTGTCAACGCTTACAAAAATTTCACTCAGTCCTGTGAAAGCTAATCAACTACTTACTAATTTATCACAAACCACTTTAAGCCAAGAATGAGTGGAATTATTGCGAAATATTTTAAATGGAGAGCCTGCGAAAGTGAAGCGTCCATCCTTCCAGCTTCCAAATCCTAGATAAAATTACATTCAGGTGTTTTCTATGTCATTCCGGTTTAACAACCAACCTAAGTAAAAGCTCAGCAAATGCAGCAACATGATCGAACATAGCAAGTTTTCTCATCGGGATCATTTTTTTGGTATATATATATATATATATATATATATATATATATATATATATATATATATATATATATATATATATATATATATATATATATATATATATATATATATATATATATATATATATATATATATATATATATATATATATATCCGTTTTATTGCCATTGTTTTTCACTCATATATACTTAGAAATGCCAAAACAATCTTTGTTTTTGATGTCATTTATTACAACTTATACAATAGCGCGCTACATAGCAGCGCGCAGCAGCAACCTGCAGCGCGCTAAACAAAAACTGATTTTGTGAGCGCTATCGCGCTCATGGCAATTTTGAATAATACGCACACGAGCGTACGAGCGCACTCAAACGGTTAATATATATATATATATATATATATATATATATATATATATATATATATATATATATATATATATATATATATATATATATATATATATGTATATATATATATATATATTTTTTTTTATATATATATATATATATATATATATATATATATATATATATATATATATATATGTATATATATACATATATATATATATATATATATATATATATATATATATATATATATATATATATATATATGTATATAAATATATATACATAAATATATAATTAAAACATTTCAGTGAAAAAATCTCAGGAACGCGCAATCCGATTGAACTGAAATTTTCAGAATGCATTGGTGTATACGCAGAATAGTGCCAGGTCTCACAAAAAGCTAATATTCTTTAACGCTTTGGCGCCGGCGTCCATTTTAGTGACATCAAATATACATAAATATACCTATTTTTTTATCAACATAAAGCTTTTGCAAAAATAAAGCTTACGGAATGAATTCCGAATGTGTCTTAAATGTAAATATGATTTTTTTTTTGAAATTTTTAACCCTATGTGTGCGCTAAGCACCTAAAATGAAATTGGGAAAATTTGAAAATTTTTGAATTGCGATAACTTTTGACTAGATAATCAAATCATTACGAAACTTACAGGACATATTGCTGTTACTAAGTTGTAGACACGTGTGTTTTAGTGAACCTGCTAGCAGCCCTGCAGTTACGACAGGCATTGAAAGTGAAAACATTCAAACCATCGACTCTGATGAAATTTTTTCGTCTTTTACAGTGAAAACCAACTCATATAAAAATCTTATGCTTTGTCTACCTATATTTACCTATATTCTAAGCATCAAAACTTCTGATCACGAGAACTCACGACTCAATCATCAGATACAAATGAAATTCACAGAATGTGTTGGTATTAAGTAGGACCAAGTCTGACCGAAGCGATTTTCAAATGCGGGTAACTCTGCGCCAGTGGTGTCATCTTGAAAAATTATAAAGAAAAAAAACAACTACTTTTTGCCCTATGAATTCTGGTTTAGTTGACGAATTAACACAGTAGCCGAACTTTACTCTAAGCAGTCTTCGGTAGAAATTTGGTTGAAAAATTCGGTTGGTGCTGCCAGCTATGGTAATTTTGGTGTCGCAATTCGCACAGGAAAATAAAGCTTTTTGCCCTATAACTTCCAGTGCAGTCATGAAATCAAAACGAATTTCATATGATGAATGGAACTTAATATAAGAATTGTTCAGAAGGAATCTGGTAAAAAACCATTATAGGGTTGCCAGCTATTGTTGGTTTTGTATTTATTTGAAATATCTTTATTGGGCAATTTTACCGGAAAGTTTTCAAACGGTAATGATCTTGTAGTGACAATAAACAACACATAATAAGTTTTCGAAAATTTGAAAACTTTTGCCACTTGTAACCCTAAATTTCTTTGTACCCCTATAATTTCCAATGCAGCCATCGGATCAAAATGAAATTCGCAGAGTAGGTTGACTTCAATTCATATTATAAATGTATCATATTTTTGGTTTTGATGCTAGCAAAATGTTGTCATCGCGGGGGGTTTTTTGTTATTTTCGTATCAATAAATGTTTACATTGAGTATTCATATCGCGAACATTTACAATCAAAATAAGTTACCAATGTTTAAATTTTCTAAGATCTAGAAATATTTTGGTTCCAAACATCTTTCGTTTTTTGATCCTAAACATCTTTCTTTCCCTCTAACTTTCGACGAATCATCGGATAAAATTGAAATCGATAGAGTTATTTGATTTTGACGTGAGACAATTGTGGTAGACTTTTAGTTGCAGCGCTGGCAAAGCGTTGCAAGCACTAAGTATTTTCTTTGTTTATGTTATGTTATGCTGCTTTCAAAGTTTTGCAGTGTTTGGCTTTCCTAAATCTTGAAATTCATGCAAGTGGTAGTCTTGAAATCCTTTCCACCCTATGAGTTTAAATGCATTGTTAAGATCAAAGTGATTTTGCAATCGAAACAGGTTGGAGCACGTGTGGTAGAATATGCATTCAGAATCTGCACAATTCTTCTACTGTTCATCAAACATTAGTGTTTCTAGCGGTTCAGTTGCGCTAGGGTTTTTTTTTGCAATTCTACTTTGATCTGCTTTTTCCAAGGCGCAAAAAAACGCACCTATTGATGATTCGCAAATGGACGGTAGTTTTATTATATCCATGAGAAGTTTACTTTCACTAGGGAGTTGTTTTGCTCACATTATAAGCATCAGGTAAACTATAGATGTTTCCTGGCTGCCAGAGTTCAGGGAGTGATCTCGAATGGTGAGCATGCGATGGGGGTCATTGTAGACTTTGAAGGGACCTTTGCCTGCCCGCCCTATAAAGAGTTATGTGAAGTTACGAAAGCTCATGGCGTGGATGACGTCCTAGCTAAATGAATGCATGCCCTGCCGACGCAGAGATTGTTGTTGCTGTGCTACTTGAGAGCAGAGGCGACAAATGGCTGACATCAAGAGGGTGCCCTATTACCGCTCCTTTGGAGTATGCCAGTTAACTCCCTGCTAAACTGCAACAAGAATAGCTACATGTTTAGATTAGATATTTTTGTGCATAATGGATTTACTTATTACAGTTTCAGTTTTCATAACATTATTTTGTGTTTAAATCGTTGAGCATTGAGTGAAGAAAATTATTAGTGTAAGAAAAAACACCTCTCAAAACATGCAAAAGCAGGTTAAATGGTGCAGAAATTGAAAAAATGATGAAGCGGACTATAAAATAAAAGTCTACGCTGTACAAAAGGAAATATATACAACTTAAAAATGAAAAATCTTTTCTGGAAATTCGCTCTCAAGCACTTAAATGAGCCACTTGATTTTTGGAGGAACATCGTTTGCATGGTAGAATTAACTTCATTTTAAAGATTTTATTTTTATGGATTTTGAAATTTTATATTCTGCAAGTGTAGCAAATAATGGCAGCACAAAAATGATGTACAAAAATAATTCACCTCTTCTACACTGATTTTATTTGGAAGTTATGTATTTCTTAAGTTTTTGTATTTTAAGATTATTTTAGGCTATTATATATTACCATAAGAAACGAAGTACATATTATTTTGATTATTGCTAAAAGTTGCAGCGAATTCCTTTTAGCTTTACGTATAAAAAGCTATGGTGCCGTTTGCGCAGTCAGTATACTGTCATATTTTCGTCTTTGTTGCAAATCAAAAAGTGTATTATTAAAATGAAACCACAATGAGGGTAACACGCAGTCTTCTGTCACTAGTTTTTTCAGTTGGTTAAATTAAAATTGATGTTTTTTTTTTTTAAAAAAAAAACCTTTGAACCATAAATAATAATATTTTCTTACGACCTGACGCTCTTTTTGAATCTTTCCGGATGGTTTTGAATCTACGTTTGTCTGCAGTGGCGGCTCACTAATGAGGTAAGTCAGAATTGAATTAATGACTGCACACGGCTATGTACTCGTATATCATCGCTTGCACATCTTTTTGACTGAAATATGTGCCATGCATTTTATGCTTTTCGGAAACACATGATAGCTCTGATTTGGTAACACGAGGATGTTCTCTAATCGAGCACTCAGTTGTAATTTCACTCGAGATTAAATTGAAGTGGGCCGTCTGGGAGAAGATCCTTAGGAAATCAACTGTAACTCCACATCCTGTCCAAATTAGAAAATCTTAAAATTAACACACATATAGCCACGAGTCAATCTTTAAATTACGACCGATTTTAATTCAGGGTATATTCAACTTCTGAAACAATTTTTGCTTGAGAACATAGTATTTGAATTGCTTTTTTCACTGCAATGAAACACTACGATTACACCCACTAGTTCAAATAAATATGTACAGCGACATTATCGTCACCTTTCAACCGTTTTCTTTTTCCTGAATTAATCACCATTGAAATGTGTCTTTAACTTTCACAGAACACTGCGCCCTTTATCAAAGCGCACCACAAAATAACACAAATCAATCTCTACTGAATCGTAGAAGCAAAGGCACAGTGTATTTTGAATTCCTTTGGAATCTTCAAACAAAAATTTACGATTGCATTATTCTTTGCTTCATTGTTGCCGATTAGCCAACGTCCCGATACGAATATCAGGCTGACACATACACATACAGTACTACGCTACATAGGAAAGCTGCACTTTTATCTTCAGTAAACTGGATTTTTTTTGGGTGAAATTTATGCAGACATTGCGATTGCTTACTGTTGTTATAATTTTCTAGTATGCAAGAGTGTCTTCGTATTCGAATGCACAGCTCGGGGCGAGAACGACAATTCTATCAGTAGCCAGAAGCGGATGCACTTTGCATGCAACATACTTTACTTTACATAAAATTTGGCGATCATCCAGCAAGGAAAATGGTTGCTACCAGTGTGGGAGCGACATGACGGTAGAAAAGAGAACGATAGCACATCATTGTAATCGTTTATCCTGTGGGAGTCGAATAATTTCTAGAAGAAGAATGGAAATACTGTTTCCTTTTTTTATGCCAACGATTTGATGTAGACGACCTTTGTTCGTTGAATAGTTTATAGGAAGGATGCTTAAAAAAGGAAAATAATTGCTTCTTAATCTACAAATATTTTAATTCAGCAATTTCTTAGCTTTTAATTACTAAAGTTCATTGTGCTGATGTCATTTTCAAAAGTTGAGTATTCACCGTGTCTAAGAAAGCACATGCCTTAGTGCCAAATCAAACAATACCTTAAATGCAAAATAATCTGCAAGAACCAGAAATTTGAGTAGAATGTTATGAAAAAAGAAACTGCAATTACTCATTACTTCGGAGGAAGATGTTAGGTTCACGGTTCATTACGAACTTTAGCAAAACTTCATGAAGTGAATGTGAAAGCTCAATAACGGAAAACTATTAGCAAAATTGTGTGCATTCAGTTTTGATGCACATGTGTGGTACATGCACAGTAGATGGAAGGCACAAGCCTGCAGTTTTCTGTTTGCACAAAACATCATTCAACAATATTGCAGCACCACAGTTTGCCTTTGTGCAACTTTTGATGCACAGCCTGCTAAAATACTCTTTTCCAATTTTAAAACCTTCAGGCGAAAGTTTGAAAAACTATTTCTTATTTCACCCGTTTCAAAACTATTTGAAAGCTAGAGTGAAGGGTTGTTTGAATAGTTAGGTTTGCAGCTACAGTTGATAATTAGGTATGTTCAGGCAAATTAAATTTAATTGTGTGATATGCCAAAACATATGACAAAGTATTACTTTAGTTTGACCCGAAACATAATTGAAAATCGACTTCTAGAAGAAAAAAGATTAAAGGAGAGTGAACATATGCAAATTAAGTGCAAGAGGTTAGATTAACTGTCACAGAATTAACAACCTACATATTTATAAACTTTTAAGCTTAGTGATTTTTACTAATTTTCGAAGAAAATTAGTATTAAACTCGTTTCGCCGAAAATTCAAATTTCTTTTTATATATATATATATATATATATATATATATATATATATATATATATATATATATATATATATATATATATATATATGTATATATATATATATATATATATACACACAAATATATATATATATATATATATATATATATATATATATATATATATATATATATATATATATATATATATGTATATATATATATATATATATATATATATATATATATATATATATACACACAAATATATATATATATATATATATATATATATATATATATATATATATATATATATGTATATATATATATATATATATACACACAAATATATATATATATATATATATACACAAATATATATATATATATATATATATATATATATATATATATATATATATATATATATATATATATATATATATATATATATATATATCAGCAAAATGATCAAGGGAGATAATCTCTGGAGTAGCCGATCTGATTGAGCTGAAATTTTCGTAGATATATATGGTAGGTAGGTCCATAACTTTCTCAAATTCAGATATCCTAAGCCTTTTGGCGGTGGCGAGCGTTTTAGTGAATTTTGAGGTACTCCTATATTTCCAAGCAGTGTAAATTTTTGTTAAAACAAATGTATGGGAATGAAAACTTATTGTGTTCAAAGCTTGGCTATGTTCAAAAATTGGAAATTTTGAGCCGTGTGTGGGCGCTAAGTGCCTAAAAGTAGGCAAGGATTTTTTTTCAAATTTTGATTTGTCATTATTTCTGACAAAAACATTGGATCATCGCGAAATTCGCAAAGCGTATTGACGTTGGCTAAAAATTAATACACATGGATTCTCAAGATAGTGCAGGTAACCCTGTAGTTAGGACAGGCTTCTGAAAAAAAAAATCCTTCAAATCATTGACCCTCCAGAAAAATTTTTGATTTTTGACAAAAAATTCAAATCATTGATAAATTTTGACCTTTGTCCATCATGTCAAATTGAAATTTTGAAAATTCCGATTTGCACAAAAACGGCAACCCATCACCAAATTATCTCTATTTTCAGCACTCGAAAGTTCTGTTCACGAGAACTGACGACCGGATTATGCGATCATAATGAAATTTACAGAACATGTTGGTATTAGCTAGGACCAGGTCTGATAAAAGTGATTTTGAAATGCGGGCAGCCCTATGGCAGTGGTACCATCTTGAAAAATCACTGAAAAAACCCCTTCAACAAAATTCATACTATATTTGAAATTTACTTTAGATAGCATTTAATGAAATTTTGGTTGAACAATTAGAATAGAAATGCCAGCTTTGGTGTTTTTTGTCTCCTAAATCTTGCGAATTTGCTCACCAAAATAAAACTTTTTTCCCTATAACTTCCGGTCCAGTGTTGAAATCAAAACGAAGTTCATGCAGTAAATGGACCTTACTGTATTTTATAATAAAATCATGAAAGAGCTGCCAGCTTTGACTATTTTTGTAATTTTTTGGAATTTCTTTACCAGGTCTGATAGAAGTGATTTTGAAATGCGGGCAACCCTGTGGCAGTGGTACCATCTTGAAAAATCACTGAGAAAACAAACCGGTTTTTGGCCTATAACTTCCGATTCAGCCATCAGATTTTAGCAAAATTCACACAGTACTTGAATCTTACTCTATGTAACATTTGATTAGAATAAGGCTTCCAGCTATGGTGCTTTTTGTCTCCTAAATCTTGCGAATTTGCTCACCAAAATAAAGCTTTTTTCCCTATAACTTCCGGTTCAGTGTAGAAATCAAAACGAAGTTCATGCAGTAAATGGACCTTAATGTGAAGTAAATGTCGTAGGAATTTCGTACAAAAATCATGAAAGGGCTGCCAGCTATGACCATTTATGTAATTTTGTGGAATTTCTTTACTGAGCGATTGTGTCATTAGATTTGCAAATGGGAATGATCCTGCAATGAAAATCAACAACAAATATTAACGCTTTAAAAATTTGAAAAGTTTTGAGGGTGGTAACCCTAAAATTCTTTTCACCCATATACCTTCCAGTGCAGTGATTCAATCGAAACGAAATTTACTGGTTGGGTTTAACTTAACGTGAAGCAGATTTGGTATATATTTTGCTCTGCTGCTGACACAGCAATCTGGAATCTTTTCAATTTCTTAATGCGATTGAAAATAATCTGTTAGATCATTTTCGAAGATAACGGAAATTTAACATCTTTAGGTGTTACAGTCCCAAGAATTGCCTTTATCTGAAACTGTGCATATTCCCAGTGTTCCACAGGTGTCTGTCAAAGCAATTATAGCTACAAAGAAAATCCCATCAGCTCTCCTTCGAACTGGGCCTTTCTCATCACGACCAAAAAGATTAAACTTGGACTCATCAGAAAAAAAAACTAATTTGGCCTTTCTTGTGCTCATCTGAACCTTTTCTGTTTCACAAATGCAGTCAAGAGAGGTTTTAGAAAAACTTCGCAGACGAAGTCTAAGCTAATTTAGTCTACGTTCCGTCGTTCGGACTCTTATTCGGCGTGAAACACTGTCCTCAAATTCCTTTGTGATAGCGGGTGCAGTTTTAAATCGATCCCTTAAGCTTGCGTGCAGTACAAGTAAATTATATCGATGCATATAAGTCGGAGATGCTAAAATTTGTCACAACTAGCGTAAATAAAAATTAATGATTTCCAACTGCAAGTGGTCACATCAGTCAAGTATGCACTTTGTGCTGGAGAATCAGTGCATACTTTCGAAACCACTTTGTCAAATAAAAATTTTCAATGTGAATAAAAATTTTTCAATTTTAATTATCCCGCAAAAACAATTCCAATTTGATTCTGCTTTCGGAGGCTTATTCCGCAAAACGATCGAGTTTCCCGTATCAATTATTCTTTGCTTTGATAAGCTTTAGAGACGATATACGTTGTTTATGCTGATTTATAGATAAGAAGAGAACCATGATCACAATTCAATAACCTTTATATTATCTTGGTTTGTGAATTGTTGATAGATGCGAATGACTTATATATTTATATGACAGATTTTTGGTACAAATTCTTAATATTTTCGAGTTTAGTTCATACTTCTTCAAATAAAATTCGTTAATTATCGAAACTAATTCCTAATTTTTCGAGTCAAATTCATACATTTTTTGAGACAAATTCATAATTTTTTCCAATGAAATTCATAACTTTTTTGAGTGAAATTTGTAGTTATTTCCAGGCGAATTCATATTTTTTGCACGTCAAGATTATGACCTATGAAATTGATGTGCAAAATATGAACTTACCTTAAGAGTGTATAAACTTAACTAAAAAATCTCTAGACCAACTAAACTGCTAGATATACTAATGTTCGAAGAACAATAGAAGAATCGTGCAAATTTTGAGTGCATATTCTACCACACGTGCTCCAACCTATTTTGAGTGCAAAACCACTTTGATCTTAACAATGCCTTTAAACTCATGGGGTCGAAAGGATTTCAAGACTACCACTTGCATGAAATTTTAGATTTAGAAAAGCCAAACACTACAAAACTTTGAAAACAGCATAAGATAACATAAAGAAAGAAAATGCTCTGTGGTTGCAGCACTTTACCAGCACTGAAACTAAGCCTCTCACAACTGCCTCACGTCAAAAACAAATAACTCTATCAATCTCGATTGAATCCGATGATTTCGTCGAAAGTCACAGGGATAGAAAGATGTTTGGGATCAAAAAATGAAAGACGTTTGGGACCGAAAAATTTCTTAACGAAAAATTAAAACTTAGAAAATGTAAACATTGGTGACTTATTTTCCTTATGCCTAATGGTAGCATTTATCGATATGAAAATAGCAAAAAGGCCTAGCGCTGGCAACCCTTTTCTAGCATCAAAACCAAAAATATATCACACCTACCTCACATTGAAATCAACCTAATTTGCGTATTTCGTTTCGATCCGATGACTGCATTGAAAGTTATAGGAGTACAAAGAAATTTAGGGTTATCACCCGCATAAGTTTTCAAATTTTCAAAAACTTAATATTTGTTGTTTATTGTCACTGCAAAATCATTACCGTTGGGAAATTTCACGATAAAATCGCTTAATGAAGATATTGCAAATAAATACAAAACCAACAATAGCTGGCAGCCCTATCGTGATTTTTCAACCAGATTCCTTCTGAGCAATGCCTATAATAAGTTACATTTGTCGTATGAAATTTGTTTTGATTTCGTGACTGCACTGGAAGTTATAGGGGAAAACGTTTTTTTTCCTGAGCCAATTTTCAAAATCCAACAGTCAAAAATTACCACAGCTGGCAGCAAACAAATTTCTACCAAACACGGGTTAAAGTAAGGTTCAGCTACTGTGTGAATTTCATGAAAACCTGGTTATTGAATCAGAATTCAAAGGGCGAAAAGCAACTTTTTTTCTTTATAATTTTTCAAGATGGCAGCACTGGCACAAAGTTCCCGGCATTTGTATATCGCTTCTATCAGACTTGATCCTCCTTAATACCAATACATTCTGTGGATTTCAACTGTATCTGATAATTGGGTCGTGAGTTTTCGTGAACAGAAGTTTTTGATGCTTAAAATATAGGTAAATTGGAGGAAGGTTACCGTTCTTGTCCGATGTGAAATTTCAAATCTTTTGCTTTGGTTGCATAAGCAAAGCATAAGATTTCTATATGAACTGGTTTCATTGTAAAGGACGAAAATTTTTCAGGAGATTCAATGGTTTGAAGGTTTTCACTTTCAATGCCTGCCGTAGCTGCAGGGTTGCCAGCACTTTAATAAGAAACCACACAAATCTACAACTTAGTAATATCAATATGTCCTTTAAATTTCATAGTGGTTTAATAGTTTGGTCAAAAGTTATCGCAAGTCAAAAATTTTCAAATTTTCCCAATGTCATTTTAGGCGCCTAGCGCATACATGTTCTTCTTCGAACATTAGTAAAAACTATGAATTTAGCTTGCGAAAATTATGAACTTGATTTGCAAAAATTACGAATTTGACTCGAAAAAACTATGAACTTAACTTGAAAACAGGAATTTATGTAACAAATTTTCGAATTTGATTTGGAAAAATTTGAATTATAACCTAAAATTTTATGAATTTATACCAAAAATCTACTAATTTGACTCGAAAATGGAATAGTTCGATAGAGAGGAATGACGGGTTTTTATATAAAACGAATAGCTTGCACTCAATACAAAATTTCCATTTTCATTCAGCAAAAACATGCAATAAAAACCGCGCATTATCAGTCGATTATCAGAATCTCGGGAGTTACTTGCATAGCTGTCTTACAGTCATACTTAACCACCTTGCCAGTAAAAAAATATTGTCTAAACATCCGGATCAACATTATATGTTCCAATTCAAATACCAACCAATTTCATATATATACTGCAAATGTAAAATTGAAATCCAAACAGTTCAATTACCACACAAACTTCTGAAGTTTTTCGAGCAAATATATAATGTTAACATTCTTACCGATCGTTTCTTGCACAGGGCTCATACACATACCTGAAACGAAATGAAAATACAAACGAATTAAATTCTGCACTGAAACTACTTTGAAAGAAATTAAATGAAAATTTAAACTTGACATTGCCACCGTACACAGTAATACGCCTTCAATTCAAAGACAATGGGGTTTCCTATTATTCATAAATCTTCAAGCCTGCCGAGCTGTTGAAGTGCTCCCGAGTGTGCAAAACTTTTCCAAAACTTGACATTCTAAGTTTCCATTTTGTAGCTACCTCAATATTTACTTACCAAACACACTCTCTGTGCGAACTTCATGCAAGGATTGCGAGAAGAACTCAAGAGGAAAAAGTTCTTGAGGATGCAGTCAAGGTATGTATGTAGTCATAATAATTTATTATGCTCAAATTCCAAGAGCTAGCGTAGAAAACTAACAGAATTGGAATAATTAGCCTAGAAATACTACCCATGGTTTTCAATGTTGATTGTATGGAAAAGAGTGCATATAATGAGATATGAAAGAGGTTTGCAAGCAAAACCTAACACTAATTAGTATTCAGAATATTATGATTCACACTCTCTAATTTGAAATCAAACAATTTATTCTGGAGCTGTTAATTATATTTTTCGAGTTAAATTAGGTATGTGTCTGCTTGATAAAATATTTGTAGGTTATCATAACGAATTGAATGCTTTCAGAGCACATCAATAATTACGTTTGGTATGACTCGTTTTTCAATTTCACACTGGTATTCAGATTAACCACATTACATTCACAAGACTATTTATTTGTGATGCACCACTGCTTTACTAAAATATTGCAGGCAGTAGAGCAATAAAAAGTTCTAGAATTTCATGTTTAATAACATTGTAACAGCGAACATTTTTTATGCATTAGAATATAAATATGCTTTCCCTGTCTCAATACGATTAGATAATCAACATCCGGTTCCCTATGACACTTGTGCACGAGCTTGAAAATTGTACTGGGGGCCTATTAAACAAATTTATAGTCCATAATCGGCTTCCGGCAAATATATTTCAGATTAGGCCATTTATTATTGGAATCCAGGGAATTTTCTGTGATGTCTCATAAATATTATTGGGTATACAACTAAGTTTCAAAGGCTTGTCAACAGAGGGCACCAGTAGTGTTTAAGTTGTAGATACTTTCTACTTGAACTAAAAACACGTTTACTTGATATGGATTACAACACACAATTATCTTTATTCCTCTTCTTCTTATTCTCCTAATACAAAAGGTCGCTAGCTAACTTAATTCTAATTATTATTCATAGGTGGCAGATCTCTCGATTTTGGTTGTTATTGTCAATAAAACGGTGCTGCCACTACGCGCTATTTATTCTGTGCTGCCACAGCTACTCCCCCTCCAATGATAACGCTCGTTTTGTCTTCAACTTGTATGAACTTGGAATGAAACTCTCTTTTTTGAATACGTCTTTAGAGGTTCCCTTTGCCAGAAACGCTGTTCCTCGATCGCTCGTTCCCACTGTGGATCATTAAGCATTGGGCTATCCCGTTCAAAATAGGCTGGCTTTAGTCGCTCGGTCGAAACGTTTACATCATCTCCTGCTACTCTGACTTTATAAAGTCTGTCGTTGATTCGCTCCATCACTTGATGTGGGCCGGTGAACGGAGGTTCCAATGGTCTTTTAACAGCATCTGTTCGCAAGAATACGTGGCTACATGAGTGTAGATCCTTAAAGTGGAACATGGTTTTGTTGATATGATGTGCTGTGGGTGCTGGGCGAATATTTCTGATATGTTCGCGAATTTTAGTCAGGAACGTTGCTGGATCGGCTGGCGTCTCATCGTTTACAAAAAATTCGCCTGGAACTCTTAATGTAGTTCCGTAGAGCATTTCTGCTGCGGATGCTTTAATGTCTGCTTTAAAAGCTGTTCGCAGACCTAGCATTGCTGTTGGTAAGGCCTCGATCCAAGATTGGGGTCGATGACACATTAATGCTGCTTTCAATGACCTGTGCCACCGCTCTATTATCCCGTTGGCCGCCGGATGATATGGTGATGTTCTAATTCGTTTAGCTCCTACTAGTTTTAGCAACGATTGAAATAATGCCGATTCGAATTGGGAGCCTTGGTCTGTTGATATTATTTTTGGAGAACCAAAACGTGCTATCCAATTTGCATATAGAGCGGTGGCCACTGTGTCTGCTGTCATATCCTTCAATGGCACGGCTTCAGGCCATCGCGTGAATCGGTCTATCATCGTTAAGCAGTAGCGATACCCTTGCTCTGTCGGTAAAACGATTATGTCTATATGAATCTGTTCGAATCGTTTGTCTGGAATATCTATATGTACGGGAGTATTTTTATGGTGGCGTTGAATTTTTGCTCGCTGACATGGTAAACAATTTCTTGCCCATTGTAAAACATCTTTTTTACAATTCGGCCAGATGTATTTCGCTCTTAATTGCGTAATTGTTCCTCGTCCGCTGGGATGCGAAGGTCCGTGTACTAAGTCGAATGCTTTTCGGCGTAATGATTTCGGAATATATGGTCGTGCCTTGCCCGTTGATGTATCGCAGTATATTACTTCGGAATCGATAAGAATTTTTTCTAATTTTAACGAAGAATTCCCTTGTAATAACTGTCGCAGTTCCGTGTCGTTTTCCTGTTCTCTCTTTAGATCTGCTATGTTGATAGTTGTTGGCATATTGATTGCGTTGATTCTCGACAATGCATCCGCTACGATGTTCTCGTTTCCTGCCACGTGAATGATCTCTGTGGACATTTGGGATATAAAATCTAAATGCCGTAGCTGTCGTGGAGAAGCTTTGTCGAGTTTTTGGGAAAAAGCGTATATTAATGGCTTGTGGTCTGTTTTTATAATGAAAGGACGACCTTCTAGCACATGACGAAAGTATTTGCATGCTTCATATACGGCGAGTAATTCGCGGTCGTACGTACTGTAGTTTTTCTGGGCAGAATTTAATTTTTTGGAAAAAAATCCAAGTGGCTTCCAGTTTTCTCCACTTTTCTGTTCCAATACTGCCCCTATTGCCGTGTTGGATGCGTCAGTTGTGAGTGCGATTGGTGCTCCCGGGTCTAAATGTACCAATTCTGTGGCTTGTGCCAATGCAGATTTGCATTTTAAAAAGGCATCGTCCAACTCTTGCGTCCATAGGATTTCTCGCTTATCATTTTTCTTTGAATCCCGTAAAATAGCATGCAGTGGTGCTTGTATTTCTGCTGCTTTGTGAATACATTTTCTGTAGTAATTAATAGATCCAAGAAATCTACGTAGATCTTGAATAGTTTTGGGTTTTGGATATGTCGAGATAACGTGCATTCGCTCTGCTGGTGGCTTACAACCCTTTTCGCTGATATTGTAGCCTAAAAATTCCACTTCGGTCTGACCGAAACAACATTTGTTAACATTTATACTTAATCCATGTTGGTCAAGCCGGGATAGAACAGCATTTAAATGCTCTTGATGCTGTTGCTGATTTTCTGATGCTATCAATATATCGTCAATATAACAATAAGCAAAGTCGAGTCCTCTCAGAACACCGTCCATGAAACGCTGGAAACTCTGCGCTGCATTCCTTAACCCGAATGGCATCACCAAGAATTCAAACATTCCAAACGGTGTTGTAACGGCTGTCTTGGGTATGTCCTCGGGCTCCATTGGGATCTGGTAGTACGCCCGTACTAAATCCAAAGTTGTGAAAACCGTTTTATTATGCAGTACATACGTGAAACTTTGCACGTGCGCAATCGGATACCTGTCGGGAATGGTTTGGGCGTTTAGTTTTCTAAAATCGCCGCATGCTCTCCATCCTCCCGTTTTCTTTTTTACCAGGTGTAGCGGATTTGCCCACTGACTGTTTGACGGTCGGCAAATTCCGTCGTCCAACATCGTTTGGAATTCACTTTTTGCATCCTCCAGCTTTTGTCCTGTTAAGCGTCGTGGTCGTTCGACTACTGGAAGACCTGTTGTGATTATGTGGTGTGTAGTGTAATGTTTACTGCTGGAGCGACGCTGTCTTTTCGTTACATTGATAAATTTTTGTAAGATATCACTATATATTGATAGCTTATTAATTGTTGAAATGTTGACATGCTCCGGAAGCAGTAATTTTCCTGGGCTCGTAAACATCTTTTTTGTGTCATAGATTCGTCGATTTCGCAGGTCTATTGACAAATTATAGTGCACCAAAAAATCCGCACCAATTATTGGTGTTTTGACGTTTGCGATTATGAAGGGCCATCTATAACTGCGGCTTAATCCGAAGTCTATATTTAATTGTTTTTCCCCATAAGTGGTTATACTGGAATTGTTGGCAGCATACAATATAAATTTATCGGGAATCGTCGGTTTTTTAACCAAAAATCGTGGGATTACTGATACTACTGATCCCGTGTCTATTAAAAAAGGAATTTTTGTGTTTTTATCCGTGACGTGGAGACGGTATTCTCGGATTTGCTTGCTGTCACATACCGTCTCGATATGTGGCAGCTTTACGCGTTTCCCTGGTTGCTATTTTGATTGAAGTTGCATGTCCCGTAGCATTTTCGTGCTCCTTCTCCAAATTTCGCATGAAAAAAACAAAGACTTTTTTCTCTTGGATCCCTGCTACGTGATCGATTACGTCCTCGAACCTCCAGTCGTTTCACAGACTTAACTAAATCGCGTACGTAGTTTTCCACTGCTGTCAATCGAGTAGAAAAATCAGAAGAGTATTGCTTGTCTCCTACGCTATTTAAACTCAGAGCGTCCGTTGTTTGCATCACATGCGGCATGGTGACGTTTTCCAATATTCGATCAGCTATGTCGGCCAACTTTGTTATCAAAATCTCCTCGCTCGCTGACAAAATACACCGAACGTTCGTTGGCATTCTTTTCATCCAGAGCGTTCTGATTACATCGTCTGTCAAGCCTGGCGGGGCCACACTTATCATTTCCCGTAATAGCTGAGACGGTTTTCTCCCTTCAAGTTCTAGCTCCGACAATAATTTATGCAATTGGCGTCCCTTCGAATCCGTGAAACGTGCTATTAGTTGCGTTTTTAGCGAAATATACTTATCTGAAGTTGGCGGATTTCTAATTAGATCTGAAACTCCGTTCAGCGTTTCGAAATCCAGAGTTGCTAACAACGTAAAATATTTCGAATTGTCCGACTGAACGTTGTTTAAGTAGAATTGCGCGTCAGCCTGCGCAAACCATATGGCCGGGTCGTGACGCCAAAATGGCGGAAGTTTTACGCCTTGCACCGCCGCGACCATTGGTTTTGGCTGTTGGTTTGTGCTTGTCTGTAGACCTGCTTGGTTAGGTCGAATATGTGCCTGATCATCTTCGTCTCGCTTTTGCCTCTCATCCAACGGAGATAGCAAAATGTTTTCTGCGAATCTCCCTGACGGAGTTCTTGGCAGCGCCATGTTGCGGCACTCGGTTTGTAGCGATTCGTGCGAAAGAATTTTAAAATGATGTCACCAGATGTGGTTTGGGATGTTTCGAAATAAGCAGAACACCTTGTGGTGTATTTTGCTGCACGATGAGCGGCGTTTGGTCCAACAGTAGGGGTCACCAATTGTAGATACTTTCTACTTGAACTAAAAACACGTTTACTTGATATGGATTACAACACACAATTATCTTTATTCCTCTTCTTCTTATTCTCCTAATACAAAAGGTCGCTAGCTAACTTAATTCTAATTATTATTCATAGGTGGCAGATCTCTCGATTTTGGTTGTTATTGTCAATAAAACGGTGCTGCCACTACGCGCTATTTATTCTGTGCTGCCACAAAGTATAACGGCCTATGTTTTAGCTAAAATTCATTTTAGAGCGTCATCATTTAACCACATTTTACAGTATGTGCCATTTCATCAAAGTATAAACAACGGGCCCTATTCTGAGAGTCACCTCACGTGACGAATGAAGTGACTTTCTTGATTTCGTATTCTGAGAGTCACATGAGCTGACTTCATCTGACCTGAAGTGACATTTTCGATCTGTTGGCTATTTCGAGAAACACATGAAGTGGCGAGACTCATGTGAAGTGAGATTTTCAGTCACTCGATAATATCAAGTGACTGTGCACATACGAATTAATATTTTGACTAAAACGAAGAAGGATTTTGTCGAAGTTTGGATCGTGAATCACGAAAAAAAAGTAAACAAATCTTATTTTGTAGATAATTATATATTTCTAAATAAATGTTTGGCTCGTTTGTTTGCGATTGTATTTGAAATTGATTGGTTGTTTTTAATTAGTGTTTTGTTCACTAATCATTTGCTTATGCCTACGAATTTCCTGTTTGCATTCGATTTTCCTTACTTTGATTTGAACTTGAATTTTTTGTTTTCTACTCCCTTCAAAGTAAGCCGCACTTGTGATATAAAGGGAGGGAAAGTTTGTGCGTGCAAATGACATGCGGTGTTCCTAAGTCGTCCGCCATCTAAGTATTGACCACGCCCAACACTGCTTAACTTCCGTGATCGAACGAGAACCGGTCGATGTGATTGTGCTATGGACGTGGTAAATTTCAAACGTCAATGTTCAGGCGTTGCCATTCAAACACAAATTCGTAGTCACCTCACCTCGAGTCACTTTACGTGACTCTCAGAAGACCGGTTCATAGGTGACGTGACTTCTGAAGTGACGAGAGATCTCACGTAAGGTGACTCTCGGAATAGGGCCCAACATATATTTATCTGAACTTTTATGCCTACAAAACTCCATTCGCGGGAAGCATTGGTATTTTGCTTCCGCCTGAAGAAAAGTGCAGCAGAAAGTCATTGGCTTCTGTGTGAGGTTTACGGAGAGCATGCTCTATCAAGTTCAACTTGTGAGTAACGGTTGAAACGTCAGAACAAAAATGGTGATTTGACATAACCGACAAGGAGCGTGAAGGAAGGCTATTAACTTTTGTAGGCGCCGAATCGAATGGAATTTTTGACGAAGAACCATGACTAACCCACTAAAAACGTGCGACAATGTTAGACGAGACTCAACAAGCCATTTCATTGTGGTTGAAAGCCATTGGTATGGTCCAAAAGGTTGCAAACTGTGTGGCTTACAAACTCAAACCAAGAGATGTCAAACGGCGTGTCACTGTTTGCGAAACGATCCTTCAACGGTACAAAGCGAAATTGTTTTTGCGTCGTGTTGTCACCGGTGATGAAAAATGGAGTCAGTATGACAATCTAAAGGCGTATGCTAAGCGCGGCGAAGTCAGACCATCGACGCCAAAACCAATTATCCATGGCAGCAAGGTACTGCTCTGCATTTGGTGGGACCAGAAGGGAATCTTTTACTACGCGTTTCTGAAAAAAGTTCAGACAATCCACGAGGCTCTCTACAGACAGCACTTGATGCAATTGAAGCGGAGAAAAATGGCCAAAATAGGTAACCAGACATGAGTCATTGATCTTCCACCATGATAATGCTCGGTCGTATGTCGCACAAGTGGTCAAAATTTATCTCGATGGTACTGGGTGGGAAGTCCTAACTCACCCACCTTGCAGCCCAGATATTACACCACCAGACTACTATTTGGTCCGATCGAGGCAGAACATCCTTATGGGAGCACTCTTCACTTCAGTTGTATGTATCCAAAATTGGCTTAATATTTTCTACACCTCCAAAGACGAGCAGTTTTATTGCCGTGAAAACCATACATTGCCAGAACAGTGGGGAAAAAATCACAGCTAAAGATGGGTTATACTTTTTTTTTCTTAATACCTTTATTAAACTGCTACCTTCGTTTAAGAAGCTTCAGTAAGTTTTCAAATCTTACATGCTAAAACAAGTGATGTGAACTCCCGACAGTTGAAGACGTGAACATTTTGGACCCAAGATACTTTATTGACTTAAAGTCAGCAAAGATCAAAGCTATGATCTGTGTTCTTGATTTACAATGTTCAATGTTCATGCAAAAGAGTTTGAAAAGCAACGAAAGTAGCTACGCAAGTTGTTTTTTCTACATTAGAGATGGAGGGTCAAACGGGTCAGTTCTTTTCAATCGCTGAAATTTACAATGAGTTAGTATTTTTTTTTGCCAGCTTGTTGGGGTGATGAGCGAGGGCTGCAATATATTTTCCACTACGGTTCTTAGTTTCCTCTAAAATCGTCTCGATTCGCAGGTCTTCATGGAGATTGGCGTTGCGGAAGTACCACGGGGCTCCGGTGATAGATCGAAGTATTCTTGATTGGGTCCCCTGCATGATGTTGATGTTTCATGTTGTAGGCCATATGTCCATACTTTGAATCAAATACATTGTGCCAATTTTAAACAATAAAGTTTCAAAATCGAAAACAAATCCTTTAAAACTTATTTCTATACCCAATATTTATGTTCCATTTACGTCGCATTCAGATTTAAAAGTTGTTTTAATGGAGCACTTGCATCAAAATTAAAATATTAGAACTCTCCTGTTATCAAACAGTTTAACCGAATTGATAAAGTACCTTAAATGAAATCAATACCAGTGTCAGTTTATGCCTTGAGATATTCACTTTCTAACAATTTAATGAACTTAAAATGATACATTCAACAGGTCCTTAAGCCGATAATTATCTTGAACCATTTTATTGCTTTAATGTTGGCAAATAACATTTTAACTACCAGCTATAATGCGTCATAAGCTATCGAAGATTTCAGTCCTTAACCAAATCGAATAAGCATCTGCTTGAAAATTTTGATTGCTCTCGTAACGTCAGCTTATTCATTACTTTCGTAGCATTAGATTGTCATGATAGAACCAAATCGTATTTGATTAGACCACATCTTGCTTAATTTCTTGTTTAATTTGTGAACTTAGTCATTGTCGATTTACAGCTAGAAAGTTTGGAGAAGCTTTAATGGGTATTTTATGTTTTCTCTACTGCTCTGTATTTGAAAGACACATTCTACTAAGAAAAGGTAATTAGTATGCATAGCAATGGCCATGTGAATACTTGACTCAGTTTGTAATTGTTATAGGTTCACCAAAATTTGAACTGGTTTAAAATTTGCAGTATTTTGTTCTCACACATAGGAAGGATGAACATGGGACATCATATCAAGGAACTATACATAAGTGTCAAGGTAACGAGCTAATAAAATGAAGAAAATATTGTGGTGACACCTTCATACGCTTTTAGCCGTCAATTAAACTTACGTTAGTAAGTTTAAAATCCAACGTGTTAAACAGGTTACTGAGTTGTGTTTGAAAATTGTATTAAATTAATATAAGTACGAATTGTATGCAATATAAAAAGCCATAGTAATTTAATGTTAAGGGGAAAGTTAGAAATGCATGAACATTTTTCGCGAAAAAGAAATAAAATTTGCAGCACATTGCACCAATAATAATTTTATAAATAAAATTCGAACGGCCGTGGGGTCCAATGTGACGCTCGCCTAACACGGTATTATATTCGCCTCGTTATCATAAGTCACTGTCTAGTCTGTAAGGTCTTTGACTTGCCCACGTCCCATTCTATACGCATAATTCGACTTATTTCTCAATTCCTTTCCTTAAAATAATTGTAAATTTGTGAATGAAGCTACCTTCCAGCTTCAGCCTCTAGACCCATACGAAGCATGAATCTATGCTGATAATGACCATATTAGATCATGTTTTATGCCTGATCAAAAATTTGATCGAACGTGCCCGTCCTTTTCTCGCTGACTAGTTGAAAGGCATAAATAGCGATCGATCCGATGTCATGAGAAGTGGATGGATATTTGTGAAAAGACAGGAAAGTAAGGAATAGATCGTCGACTGAGTTAGTCGTAAATCACAAACAGTGGCGATATAACATCTGACGAATGGCATATTTTTGATTCAGCTGCACATGCGTTCGAAAGCTCTGTCAAATAAATAAAGAAACAGCTGGTGATTAGAAAAATTGTCTACAAGTAATACTTCTTTTTGATCACCAAAGTTAGGTAGGTATAAAAAATTTGCACTGGCATCCGAGAATATTAGGTGTTTTTTTTTCTTATCTACTCATTCTGATGGACCACTCAGCATGGGTTAAACATTTTCCAAACTTTGAATAAGTACAAGAAATGATTATTTAAATCACGCCATATGAACGATGTATTTTCCGAATAAACCAAAATATGAGAAAAAAAATATTATATACCGTATACACCAAACGTTAGGATAAGGAAACCAAATGTTTTTAAAAAAATGATTTAATAGACAAATTAGAATGTGTGGAGTAAACGAGAGAACTATGGAAGAGAAAAAAAACAAATATTTGTGAAAAATTAAGATTAATGAAAATAGAGACTAATGTTGTGTAATGTCAAAATCGCTCCTACCTATCGACAACCGCGACATCTACTCTAAGCGGACAATACGCACACTAGCTAATTAATTTTTATTTTTTGAATTCAAAAAACCAGTCCATACACCGATCGATTCAGCAAAATGTATCATATATATAGGGGAATCGAATACTGAATAAAGTACAGTCTGTTTCGGAACGCTAACTGATCGGCGACCAATCAGGCTGTTTTGAGTAAAAGAAATAAGTCTTTCATTTGATTTATTCTTTTATTTTAGCCCGTTCTAGTACTTGCTGCGCGGCGACCAATTTCGCCACGCAAGTGCGACAAACTGCTTGGAGTACTGTTTGGATAGAAAAAAGAATATTTCTTTCTTTTATTTTCTATAATTCACTCGGCCATAGAAAGAAGAATATTTCTTTCTATTATTTTGGTACGAAATTTGGAAATTTGAAATTGGAAGTAAGGACTATAAGGACCACCTCACTAATGCATTAACTAAAAATGAATCCATAAAATTAAATTCACTAAAAATAGCTCATGTTGTCTAGTGAATAAAGAACTGGCTCTTGGCGCACGAGGTTCCTGTTTCAAACACATGTTCGGACGGGGAACTAGCTCTGATTAGGTAACCGAGTCAAATCAGGCACAAAGTATCCCACCTTACTAATCATTTTACACCCGTCTGAACTACATCCACTCCCAAAAACCCTAAACGGGTAGCTGCGGTATAATTTGACTTTGCTTTGAATTAAGTTGAAGTAAACAAATGAATTGTTTGCTCTCGTTGGAATGTGAAGCGCTATGATGGATTTGAACCAATGCCTTATTTTTTGTTTTACACCATAGCCTTATTTGTTATTACCGGAAGCTGCCGACTACCTACTTCCAGTCTAGCTACCGTGCTGCGGTGGCGAATTCTCAATCATGACTTTTTTCGTAATAGCATTAATGGTATGTTTAGATATGAGTCCAAACGTTTTGAATTTACACGAGCGAACTCAACTTTACAACGCCTTATCAGTAGAAATGTGACAAAACACTTTCAAGGTATTAGAACGACCAGAAAAGGATACTTGAACAAAAAAAGGAGTAGTAACTTGGACGTTAGAGCTGTGGAGCCCACACTGGGCGCCATTTGTTTTAATATCTCAAACTGTCAATTGAGATGTAAAAATAATATATAATTAATTCTTTTTGACATTGATGGAAGTAATAATCTCAATTTTAGATTTTGATTCTAAATATTCATACTTGGCTCTAATAGGCTCTAATAATGTTCGTAGGTCTCAACTGTCACTAATTTTCCACTTTTTGTATTGGTCATCAGTTTGGTCATCAGTCCTACTTTTTTTTAACAAGAAACCACAAATCTGAACTAAGGCCATCCAGCCTTTTAGTGCTTAATGAGTGTAGAAAGGACTGGAATAATTGCACTTTAAAATACTTAGGGGTTGTTCTCGATAAAAAAAATGACTTTTTAACCAAATTACGAGACTACAATTAAAAAGTGCGACAGGTTTATCAAAATTCTTTATCCTCTAATTCATAGAAGATCAACGCTGTCATCGGAAAATAAGGTCTTACTTTATAAGACTATCTTTCAGCCAGTACTTTTGTACGCTGCAGCCGCATGGTGCACCTGTGCCAAATCGGACATAAAGAAATTGCAAACCAAGCAGAGTAAAATATTAAAAATGATGTTAAATCTACTTTTTTATTTTTTCACTTCCGCTCTTCACCGCATCTCAAAAGTTAGCTTTATCAACACAAAAACTGAATCATGCAAAGAAACTTTTGAAACTCCTTGCCGATTGGCACAAAATCCATTGACATCAAGTACATTGGAGTAGTAGTAGTAGTAGTATAACTGCGACTCCGATCATCACCTGGTGAAAACAACATACCGGTGAAGAATTTCCTCAGAGCACCAATCGAGATTCAGCCCTCGCAAAATCTTCGCGGTTGAGAATCTACTGAACGATTATACGGCGCAAGCATATACGACCGCGCTGGAGGAAAGAATTTCACCAATGTTGCGCGACTACAGCAACGCAGGTGTCCACGAGTTCTGAGAAGAACTCAAAAACACAATCAAGGATGCGGCAGAAAACGTTGTGGGATACAAAGGCCGACGAACGCGAAATGAATGGTTTGACGAAAAATGCAGAAATTCACTTGACGCAAAAAATGAGGCCTGCAGACAATGGATCCAAAAAGGAAAAATATGACGAGCTACGGCGAATATCCAATAGAATAATTAGTCGTAAGAAACGGAAATACTTTGACGAACAGTTGCTGAATATAATGTCAACCTAGTTAGTAAGAACGCCAGAGAAGCGTACAGAATATTAAACACTTTCAAAAATGGCTACCAACCCAGGACAAGCCTCTGCAAGGACAAAGATGAAAGTATTATCAGCGACACCGAAAGTAATAGAAAACGATGGGCATCCTACTTCGAACAGCTTCTGAATCCGCCATCAAACATCCTGGCAGCAGAAGCTGAGTTCCATGATGTTACCGTGGATTAACCCCCATCCACACAACCCCCGACAGTAGAAGAAGGAACAAAGCGCCGGGCGCTGACGAGATTCCAGCTGAATTACTGAAGTCTGGTGGGGCGGGTTTATTAAGTGCGCTACTTCAACTATTGCTGTGAATATGGGAGACTGAGGTGATCGCAGACAATTGGCGCAGAAGCATCATCTGTCCCATACATAAAAAGGGAGGTTAACTGCGGTGTGAGAATCACAGAGGCATCTCCTTAGTCTGTACGGCCTACAAAATTCTGCCAAAAATCTTAGAGAACAGAATTAAACCGTTCGCGGAAGAAATAGCTGGTGAGTATCAAGGCGGTTTCAGATCTGGTCGCTCCACAATCGACCAGCTCTTCACGGTCAAGCTAATTTTGCAAAAGTGCTGGGAATCCGACGTCGACGTATACCAAATCTTTGTCGACTTTAAACAAGCATATGACAGCATCAACCGAGGCGCTCTATATAGCATCATGCTGCAATTTGGTCTACCGGCCAAATTAGTGAGACTTGTAAAGATGACGATGACTAGTTCTGTCTTGCAGGTCCGGATCCAGAACAGACCGACAGATCCTTTTGGAACTCTGGTTGGCCTGAAGCAAGGCAATTGAATAGCGCCCACCCTCTTCAACCTGGCACTTGAGTTCACTATTCGGCCAATGAACCTGAACACAAGCGGCACGCTACTTTTTAAGTCGACACAATTGGCAGCGTGCGCGGATAACATTAACATCATGGCTCGAAAACTGACCGATGCATGAGCACTTCTGCTTAGACTTAACACCGCAGCAAAGGAAGTTGGACTACGAATCAACGAGGACAAAACGAAAGTTATGATCCCATCTAGGACAAGGACGCCAGCGCACACGACCATCAACGTAAGACACGCATCAAATTTGTGGACAACTTCATTTACCTGGGTAGCAACCTATCGAATGACGCCAACGAAACTGACGAAATCAAGTGACGGATACAACTAGCAAATAAGACGTTCTTGTCGAAAATGTATGATATCGAAGTATGTGCACAGAAAGACTAAGCTCCGCGTTTATAAAACTATCTTTAGACCTGCGCTGTGCTATGGCTGAAAAACGTGGACCCTGACCCAAGCCTCCGAAAATATGATCGAAACTTTCGAAGGGAAAGTTCTACGGCGAATTTTCGGGGCTGTTTGCAACCAAGATGGATGGTGCCTCTGGTACAACAATAAGTTGCACGAAATGTACGATAAGCTGAAAGTCTCCAAAATCGTCAAACTTCTACGGATACAATGGGCAGGGCATGTACAACGCATGGATAACGATCGCATGCCAAAACGGGTCATGAATGGAAGACGAGTCGACGGAGCGAGACTAAGAAGAAGACCAAGAGCTAATTGGGACAGCTCAGTATATGCGGACGCCGAGCAACTTTTGGGGTTCCAAGATTGAAGGACGCGGTCACGTGACCGAGATAATTGGAGGTCGATCCAGGGCTTTTGTGCCACGATGATGATGATGATATTGGAGAACTAAAACTTTCCTTCGACTATGTTTTACGGAAATTTAATTTGGAGCAAATAACACTCAAACCACCTTTAGTTAAGTTAGTTAAGTTAGGTTAAGTTTTATTTTAAAAATTGTATTTGGTTTTTTCCCAGTTTCCTCTTGCTTAAGAAATTAACTTTGATATTGGTACTCATATAAAAAGTAAACAAGGTATAAACGTATTTATAGTTGCAAGAGCCATTGCTCAATCTCTTGAATAGTTTTGTGAAGTTATTGTGAACAATGTAAATATTACGGTTGAATAAAATACATACATAGTAGGTACCATCAATTATTGTAACAATAGATGAATGCCCTCTTCACCTATTCCTACACTCCTCTTCACCTACCTACACTCATGAATATTCTGAGGATGTGCAAGCTATGCAGTAAACACAACCGACAAATATTTGCAATTCATGTAGCGTCCAGAATTTCAAATCACATTTATCTGAATGTTATCTCCAGTGAAAGTCTAATCAGTAGGGCATGGTTTGACGTTTTGTGCATGAATCGTAAGCATACATATATGATCGAAATGTACGAAACTAATTTGTGAACTCGTTCGATAAGACTTTCGGTTTATCTACATGAGTGTCTGATTGAATTAATCCGAGATTCCTTCGAACAATAAATGGAAAACTAGACAGCAGGAAAATGTTTCCGGATTAGCAGTTTGGGTTTTAAATACTTTGTGATTTTCGAGCGAGCTGCAAATTGCCCATTTGATTTACATTTCAAGATAATCTTGAGCTGAGCGTTTGGAAACGATTATCGATAGTACTTTGCGAGCAAATTCGAGTCATTACGACTGCTAGTAAAGTGAAAGAAATATATCTGGAGTGCAAACATGAAACAGTTTTGAAAACAAACATGAGTCAGTTTTGGAAACCACTGCATAGTGCAATCTAACGATAAAATTAACTGTACTAGCCAAGCCTTTAATAGCTCCCTGAAATAGACACACATAGCTGTTGAATCTGATGACAGTATTACGAATCATTGCTTCCATGATATCGTCGGTCATTACGCTTGATTACTTCGAGTAATCATTATGCTGTCAAACTATTTTGACCTGAATACCCATTCCGGGTAGCTGAATCGTTTGAGTATGGCAGTTAGTTTTGTAAATGAGGCACTATAGGTGGTTAAAATGGGTTTTAGACTAAAACTTAACTCGTTGATTGCTTTGCAATGTTGACGAGACCAGCAGTGCTGTGCGAAATCCGGACAGTGTTTCTTTCGCAGCAAGCGCTCGAAAACACAATATGCTTACCTTTATTTTCTTTGAAATCAACACTACTTAAAGGCACAACCCATTCACTTGATAGTAAAGCCACTCAAAGAACTACTTTATGGTAGTCCCTTGCTGATATTGTATTTAGAAATAGGTATGTGTTTGAGAGTAGACGCAGTGTGTGATGGGATGCTTAAGAGTTCGTGTTGATTAGAATTCAAAACGAATGGCAGGGCTGTATACGTCTCCTTTATGAAAATGAAGGTAATTATTTTGGGAGGTGCGTTAACAATTTTGAAAGTTGAAAAGCTTAACATATTTGGGCTTCTGTTTAGTATCGGTGCAGTATAAGGTGAGCATGAAAAGGCTTTTCAGAATTTTGACATAAATTTAATTTATAACACGATATTCAATCAACACTATCGCAAACAGCAGTAGCTACTTGCATAGCTTTTAAGATTTAAATCAACCGTACATTCAGTACACATTCGGATGTTTTTCATAAATATTCCACGAAAAAACACTGATGTTGTTATGTGACATGTATGTTTCAGTGCTGTTACGGACAAGGCTTCGAATCTTCATATAACGTTAATTCTTAAACAATTAAACTACACTGAGAGAAATAAACTTATTTGTTTCAAAGATTTTATCATTTTATTTCAAAAGTACAAAAATACGGTAGTTTTTACAGCTGAAACTGTAAAACTTACATAAATTGTATGTATTTTCAAAAATAAGTCCAATTGTATTGATTAGAGCCTGCTTTCAATTTCAAATTAAAAAAAGACATGGCAGTCCTTGGGGACTGACCAATTGAAGTTATACTTCTTTGGCTTTATAAACACGACACAACGACATAAACGACATAAATCACGGCAAATTTCCACAACCTTATCGATATTTATATTTGATTCAAATTGTTTTCTATTGTGGAGTATTTGCAATTGATAACGGTCATATATGTATTTCATTAAATTTCAAATCCGTTAAAATGTCTCTTTCTTCATTGGGGAACGGCAGATGCAAAGTTACCATTTCTCTTTGGTACTCATTGTAATCTTCCGCCATCTCATAGTTTCTGTAGCGTATAATTCTTGGTTCGTCTCTTTCTACGTATTCATCTTTATTGTTCTTGTAATATTTAACCACAAATTGAGCCAAAGTAACTTGTTCTTAATAATCAGGATTTTTCTCATATTTGTCAAACCAATTTTCCTTCCAGATGTCAGTGCTATCGTCATCAAGGTTACTTAGCTCTTTCATAGTTTTCTTTATCCGATTCCGCTCGATTGGCCAAACAGTAGCAATATAAACAATAACCACTGACGTTTTAGACATCAATTCTCTCAGTAAATACTATGCAGCTTCTTGACTGGTCATTTAAGTATTATTTAATAGATCAATACTAATATTTTTAGTTACTTGAACAATATCAAACTCTGGATGTTCAACCATAACTTCAACAATTATTTTTTTGTAAATGACTGATACCTCTGTTTGATTTATTAACATATTCAACAACATAAGCTGCACACGAGTATTCTTCCGTGATGAATTGGAAATCTGTATTTGATTTTACTACACTAAAAAGAAATTGATTAAAAGGATTGTGCCATTTTTCGCACGGTTGACGTCTCAAGAAAACTCTTGGTCGTTTAATGCCGGCTCTAATTATATTAATATATTCTTCATTGGATGCAATATTGTTCTTCTCATAAAAATCATCAATGTTTACATAATCATTCATTTCTAAATTTTTTCTTATGGCAGTATTCTTTTTTTATATACTTTGAATCCAACCTCATCATCTTTCATCGGCGTGTTGTTTCTTTTGAAGGCAAAAATGGAGCGTTGAATCTGCATTCTTGAGGTTTATTGGGCGCGATCTTCTTGAAACATGTGAAAGTATGTCGATGATTCTGTAATTTGATGTTACTCGATGCTTCAAAGTCCGAAACCGATATCAAACAATCTATTAGTCTGATAGCCTTGTCATAGTCTTTGCCTAATGCTTCTGAAATATCATTTTGTAGCCATCTAATAATGTTAGTATTGCAATATATAATATATCAGAGCGGTTCACAAACATCTGACGGATTCAAGCGATTCTATCCCAAGCCTAGTCGCCATTCTTCTCTCTCCGTCTTCTTTCTCTTTCAGAGCGTTTCAAAACTGACGGATTAGAGCGATTTTCACCCATGCTTTTTAATACCTACCCAACGAGCCAAAAGAAGTATAACTTCAAAAAGTATTCAATTCCTATTCTGACACCATACAGGGTGTGGTAGATAAGTAATGAGACTCAGTCTAGAAAAACAGCACGTTGAATGTTCGGGACAGCACGTTGAATGTTCGGAATATCGTCGAAACGATGACCCTTCAGGCATCTTTTGACCTTCGGAAATAGGAAGAAATCAGGAGGACTCAAGTCAGGGCTGTATGGTGGCTGTGGCAGAACTTCAACTCCAATTCGGGTCAAGTAGGAGGTCACGAGGAACGCTGTGTGCGCCGGAGCGTTGTCATGGTGGAGACGCCAGCGTTGAGCAAGGTCCTGTCGCTTCCGTTTGACGGCTCTCTGCAATCGCTGAAGGACTTCTTTGTAGAATTCGGCATTAACAGTTTTCCCCTGAGGGACAAACTCTTTGTGAATTAACCCCCGCTTGTCGAAAAACACAATCAGCATTGTTTTGACGCGGGACTTTGACATTCTTGCTTTCTTCGGCCGAGGGGATGCCGGTGTGTGCTACTCCGAGCTCTGGGCTTTCGTCTCCGGGTCGTATTGGAATGTCCACGATTCGTCGCCTGTTACTACGTTGTCTAAAAAGTCTGGATTATTTTCCAATTCATTCAACATCTCACGGCAAACGTCCACTCGTCGTTGCTTTTGTTCGGCGGTGAGCACCTGGGGGACCAATTTTGCGCAAACTTTCCTCATCATCAAATCTTGCTTAACAATTTGGTGAATCGTAAATTTATTCACGGAGACCTCATCGGCGATCATTTTCAGACTTAAACGACGGTCGGAGTGCAGGAGTTCTTTCACTTTGGCCACCGTTTCATCCACACGACTCGTTGAAGGGCGTCCAGATCGTTCCATGTCTTCAACGGATTCCCTCCCGTTTTTAAATTCATTAAACCACCGGAACACTTGAGTTCTTGATAGGGCGTCCTCTTTGAAGGCCTCCGTAATCATAGCAAAAGTTTCCGAAGCAGTTTTGCACAAGCGAAAGCAAAATTTGATTGCATACCGCTGTTCCATCGAGCGATCCATCTTCACGTTTTCACAAGTGTCACGGGCACACAAACAACGTAATACGCGAAGCTCGACCCTCACTGCGCCAGAGCTCCGACGCGACTGCGAACCGGTTTTATTGTTAGCTCAGATCCCCCACCACGTGACCTGCAGGTGGAGACCGCACTGCGAGCGACTGGGGCACCGCGCGGCGGCCAGTCTCATTACTTATCTACCACACCCTGTATGTAGCTTCTACAGCTGAAAAACGTTGAAGTCACATGCGATCCTCTTATGCTTGTCATTTCCAAGAGCTCTACTTGTTAATCTAAAATCAAGGTATTTTGTCTTCACATATCTTTATGGCGTCGCATGTAATTTCTACAGAGAAAAATTTCGATTCTACATACGCTTATTTATAGGCTACAATACCAGAATAAAACATACACGTAGTTATTTCATTCTCACTCGAGATATGCAATCAATGGGCCTTTTTACACTTGTATTCTTGATGCACTCCTGAAACTGGTTTTACAACAATCAACATTTCCACACTTGTATTCTTCAGCAACGGAACCGTTCATATACCGATTATGCAAATGAATGTGTGCATGTTGTTGTTTTCTCATTTCGACTTGAGTGTTTCATGAAAAATTCCTGACCCGTGAACTATGTTTATAGTTGTGTTAGTGATTTGCATCAGTTTCAATCAGTTTCAAAAGTGATGAAAAATTCTCTCCAAGTGCATCACTTTTTGTAGAGATTTCCCCTCGATTCTTCTGCCTCTTGCCCAGAAAACCGGTTATAGGACTGTATCAGGAATACAAGTCTAAAAAGGCCCAATGTAAGTTGCGTAGTGAGTGTTTAAAACTGTAGGAAGTGTTTCAAACTGCAATGTGAATTTCGTTTAAAGTGGTGAAAACTGTTATCTGACTCGCGTTTAAGGTTTTTGTGCGAACATACATATAATGGAAAGTGAATTAAATATATATATAAAAAAAAACAAACTATTAACCTGACAATAAATATTTGAATGTAAATTTTAGTTATATCTTATTTTGAATGATATAATAAAATTAAAATAAATGTGTTATGAAAATTAGTTTTTTTTTTTTTTCAATGAAAGTCATTCGCTATATCATCAAACGAAATTACATATTTTTGTAAGGAATAATTTTACATTTATTCATATATATTAGTAGTAGTGAAATCAAAAGGACTCCTGTTAGAAATACAGCGCAATCTATTTTGATGGAATACCAACATTCTTCATTTTGAAGTTTGTGGGGTTTTGCGATAAAAGTATCTGCTCTGTTAAAACCGATTTGAGTTTGTTAGCTTTACATTTCGAATTCATTGCTTTCAAAATAAACGTCTTTTAATTTGAAGGTATGGGGTCTCTCGGTTTGAATAAACATCTTTTAAAAATGACTATGAGGTATGCTATTTTCACATTATCTTTCCATGTCAAAATAAAAATTGTGCCTAGTTAGAAATGAAACGTTTACTATTTTGACTAAAATCTATAAAGCTTTTTTCTTGTATTTACATACGAATTTATTTAAGTCAACAGTTTTTTCTCTGAGTGTATGAAACTAAAAACATAAATTTTCAAAGTCAAAGTTATTTATTTCTATAGTCTCAAATAGTGCTTTGCTACAAATTTTGTGCTTATGTTGAAAGAAATCTATTTCTAGTTGGGCAGCTATCGTATGTGAATATTTGAGCTACGGAATAGGTTCCATTTCATTTTCACATGAAATGTACCCACTAAAAACATTTGAGGACACAAAACAGTAGGGTTTAACGATTTTTGTGTCATAAGACTCGAAAAATCGTCTTCGAACTGTGTTGAGTAGTCGCCAGGTTGACAGACGAAAATTTTTCTAGATAATCGAATGTTTGGACAATATTTGCAGTAATTGAACACTAAGCAAAGATAGCCCACTGAAATCCGACATAAAAAAGGCGAAACTTCGAAAAAATTAGGGGAAAGCTGAGTTTTGGTGTGAACCTTGGTACTGGCGTGTTGAACAAAATGTCAAAAGTCCCCATCGACCCCATTGCTGCGTTACTTTTTATACGGGCTCAAAGGTCACCAAAAGTGACCTTTCGTAAATATCTCAGTAACGGTCACGTATTCAGAAAAACAATGTATGACGAATTTGTAGCTTAGAAAATTTCCAACAAAAAAAACTTACAACTTTTTCTTGTAACCATAACCGTTTTTGAGATATATTGATCGAAACATTTGCTACTAACAGCATCCTCTTTGTCAATATTATCCGATTTTGATTACGACTTGGACAGATACTTCAGTAACTGAGCGTTACTGAAGCCACTTTTTGGGGAAATTTAATCAAAAAACTAGTTTTAACATAATAGGGCTGCCAGCGATTATTGTTTAACTATATCTTTAGTAACCGATTTTATCATAAAATTTACAAATGGTAATAATCAAACAAAAAATATTAAGCTTTCGAAAATTTGAAAACTTTTGAGAGTGGTAACCCTTAATTTCTTTGTATTCCTATAGTTTTCAAGGCAATGATCGGATCGGAACGAAATTTGCACGCTGACACCAACGTTAGGCAGATTTGGTATATTTTTGGCTCTTGTGGTGGCAAAAGGTTGCCAGCTTAAGGTGTTTTTCTTATTTTCGTATCAATAAATGCTTACATTAAGTATTCATATCTTGAACATTTACAATGAAAATAAGTAATCAATATTTAAATTTTCTAAGCTCTGGAAATTTTTCGGATGGCAGCCTCAAACACTTTTCTATCTCTGTGATTTTCAATGAAGTCATCGCATGAAAACGAGATTCATAGAGTAGGTTAAGCAAACGATGATGAGTATAAGTAACAAGTATTTCATTTCCCTACATTTTGAAATTCATGCAACTGGTAACCCTAAAAACCTTTCCACCCTATGAGTGTAAATGTATTGTTGAGACCAAAGCGTTACATTGCCCTCAAAACAGGTTGAATCACGTGTGGTAGCACCATTCCTTAACTATTCATCGAATAGTAGTATTTTTAGCAGCTCCGATGCGCTGGAGCTTTTTTTTTTTCTTGTAAAGATACAGATCAGCAACAGCGTCTCTTGAATTTATTTACGGCTTTTGCAATTGGCCCGTCAACCCATATCTTATTTGCTAAGGTTCTTTTTGCTGCCTTCCAGAATCTTTTAGTTCACCTGATTTTTTAGTTTATGCTGTGCTTCCCAAATAATTTTCACTTTCCTTTATCTACTACTTCAAAATTTAACCTGCTAATCCACCCTAATTCAAACTTTAAATATGCACTATCCTAATACTTTCGTTTAGTCGATTAGTTTTCCTATTCCCTTTCCACTTGATAATCTTTTCATTCGAATACCGTTCGATCAGACCGCTTTCTTCTTCTTTTAGCTCTAAAGAGAGAATCCTTTTTTCTTTGTTTTAAAATTTTACCAAGTCCCGAAAATAACCAATTTCCTCCCAAAATTATTTCCTATCGGCCAACAAAAATAAGTACTGGTGCAAATCACAAGGTCATATTCTAACATTCCAAAAGGTAAGGAGACATGGTTGGATACTTATCAACACTTACCAATCATGGACAAACAGAAATAACTTACACAAATTGACCGAACTAGCCGAAAACTAGTGCGAAAAGCAAAACAACTCTAGCTCAACAAAACCGCCAGAAACCCTGATTTTCGGGAAAAAGGGAATTTTGTAAGTTTTGAATGTGTGTACCAAATCTGTCTTTTATTGAAAGAAAGCTGTATCGAAGGTCGGGTACGCCTTTGATGAGATGACTGCATCGAATTTCATAGAGTGCACATTATCAGACCCAGCCAATTTTGATTTGATCCGATGACGGATTGTACTCTATTTTTTTTAGATATGCCACTAGCAAAAAATTCAAAGTTCACAAAATTTCTTTTATTCGATGTGTACTTTTACGGCAGGATCGTTATCATTTTTGAATTTAATGGCAGCAATTTTTCGTAAAAAGATTACGAGAATCGTCATAGCCGAAAACTTTCAATTTATTTTTAACCGAAATCCTACCAATTCTGCTAGTATTATAACCTTGTGAATATCGTTAACGTCTGATGACTGCTTTCTTTTGAAAGTAAGAGGCTGTAAAGCATTTATTTTTTGAGTGATTTTTCAAGATGACTCCACTGCCACAGGGTTGCCTTCATTTTCAAATAACTTCTATCAGATATGGACCAAAACTTTCCGTGAATACACATTTTGGGTCCTAGAAGTATAGGAAAGGGTTGCCGTTTTTATGTGGTACGGAATTTCAAAAATTTCACTTTAGATGTGTAGAAAAAGCATTATATTTATATAACTGCATTTTTTTGCAATAAGCGAAACATATTCACGAGTTCGGTAATTTGAAGGCTTTGTCTTCCAGAGCATGCCGTAGCTATAGAATTGCCGCACATTCACACTAAAATCTTCAGCTAAATAGCCGTGTTTAATGACTCTCAAAAAATCGTGCTCTAAATGGCTCTAGTTCAACTTAGAGCAGGCTTATGAAATACAAATCAGGGCAACTTCGGGCAAGTGAGAGCAGTGAGAGCCCATGAAACAAATTTTGTTGAAATATCTCAACCTAGCTGAACTTAGAACAGCTTATTAAACACAACTTACAACATCAATGTATCTTGTGAGCTTTGTCATGATTTGGTTACTCTGTCAGAAGTTATCGCAAATCGAAATTTTACAAATTTTCTGCTTCGTTTTTTTTTTGTTTGAAGTACATTCAGAATTCAGTTCGCATACCTTTTGAAAAGTTGATAGAATTATAATGGTACTTAAAATATCAGTTAAATACCTGCCGGCGCCAAGGAGTGAAATATTACTAACATTTCGTGAGATTTTGACCTATTACACATAAAATCAGTGATTTTTACTAATTCATCGAAAATTCATCATATATATATATATATATATATATATATATATATATATATATATATATACACTTATATCTCAAGATTATTATATCCTCGATAATATGTTATATATATATATATATATATATATATATATATATATATATATATATATATATATATATATATATATATATATATATATATATACTTATATCAGCAAAATGATTAATAGTAGGGGAGCCCAAGCGGGGATTTGGCGCGAAAATCATATAGGGAAAAGCCTTGCACCCTGTAATGTACCCTACCATATATGAGCTCTTAATATAGTGGGGTGCGTTGAGAGCAGTCCATCACATTAGTAAAAAAAATTGATCCTCAGAAAAACTCGAGCGCGTCAGATTAAGACAAGGTAAGTTAAGTGCATCTAGAAAAGAGTATATTTCAATAATCTGACAATTTGAGCGTGACATAAGGAAATGGGCGAGTCACAAAGTTGTAAAAAAACCTCACCTCGAAATACTCGAGCGCGATTGGATTTTTTTTTAATTTGAAGGAAATCCGATCAGGATTACGAAAAACATATAATCTGACGGTTTTCATGGGGCGATGTAGCTAAAACCATCAATAAATGATGAAGCGTATAGATGCTGAGAACTGTGTATTCCCCACTCCGCGCCTCTCTTCCTTCTCACTCTTTCTCTATCATAATGATATCTCAGCTGATCACAATGACTTGTTCGTTTTTGTAGATGTACGACGCTTTGGTTTGTTTTTTGTGTTTTTAAAACGGGATGTGATTACAACCCAGCTTTTTACAGGCAAGGCAAATAATGCCTTTACAAATTTTAATGGAATCTGAAACTTTTCAAAAAGCATTTGCAAACTTGGGGTCTGAAGCTTTTGATATTGAAGAATTATCTCCCATCATGGAATCTATCATCTGCCATTTGTCCGAATCAAAAAATTGCTAATGTTAACAGTGCTAGGATGGAAATATTTAATGAAACATACAAAGTATTTGATACATCTCAGTCCTTCTCATTAAATGTGCGTAATTAGGACGCTTGTAATTTGTCACCTTGCCGATCAGAGCTAGAGCAACATTTATTGCGAACAAAATATGCATGCTTGTGGAGAAATGTGCAAAAGCGTATAGTTATATATATATATATATATATATATATATATATATATATATATATATATATATATATATATATATATATATATATATATATATATATATATATATATATATATATATATATATATATATATATATATCTATATATATATCTATATATATATATATATATATATATATATATATATATATATATATATATATATAATAAAAAGTAATAAAAAGAAGAAACGATTTTTTTTTTCAAATTGTCAGATTAACAGTATCCCACCATATAATTTTCAGATTATCATTTAGGACAACTAAGACATCAAGTTGAACCCACTGTATAAAAATCTGACGTGCCGAGTATTTTAAGATCACATTTTTTTTACGTTTTCAAAAATCAGTCATGACTTTTGGTCACGTCCAAATCGTCAGTCATTTAAATAGGACACTTTTTTGAGTTCACTTAACATTCCCTCTGAATATCTGACACGCTCGAATAACTTTTTTTGTTTTTGTTTTCTTACCCCTTTTTACGGCCATCCCCCACTAGTTAATCGTCAGATTAATATCTATCGGTTATCAGAAAAACAAAGCGCGTATACAGTATGAATGTCTGACGCGCTCGAGTATTTCCATGTGATTTTTACACGCTCTCCCCCTCACTAAAATGGAAAACTTGACATAAGCTTTTTTTTCATTTTAGAACCTAATCTTCACAATCCAATAGGTCCCCATGACGCTTTAGTAACTGCAAATTTAGCATCCCGGGCTCCCCTACTATAAGAGCTGAAATTTTCGGAGGACATAGATGTATATAGTGGGTAGGTCCATGATTTGCTAGAATTTAGATATCTTTAACCTTTTGGTGGTGGCGGGAATTTTAGTGAATTTTCAGGTACTCCTATATTTCCAAGCTGTGTAAAGTTTTGTTAAAAAAAGTATTGGAAATGAAAACTTATTATGCTTTAAGCTTGTTTATGATAAACAATTGGAAGTTTTGACCCTTGTGTAGGCACGAAGTGCCTAAAGGTAGGCAAGGATTTTTTTTCAAATTTCGATTTGTCATAAATTCTAAGAAAAACAATGGATCATCGATAAATTTGCAGAGCATATTGATGTAGACTAAAATCTAACACACATGGACTTTGAAGACGGTGCGAGCAACTCTGTAGCTACAGCAGGCTCCTGAAAAAAAATCTTTCAAACCATCGACCCTCCTGAAAAATTTTCGATTTTTGAAAATGAATTCAAACTATTGATAAGTTTTGACTTTTGTCCACCAAGTCAAATAAAAATTTTATAAATTCCGCGGTAAACAAGAACGGCAACCCATGATCAAATTACCTCTATTTGCAGCACTCAAAACATCTGTTCACGAGAACTGATGATCAGACAATGCGATCAATTTTAAATTTACAGGACATATTGGAATTAGCTAGGACCAAGTCCGATAGAAGTGATTTTGAAATACGGGCAATACTGTGGCAGTGGTGCCATTGTGAAAATTCGCCGAGAAAAAAAACTGGTTTTTGGCCTATAGCTTCCGATTTAGTCACCAGATTTTAACAACATTCACGCAGTAGGTAAACCTTACTCTAAGATAGATAGATAGCGATGCTGCCATAAAATTTCCAAATGGGAATGACAGTTAGCAACAAATATTTAGGTTTCGAAAATTTGAAAAGTTTTGAGGATGGTCACCATTAAATTCTATTCACTCCTATAACTTCCAGCGCAGCCATTCAATCGAAAGGAAATTCACAGGGTGGATTTAGCTCAACGTGAAGCAGCTATGGTGCTAACAAATGATTGCCAGCACCAAACAATTCCGTAAATATTGCACCAACAGATGCTTCTATTTTGTATTCATAAGCAAAGCATTTACAATAAAATAACCAAAAGATATATACATTTTCCCAGTTTTGGAAATTTTTCGGATGGCAGCCCCAGATATAGTTTAATCGCTGAAACTTTCGATGATATCCTTAATAAAACGACATTCAAAGGATAGGTTGATTAAGCACGAGCATGTAATGGTGGACTTATTGCTGCTGTGTTGGACAAATGTGGCCAGCACTGAACATTTTCATCATTTGTGTTATAGAAAATGCTGTCAAAAAATGATATTTGTTCCTTTGCGTAAGAAATGTTTGATATGATACTACAAAAAAGTGTATTACGTCTTCACACATTTTTAATTCCCTCAAAGATTCGTCGGAAATTAGTTTTCTAGCGGTTCAGATGCGCTAGACTTTTTTTTAAACATACATATGATAACTTTTCGGACTCTTTTGCTTGAAAAAAGATCAAGAAAATTAGTAATATATCGAATTACGATCACTTCTGACAGAAGCTGCGTTTTTCGTATTCAGATTAGTGCAGGATATAGGTAATGCACGCGAAACAAGAACAACACCCAGAGTACAAATTCTTCGAAATCAGTAGATTTCGTACTCTTCCTCTTCCTCTTTTTTTGTGATTTTTCGTAATTTTTTGAATTTATTTCAGATAGCTCTTTTTATTTTCTGTCCAAAAAATTTTAATTCATCAATTTCCGATTCACTAGTTTTTAAAAAAATATCAAATTGCCGAACGACAACTGATGTTTATCATAAATTCTATGAAGTTATATCGTCGCTGTGAAATCAAACCGGCATATCTGCAAAATACACATTCTTCACTAGAGCGCTTTAAAGTTTTCGCATGTGGGCTATTTCCACGTGAATGCAAAGCGGCAAAACACCATTAGACGGGTTTTTATTCAACTTTACGATATGCCGGTGCGACATAAAAATAGAGGGGAAAATAAGGAATTTTTTGATACCAAAAACTCAATTTTTGCAGATATGCCGGTTTGATTTCACAGCGACGATATGTACACTTAACCAACACGACACATCACAACGTCGTACGACATTGGTCGGATTGGATTGAATTCAAACATCCCAAACGACAAAAATGTTTCCCTGTCGTGTCGTGTTGGTAATGCTCGCACACATTACCAACACGACACATACAATTACATGCAATTGATTCCAATCGGCTTTTGTCGTGTCGTGTCGTGACGGATCGTGTCGGAATAGAGCATTACTTTTTAGCAAGACAAGCATTACTTTTTAGCAAGACATTTGTTATTTCGAAATTTGAATTTTGAACTAGCAAATGTCTAATAAACAGTCTGCTGCCAACAGAGCAGAAATGAAATCAACTTGTATACTACTCCGGATAGTTTTTTATGCATGCCAGATACTTATTCCACTCTGGATGAAAAAACGCAGCTAGAGTAAATAAATAATCAAGCAAGTATGAAAATTACACAATGTGTGAAGTTCATGCAAAGATAAGTTCAAAGTTGAATTCTCGGATAACTTCAAACAGTTCGTCATATTCAAATAAGGTTAGGATGAATTACTTTTAATACGAAACTTAAATATCTTTCCCCTACCGAGTTCATGCTAACGACTGAGTACTTACTGATAGTTTTAGCTGAAATTTATTGCTTTGTCACAATTCCCAAACATATATTAATATTTCTGGTACAGAAAATTTAAAGTAAAAGTGAACAAAGACCTTTCACCATGCACAAAAGCTATGATGTTTGAATAGGAATCTAAATGGAACTATGGCCAGCCTGGCTCGTTCTCAAATTCAATATTCGTTAATTTACATAATATTGCTGTGCTACAGGAACAAGCTGGTAAGAAATAATATTAGTAATATAAAATAGAAAAATGAAAAAAAGTAGATATTCTCCTTGGAAATTCCGTTTATCGAAAGCAGGAGATTAGATACATTCTGAGCACTTGAGCCTACGGTGAACCCTTTTCGTTCATTCTACCACATTTACTGTCCTGCATATCTGATATACAGTTATCATAAAAAGGTCAAAGATATCATTTCGAGGCGTGAGGACGAGTTTCTTTAATTAAATTAACTGGGAATTCGTATGCGTTTTACCTGCCATGCAAATTAAAATGCAGCATGGTATATTTATATGATCAAAATAAGGAAAACTAAACACCTTACATTTATTGATTTGTGATCACGGTTCCCTTCTTGTCTATAATCGCATAGACAACGTATATCGTCTCTAAAGCTTATCAAAGCAGAGAATAATTGATACGGGAAACTCGATCGTTTTGCGGAATAAGCCTCCGAAAGCAGAATCAAATTGGAATTGTTTTTGCGGGATGATTAAAATTGAAATTTTTTATTTATCTTGAAAATTTTTATTTGACAAAGTGGTTTCGAAAGCATGCACTGATTCTCATCAGACACCAGCACACAGTGCATACTTGACTGGTGTGACCACTTGCAGTTGGAAATCATTAATTGTTATTTTACGCTGGTTGTGACAAATTTTAACATCTCCGACTTATATCCATGGAAATAATTTACTCATAAAGGTTATTGATTTGTGATCACGGTTCCCTTCTTGTCTATAATCGCATAGACAACGTATATCGTCTCTAAAGCTTATCAAAGCAGAGAATAATTGATGCGGGAAACTCGATCGTTTTGCGGAATAAGCCTCCTTACATTTACCTCGCGAAATGATTAACCCTGCAATCCAATAAGCAAAGGAAAAAATTAATTATGACTAATTAACAAGTAATATGGACCGAATAATAATTTAAACACGCTTCATCTGCAAGCACCAGAAGCATAATTTTCGGGATACTAAATAAACAATTCGGTGTTTATGAGCTTCTAAAGTAAACAAAAAGTGTTAGCTACGCTGAGACATTACAGACTGAGCAGTTCGTGACACTCGATTGAAGGATCGAGAGCTTGCATATCATACAGAATTCTGACGTTTCTTGACACATACCTACCCATTTGCCATAAACTGTGTAATACAACCTCAAAGACCAGACGACAAGAAATCTACGAGTTGTTCTACTCCTACGATTTCAACATCTAATTTGAACATAGAGAAATGTTCATCATCAAAATTAGAGAGTTCTTTGATAAATGATGTACATACATACGTGAATTAAGTTTCATTCACAAAAGAATCCATCACTGTATTTCGTTCCTTTTGTTTACAACCGTTCGCGAATAGAATTCAGCTCATTTCCGTCGGATTTTCAATACTATCAAAATATACTAGCTGCTTCATTTAAGTTGATTGAATAAACATAAACGAGAATTTCTCGCCATGACTCCAATGATGATTATCGTCGACATAGTAATAGGCTGAGCGCCTGGTTTGGTGGATTTTATGATGGTTTTACGAGCCAATATATCTGAACATGTTTCGCAAGTTTAAAGTAGCAATAAGAACGGTATGAAATTGAGTGAATTTTATGGCATGCTTATCCAGAATTTCCCGAATGCACAAACAATCAAATATGAAATGATTGTTTCAGGTTACTCTCAAGGAGACTTTTGCCTTTGAGTGACGTTTGCTACGATTTCTTGACAGTTGATGGAAATTCGTGCAACTCGAAATTGGGTAGTTTAGGCATTACATTGATATGGTTGCTCAATAGATATTTCGTATGGATAAGCAGTATGCTTTTCTGGCATAGGTATTCCAGATAATTGATCACCAGCATCAAAATACTCGAAGTATCTTATTTTATTTACCTTAACTATCCAAAGTCAAGACTTTTCTGCAGCCGCTTGATGCAAAATCTTATCAGCCTCCGAATATATTTTCTGTCTCTTAAACTTAGAAATCTCTGCAGACACTCGTTACCATAAACCATGCGTTAAGAAGGTGAATCTGATTATCGTTTGGGCAGCTCTTCAGAAACCTTGTGTCAGATATATAACTGCGCCGGGCTGCTATAACACATTTCATCCTTACCCGGAACCACCGTAATGTGAAAGTAAGCTGCATTTTTCATGATCAGCAGTGTTCCTTAATATTCGGAAGAGTTGACCCGAATTTCATTCATCCGTCCGACGAATACAATGCCAAATTACGGAGGACGGCAAGCACATAAAGTTCGCTAGCCCTCACATAATCCTGGAAAACTTTCTTAAGTAATAAGGATTTTCTCACGAATGATATTGCATGTTGGAAATGATTGTGGGATATATTTAAGAAGATTACCCCAGAGATTTCTATTGAAGGTCAGTATTTGGCTCAATGTTGCAGTTGTTTCACGGACTCAGGCAAAGCTGCCAGTCATATGGATGTGTACACGAAACAATGTCTGGAGAATTTCATGATAGCAATGAAGGACATTTTTACTCTAAGGGTTCGCATTACTATATTTCCGCACGAAATGTAATAAAGTTTTTGAAGCATGCAACGAAATGACCGAGTCATGAATTTGCATTTGTAACGTATTCGGCAAACAGAACGCACTGGAAACATTTGATGTGATTAGCTGTGAATGCAAACCTTGAGGAGATTGATTCATATCGTGCGATTCGAATGGTATTTGTTCTCAGAGTTATTCTCAGCTCACATATATGCAAATTCCAAAGGCAAAAAAGAACTCAAGAACAATCTTACAGGACTGATTGAACAGCTTTGAATGCTTTGTTTATGGTTGAGAATTGGGTCTGAAGGGTCCATGTGGAGAAAGATGTGTTTCGGCTTAGTCTTTACTATATGAAGATTTGGAAGTAAACTCTAAGAATAAATCACAATAAAGCGATGTATTATTTGAAATCAGCTAGGCAATAATGTTTACTTAAGAAGCTTAGTCAGATAGCTTTTGGGTTCGTTCCAAGTTTTATCAACTATCAATTTCAACAACTATCAATCTATGCCACAGATCATTGACAGTGATACTGACGTAAATTCTGGTAAAATCTATAGTACCACGCTACATTTACGTTACTGCGTCCTTAGGAAAAACGCCCTTAGAAATAAACTCTTGTGCATGAGAACCGCTTAAAAGACTGATTTTCTGACAAAAAGTAGAGGATATGTGTAAATTTAGTTTCAACATTTATATGGTTGATTTGTTTACTAAATACTTTTTCTTACTCACTGTCGGGGCATCAGGTCAGGAATTAAACATGCAAAAATTCAATACCAGCTATGCTCAGCATAAAATTGACCACCAAAAGGACACGACCACCAAAAGTCTTTTGAAAATGTTTCATTTTAAAAGCAATCTGTACCGAGAGTTTTGTTTTGATGTGATAACTACATGAGAAGAAAACGGGGTGGACATATTTTGAGTGTTGCTTCCTCAGAATAGAGAGATTTAAAGAAATGAAACAAGCGTATACATATACGAAATTTAGTGGAATAATTTCAATAAGAAGATAAAGTCTATAAATAAAACAAATCGAGTGAATTACTTCCTCAGATTTTTCCTTTGGTTTCTCCACTACCTAACAGAAGACTGTTAAATTTGCCGATAGTCCCATAGCTTTTTTATACTGCTACTAACGCTCTGATTCAGGCAAATTGATTCAATTCTCACTGCTATTCTCATTTCCTTATATATATATATATATCTCTTCAGAAGTTGCTGCCCATATAAGCTTCAATACTTAGAACATTTTAACATTTGTTGCTAATTTTAATTGCAAATTGCTTATCTACTCTAAAAGGCTTTCGTGGAATGCCAGCAAAATTAATAGAAGTGAGATGGTCGCATCATCATATGCAAGTTTAGAGAGGGAATATTTATCCGCTGAAATCCCTGTGACAAGTCAGTAAAGGGCTATTTACATATGAGTTCATGCGCCTATGCGTCCATGCATTATTGTTTAAATAAGACTAGTTTTTAGAAGGCGGAAGTGAAGTGCAAGTACAAATCAATGTACCCTCCCCCTTCCACTTCACTCCTGCCTTGAAAAAGCTAGTCTTGAGTTAATAAGAACAACTTGGACGCAGGGATACATGTTTAAACAGCTGAAACAGAGGGAATGCCGAACTGGGAAGCACCGCTCTAATAGCCCGTCCAGACTACGGATACTTAAGTATCCGCATACATAAGTATCGTCCACACTTTTCATTGATTTTCATGGCAAGGGTAAAATGTCGCTGCAGTGAGGACAATACTTATGTATCCGGATACATAAGTATTGTCCTCACTGCAGCGACATCTGCAGATACATTTTACCCTTGCCATGAAAATCAATGAAAAGTGTGGACGATACTTATGTATGCGGATACTTAAGTATCCGTAGTCTGGACGGGCTATAATGAGCAAGTGAAGGGCACAGCTAAATAGAAAAAGGCTGAGGGCAGCCGAGCTACAAATAGATGGAGGGCAGCATACACAGCGGCGAAGAAAGAGTTCAAAAAAACAATAACGAGTAGCAAATGCTTAAAATGGCAGATCATTTGCGGATACAAATTGGTTCACCGTAGACACGGCTGCATACCATCTACTGCTCCTAAGAATGTGACAGCTCTGGAGGGCATCGTCCGCTTGTTGTTCCTAGCACATTCACCAGGGATGGATGATGGCATAATCGTCCACTGGGAGTCTTTACGGACGAGGAGCGAATCGGCATGGTGTCTGAGATGAGAAATAGGAAAGCCTGCGCCTGGGGCCCTAGTGAAGTCCCCGTTGAAGCACTCGAAAGTTCTTGTGGATAGTCAACAGTGGAGATCAGTAAAGTTATATAATTGCTGTTTATAGAGGTTTCCATTACTATGAAAAATTTGTAGATGATAGCGAACGTAGAGCAGGCATGTTGCACAGCGTCAGAAATGTAGTTTTGCTGGTAAAGCTAGATGCCCAAATGCCTTTACTTTGGTGAAGTGGACAGACGTACACTGGGCGTGCGACCTGCCTTCCGTGTTCCTGATTACTTGATGGTCACTTTTCGGGCTCAGAGACATCGAAGAAGAAGTTCGATTGAGGCTTATCATCTCAAAAGAAGCGTAGTGGTCAATCCTCGGATCTCACCTATGGGACATGGTTTACAATGAACAACTGTGCCTGGGAATGCCGGCGGTGGTTTTTTTTACTAGGGTATGCTGTTGACGCAGCAACGGTTATCACTTCTAGAACTACCGAGATCGCCCAACTCAGACTTAGCCAAGTTACAAACATAAAGGAACGGAGGATATTTGGTCATCGCTTTCTGCTGGTGCCATCAAAGACAGAGAACAACTTGCTGATGAAGAGGAGGATACCAAGTAATTCAGTGAGGTATCTGGAAGTAACGCTGGCCACTAACCTGATTTACTGAGACCACATTCGCAAGGTATTTGATAGGGCTTTGAGAGCCATCGAAGCGTTAAGTAAGCATCGGTGGCTCCAGGGAAGCAAGGCAAAAGCTTCTTATGGCAATGACCAAGTCCAACACGCTGTATCAGGCATACATTTTGGCAGGTGAAGTCCAAATAAGCACGAATTGTCAACATCCAGCAAAGAAGAGCTCTGTGTATTCCTTATAGCGGCAGAGAAGTAAACTTCTGCCTAACAGGGCAAGGTTATTTCAGAAGGAACCATAACAGAATTGCTAAGGAAAGTACACCGCACTCTCGGTACTGTGTGGATGGGTGCGTTGATGCTAAACACACATTTTTTTGCGTGTAATAATGCAGTCTGCCGGCTAAGCGGTAGCCACTGAACTGAAAACATATTCAACAAACTACTGTCATGTATATTCCAACTCAAGACCAATACATCGTGTGAAGTTGGCTGCCACGAATGGTTGCCTCGGCTTGTCTGGCAGTGGTCTATCTTACTATTCCAATTTGCCGGTACATTTAAGATCGTTTCGGGCTGCACCTGACGAATAAATTGACAAGTATTATTGATAGGTTCATAAATCGTATCTAGACTGCCAGCATAACATCGATTCCGAACAGCATCCACGAAAAGTCCAAGGGCATCAAAGAGCAGCTCTGCAGCGGCGGCCACAACGACAAAAAATAGTGCACAATGTGTGTGTATGCCGCACGAGCCCTCATTGACAAGACTGTTTAATGATTGCAATTATTGAAGTATTTTGAATGATATAAATCTGATCTTGGCCATGGAACATTTTTCAATATATCAAAATTTTTTCAACATTTCACCTTATAAATTTAACCCTTTGGTGGCGGCAAGCATATAAGTTAATGTTCAGGTACACCTTCATTTTTAACGAAAGAAGAGGTTTCACAAAATCAAGTATGCGGAATGGAAAGTGATAATGTTCTTAGGTTAGATCTAAAAATCTTTAAAACGATTTTAAGCCTTTGTGGGCGCTGAGTGCCTAAAAGAAGATAATTTTTCTTTAAAAGTTTGATTTGTGATAACTTAAGTTACAACTTCAGTGATAGCTTTTCATTTTGAAATTTATAGGATATATTGATGTTGACCGAAAATAGACATGTGAAATTCTTGATGAATATGGAAGCAACCTTATAACTACTTGAGGTACAAGAAAAAATCTTCAAATCATAGTCCCCCAAAAAAAATTCGCTTTTGATGAAAAAAGGACGTATAAATTAAATGCTTTGTCTGCCTTGCAAATTTAAAATTTTCAAATAATCCAAGAATCCAAGATCCAAGAAGTTACCTAATTTTTGAGCACGCAACGCAACTAACAGCCGGATCGCCAGACTTAACTGAAATGCACAGGATGCATTGACTTTAATTAATATGAGGTGTGATAGACGATTAATGAGCATGCTGGCAGCCCTGTGGTTGTAATGGCATCTTGAAATAATAACAAGAAAGTTTCCCACTGCAATCTATTACGGGTCTTGGTGTTTGAAATCTGTAGAGCTCAATTTTTGCAATCGATTTTTCACCGAGTACAAAATGATTATTTTCACACCTCACTTTGCCCTGGATTTGGCTGAGGTATCTATAAATAGATAGCTTAACTCAATGCTTGGTGCGTTGTCCTTTGACTTAACTTGCACTTGAACTCAAGACCTGACCCGCTGTAAATTAGTACCCTACCCACTAGGCTTCATGAGCTTGATAAGAAATAATACTCAATCGATTACTCAACCGAAATTAGTAGAAGAACCTTACGGTATGCCAACCTTGTTAGCGTTTAAGTTGAGAGATTAGGATAGAGCAGCTAGCAATGCTATTTTTTGTTATTTTTTTACTAAGTGATACTGTCATTAATTTTTTAAGTTATAAAGATTTTGTTGTTAGAATAAGCAACAAAAGTTTGAATTTCGAAAGTTTTGCGGGCGGTAACTCTAAAATTTTTCTGCGCCTATAACTTTCAACCCAGTTGTCAAATCGGAAGAAATTTACAAGGTGATTTCGCCTGGTTGCTTAGATACTTCTGGTATCAAGTCTGCTTCACGTCGAGATAAAGCCACCCTGTGAATGTGGTTTTGATCCGATGAATGTGTTCGAACTTTAAGTGGTGGAAAGAATTTCAGTGATACTGTCCCCGAAAAATTCAAAATTTTTGAAATTGAAATTTTTGATTGTTGGGTTTCACTACAAAATCATTATAATTATCTAGAAGATCATTATCATTTGAAAATTTAATCCTAGAATTTGTTAGCAAAAAGTATGAATTGAATTATCAACGCTGGCAGATCTATCCTACACTGAGAAAAATTTTCTTGGTTAATGTTCCTACAATTTTGTAACACTGAATTTGGGAAAAAATGCATTATTTCGCCGTGAAATTTCGCATATTTATGTTCAGCCGCACTACACTCAAATGTATTTTTCATAGCGACATAGTAAAAGCAACATGAAGAATATCTTACTATGTCTAATGGCTTTCAACTACATATTAAAAGATTCTGTTTACAGAAAAGTGTATGGTCGCTTGCCTCATAAATAAAAAAAACTTTAATTTTCTTTATATGCATTGGTCATATTATTAAAATAATTTCAATCCTACAATATGGTACCCATTGCAAAAAGTATCGTAACGCTTCTGATCTAATGTTGTATCTACGTTCTAAGTGCTGTCTCCTATTCTATCATAGAAGTTTCATATGCCACATAGCAATTTCGCTGTTCGGTTCGATGTTCAATATAATTCATACTCATGTTATGCGGTGTAGTCCTTATATTACGTTGCACGTTGAAAGTAAATAAATATTAAAAATAAAATCAGTAGCACAATTTCATGTAGGAAATGGATATTGCCCCAAGCAAGACCAACAGAGGATATGGCCAATATATGTACACCCCGTTGGTGCGAGCTGGGCTGATGTTGGGCTCACTCTTTGCCTGAGTGGATTTTTGGCCAATATAATGGGCCAATATGTATTGGAAGCATCAGGCTGGGAAATGTTTTCTGGTATTTTTTCTGGTATTTTTTCCCCTTTCTTTCCATTCCTTCTATTATTTTATCAGCATGCACCGTTCGTGAGGATCGTTTTCCCTTCGAGTAGGTGTTTTATAGTGCTAATGCCAAAGCTCAGGGGATTACCCTTTGAAGTGAATGCTTAGCTATGGTGGTAGGAACACACATATGGGAGAAGTCGATATCAATTATTCCATTATTCTTGAAGTGCCACTTATTTTAGTTATTGGAATCGAAATAATGTTGTATGCTATCAAATAAGTTATTGTAAGAAAAACTATCGTGTACCCTACGTTCGCTCAGATTTTCAGACGAAAGTCCTATAACTTATGGAAACTTTAGCCATAAAACTATATTTAAATGTCTCATAGGGTTCTACTATGCAACTATGTCTAAAAAATACTCTAAATGGGCACTGTCCATATATACCCTATGCACATGGGATAAGTGATACATAAAATTGGGTAAGATATACTAAAAATTTTTTTCGTGTCATTGTTCGACCAACTTTTTACCAAACTGAGCTTACACTTAAAAATAAATTTTCTTTGTGTACTTTAAGGCACTAAGCGCCCATATGGAGATGAGACTGTTTAAAACAGCTAAAAATTACTGACTTTTTTTTTCTTATATTTATTCTCTCAAAATTTTTATTTTCCACAAAAATGCAGAGGCACATATAAATTCGCTAAAACACCCGCTGTCCAGATTTCGGCGTACAGGTGGCTTCAATAACCATTTATGTGCCCTCCAACTACAGCTCATGGATACCCAACGAATAGGAAGGACTAGATTTAAGGCCTAGGTTAAAATTTAGGTCTAATTAGGGTAAGTTATTCAATAGTCATTTAGGATGTAAGAAAAAATTTTTATTAGAAACAATTTAAAAAAAAAAAAACTCTAGCGCACCTGAACCGCTAGAAACACTAATGTTTGAAGAACACTAGAAGAATCGTGCAGATTCTAAGTGCATATTCTACCACACGAGCTGCTTATTACAGCTAAACTGTTTCAAACACCACGTTTTACTTTGGTCTCAAAAATGCATTATAACTTATATGGTGGAGAGTTTATTGTTAATTATATTTGTTATCAGTTGCTCATTTCACAAAACTTCGAAAGCAGCAACTCATATAACATCAATGAAGAAAATGCTCAGTGCCTGCAGCCCTGTAACTGAAGTTGGTGTTTGAGGCTGCGATCCGAAAAATTTGCAGAACTTTGGGGATTGAAACATTGGTTATTTATTTTCATTGTAAATATTTCCGGTATAAATACTAACTGTAAGCATTTATTGATACAAAAATAGCACTACCGACTCGTGCTGGCAAACTTTTGCCAGTATCAAAGTCAAAAATATATCACACCTGCTTCACGTTAAAGTTAACCTACCCTGCGAATTTCATCTTGATCCGATGACTGCATTCGTAGTTAGAGGAGTATAAAGAAATTTAGGGCTGCCAGACGCGAAATTTTTCAAATAATCGAAAAAACTTAATATTTGTTGTTATTGTCACTACAATATCATTACCATTTGAAACTTTTACGATAAAATCAGTTAATAAAAATATTGCAAATAAACACAAAACCAACAATAGCTGGCAACCCTATCGTGGCTTTTCAACCAGATTCGGTCTGAATAATGCCTGTAGTAGGTTCCATTAATTGTATGAAATTCGTATTGATTTCATGACTGCACTGGAAGTTATAGGGCAAAAATCTTTATTTTCCTGAGCGAATTTTCAAAACCCAAGACACCAAACTTACCATAGCTGGCAGCACCAATCAAATTTTTCAACCAAATTTCTAGCAAACACGGTTAAGAGTAAGGTTCAGCTACTTTGCGAATTTCATGAAAACTTGCTTACTGAATCAAAATTCATAGGGAAAAAAACAGTTTTTTTTCTTTGTAATTTCTCAAGATGGCACCACTGGCATAGAGTTGCCCACAATTCAAAATCGCTTCTCTCAGACCTCCAAGTCCAATGAATTCAGTAAATTTCAACTGTATCTGATTATTGGTTCGGAAGTTCACGTGAACAGAGGTTTTTGATGCTAAAAATATAGGTAAATTGGGAAACGGTTACCGTTCTTGTCCGACATGAAAGTTCCAAAGTTTTACCTTGACTGTGTAGATAAAGCATAAGATGTGTATACAAGTTGGTTTTTATTGTAAGAAACGGAGATTTTTTAGGAGATTCGATGGTTTGAATTTTTTCTCTTTCAGTGATTGTCCCAGATACAAGGTTGCTAGCACGTTCATCAAAAACTATGCGAGTGTGCAACTTAATAACATTAATATGTCCCTTAAGTTTCATAATGATCTGATAATTTAGTAAAAAGTTATCGCAATTCAAAATTTTCACATTTTCTCAAATTCATTTTAGGCACCTAGTGCACACATAGGGTTAAAAATTTCAAAAACATGATCATATTCACATTTAAAAAACGTTCAGAATTCATTACGTAAACTTTATTTTTGCAAAAGTTATTTTTTGACAGAATAATAGGTATATTTAAAATATCACTAAAATGGCCGCCGGCGCCAAAGGGATAAAGATTAATTATTTTTAATTGTTTTTAATGTTTTTCAGAGACCTGGCACTATTCTGCATATACACCAATGTATCCTGAAAATTTCAATTCAATCGGATGGCGCGTTTCAAACGTTAGCGAAAACAATAAAAGCTAGCAGCCCAAAATAATATAGCTGCTAGTTTTTAATTCTCCATTGTTAATTGAGCTAAAAGTTAAGTTAAGAAGTTAAGGTCTAAGCATAATTAAAATCTTTTTCAATTTAACCCAATTCCATCCGTCACCAAAGGGTCAAAGATATTTTCTTTTTTTGCTAATGAACTCTTAAGCCCTTTTTATACCGGGTTTATACATAGGGACGAGCGTCTCGTAGACAAGACTCAGCAAGACTCAGCAAGACATTGGACAAGACTCAGCAAGACATAGGGTGAATTGTTTACTTATGATATTGCACCATGCATCTTTCGACAGATGTGAGCTGTTTTGTTCAGTTCAGTGAACGATGGCTGAGGTACAGGTTGTGGCTATTGCAACTGCCTGGTGTGCGTTGAGTGATTTCAATCTGGGACACGCAAAGACATGTTTGAAGTCCCAGCGAAAAAATCCAAAAATGTGAATGAGCACATGCTACCCTCTCGAATCCCTTTGACTCGATGCATAAAACCGACTTCGCTTCCAGCGGCTTCGAGCTAGGACGAGACGGTCATAAACACTCAGGCACAACAATAAAAGGATCATTATCCCTTCATAAAACAAACAAGAGCCGACGAGCAAACCATTTACACACGCGTGCTTGCCATGAAAAAAACAGCCGAGAATAGACAAGGAGACCATTTACACACAGACCTCGTCTACATTTGCCATTCCTCGGCGAGAATGTAAACCCGGCATTAGACATGAGTCCATGCGTCCACGCGTCCATGCGATCTAGCGTGTTTTGCTTACACGAGTCAATTCGATTTTGTTTATATAGGCGCTTCTAAAGCAAAGGAGGTGGATTATGCTGATTCATGTACATGTAGTATGTAATAGATTTTATAATGATTTCTTTCGCTCAGTGGCATGTGTGGATGATTCGTTGATGATCATTTGAATATATGTTTTGTGGATGATTATTTTATTATATGATGATGTGGATAATATTTTCTTTGCATCCTTAAGTGCATAACTATTACGAAAAAAATTGAATGCATATGAATAGCTAGACACAAACATTTATATGTAGGCAAATGTAGTCATATGGATAAATATATAATTTTCTGTTACCAATATATTTGTACGGAGCAAAGAAAACATAATTATAAACGTGTAAAATCCATCCACTTATCGCCTTAGCCCCGCCTTCAATAAACTGGATTGGAGAGACGCGTGGACGCATGGACTCATGTCTCAAAAGGGCTTTATTGTTAATTTCGTGTAATTCTTAGTCGACAACCAAACATTATTTTCCACCGAAAGTTTCATAAAAAGAGCATGCATGATACCGGGGTACTACCAATGTATCATTAGATATTTTCCATTGTTATTGTCGATTGCAGTTGCAATAAAACAATTGGCATTACGCTTCAAGTCATATTCAAACGCCTCAAAAACTCTATTCATTCTTAGGAGCTCTCTCTCTTAGTAAATGTTAATTTAATTCTTAGCTTGCAAACAGTATTTGTTTATCAATCGTATGTATCCAATCGCATTGGAAACGTTCAATTGTTCCATTCACTTTGCTCTGTCTGCTCTGAATGCATCTCAATTGCCTGTAACTGCACAATGCTGTGATCTTAACAATCGATTTAGATTTTAACATTGTCACATCGAATAAATTGCTCTCGTTCTGGATATTGAGATCGTCATCAAATCGTTGCTGCCTTCTAGCCTGGAGAATTCATTAAATCGTAATGAAAATGATTTTGTGTTTTACCAATGGACCGTAAAACGTAGCAGAATTTGTAAAATCAAACCGTAGCTTTACTTTGATCAAATACATTGTTGTTGATTACACCGAGAAAAGTTAGATTGCTATAAAAGAATGTAAGGCTGATTATTTGCAGTATGCCTCGAAGGATTCTATTATTTGAATCAAAACTCCAAAATGTATACATAAAAATATTACTTGCTGATGATGTCGAATTACATTATTATAATTAGTCAAACATTGTTTTACGTGGTAATAATGTGACATGTGCTTAGTGTAAATGCAATTCATTTTTGTTCTCATTATAAGTTGTATTAATAACGCATGCGTGCGTAACGCATTAGCAGTAAATTTCGCTCACCATAAAACTTAATCATTTGAATGTGAACTTTCAGTCCTGACTGTATACTCTTTCAGCATAATGTGTTATCCCAGTTTGGCTAGTCTCACATCAGGCTGTCGAAAGTAAGGGCTGTCGATAGCGGTTTTGTACAATTATGCTTCATTGGCAGCATAACCAGATACAACAGCACGCTCTCGTGACCGTGAGCGAACCTTTGGTGAATTTGATTGCTGACAGGATGAGCCTTTCAACTCCTACTGCATCATCTCCTGCGGTAACCCAGACGTCTTATGCTGATGTACTCAGTCAGCCTGGGCCATCTAGAAGACTATCTAAGCCCCATACATCACTTCCTTGCTGAAAGATTTCGTATCACGTTTCGCTGCCGACCACTGCTGACGAAGTCTTAGCATACATTAAAGCTAAGCTCGGATACACTCCTTCGTTGCTAATGTGTAGAAAATTCACTCGTGACAACTCCAATCATCAAATGATCTCTTCTTTTTGCATCACTGTCACATCCGGAACCTTTGATTTGCTGAGGAAGCATTTTTAGCCCGCTGCTGTTTTTGTCAAAGAGTTCGTAAAAACAACCTCTGGAAATTTTCTAGGGCTGTAGAGTCGGAGTCGTGCCCCTGTATATTTAAAGCGGAGTCGGAGTCGACTCCAACTCCGCTTTAAATGTACAGAGCCACGACTCCGACTCCACAGCCCTGAAATTTTCAACGGAAACCGGTGACAAAAAATTATACTTAGAATGTAAGGTTAACCTTAAAGTTTACTATCAAAACGTTCGATGGTTGAGGACCAAAACTCATGAGCTTAAAATTTCCTCAACTATATTTTCACAATTGAATAATATGCCTAATGTTAAAAACAGAATACTTGATTTTGTTCTTACTAACTCTCCTCTGTTGTCTGTTCGTTTATGTGTTGCTCTGTCATCTTATGTCAGTCCTGATCCTCACCATCTACCTCTTGCTATAGAACTTTCCTTCGCCACATTCCTTGAGAATAAAAATACCTCTGCGCTGCGTTATAGCTTTGCTAAAGCTGACTTCACTTCCATGTCCAATGTTATTAATACTGTTAACTGGTTTGCTTTTTTCAGAAGTCTAAATGTTGATGATAGCCTTCATGCGTTCTATGATTTCTTGTCTAATATTGCTTTCTGTCACACTCCCATTTTTCGTGTTCGAAGAAGTATTGATCCGCCTTGATTAACTGTTGACGTGATACGTGCTCTTAAAACCAAAGGCGTGGCGCGTCGTAGATTTCGAAGCTCCGGCTTAGAGGCTAACTTACTGATATACAAAAATTTACGCTCGTATGATGTTAAAGATGTGATGAGTGCTCATCATGCCCACATTAAAGCCTCCATATCATCCTGTCAACAGAAACCCTTCTGGTCCTATATCCGTTCCCTTAAAAAGTCTCCCTCTATCCCTTCTCTGATGCACCTAAATGATTCTGTTTGCTCATTTCTTTTCTTCTGCTACCTCTCAACCTAATCCAACTTTCTCTGCTAATATTTCCTCTCCAGATGTTAATAGTTGTTGTTTGTTTTTAACGAACCCGTTGGAGGTCAAAAGTTTGCTTTCTAACCTAGATAGTAGCGCTAGATGTGGACCCGATGGCTTACCTAACATATTTGCAAAGTCATTGTCATCATCTTTGTGTCTTCCTTTATCTGTCCTCTTTAATCTTAGTATTCCTGCCTGTACGTTTCCTTCTTTCTGGAAGTCAGCAAATATTTATCCCATCCTTAAAACCGGAAATTTATCCTGCGTCTCCAATTATCGTCCCATATCCCTTTTATCTTGCTTCAGTAAGCTTCTCGAAAGAGTTGTTTACAGGGTTTATCCTCTAACTGAACCTCTTCTCGCTTCTGAGCAACATGGTTTCGTCAAACGTAGGTCAACAGTTGTTACGGAAATCTTATACCTGCGTATATCATCCGCGATTCACAACCCTTAGTCTCCGGAAACGAGTCCAAGGGTGGAAAATTCCGGGCGGCCTTTGCTCACGAGGAACGGGGTGGGTTTGGCGCCACTCGCTTCTTTGCCGGAATTTCCCGCGTGACCGTCGCTGCGAAGCGAGAAGTCAGCGACGGATTACCGCAATCCACGCTATGAACAGAGAAAATTAGAACCGCACCTTCGCGCTACCGCTATTAAACCTGCGTTTCATTCACCGAATTTATCTTATAATAACTTAGAATTTATTGAATTACTCTCGTATAATCACACTTTCTTATCTTTCTCTACCACTGGTGGTAGGGTGACTTAAACTAAACAAGTATTTCACAAATTATTCCACTATATAATTCAACTCGCGATTCCTTATTTGTCACTATTTATATCCAAAAGCAAAGAAAATGTATAAATTAACTAACCTGAATTTTTACTCCGCTGTGACGACTACTATTAAACAGATGAAATCCCACGCTGGGGCCCTTTACAATGACTGCAACTTTTCTTCTTCACTGACGTCTCCGAGTTCTCAATTTAATTAGGTTCCCACCTTCGACTACTTTCGATATCATCCGCTACTCTTCTCCGTCACTGCCGTTTTCGGATCTTCAAATTAACATAGCTCTTGTCTTCGGAATCGTTAAATATCTTCCCATAGAATCGTTGATTAGCGCCTTAAGATGAATTTTCACCCTTCACTTATTTTCGCTTTTCGTCCCTTAAATCCTCCACCATCCAATCGGGTACATCCAAATTAGTTCCCCAAATAGATTCAGTTCAATTCGATTTCGATTGCAATTTCAATTTCAAACCAGAAAGAAAGGAAAAAGAAGCTGGGTTATTCGCCAAGTCTCGTCTCGATGCGTCCGTACTCTTACCAATTTCAAACCAGAAAAAACCATTTCCACCGATTTTCGCAGTTCATCAAATCCATTTTCCCGCTAAAGCGGCTTCACTCGAACCGTTGGGAGGTATTTGAACTCCAGCTGACTTTGGAAATTTAATCATTGGAAATTATTCCAGTTTTGGGCTTTGGTACTACTTTTGTACCGCCCTTTAGTACCACTCTTGACCGAACCGTCATTTTGCATTGCTTTGTTGTCGTAGGTCATGACAATTGACATTTGTGTTATGGAATTGTCGAGTTCGCGATGTGTAAGTCTTCCAATTCCCTTCAATTTTGTCAGTTCTAGAAAACTACCGACTTATCTCCCCTAATTTCAGGTAATCTGGTGTTCCGACGGTGAGGCGGCTCCTCACACAACAAACAAAAGGCATCATTTCGATCAAACAAGCGTAAGGTCTAAAATGCAACAGATGCGCAATTGAGACGAATCCACGAAGAAATCCACAGTAAGTACGTCCTACTTGTCGTATTTGTATATGCTTCCCGCGCTAGAACCGATGCCGGCATCAACTAAGTCGTCCCCGTCCGCCGGCCATATACTGTTCGCGATTCCCTTTTCTGGTCCTTACGGTCGTTGGTTATGTTTCCGTGGTTCACGGCCTGTTCCGATCTCGTTACGTACGTAGCTGTTGCATCGAGAAATCGTTCTTCTTTTGTTTTACCCTATAGCTATGGCCCTAACAGCTACTCTAGTTTTTGAAACCCAGTGAATTACTCCTTGGTACTGAGCTACCCTCTACCATCCTTACCTTCGAAGATTGGTAGAGGGTATATTTTTTTTTTTTTATTTATAAAATCAACGGGTCGCGCGTGATGTCTGTTGGTTCCGACCGTGATACAGTTTCCAACCTTCTTTCGTTCACCAATACTGTTGTCTCCGCTATCGACCAGCAAAAGCAAGTGGATGTACTATGTACAGACTTTGCCAAGGCTTTTGACTCCGTGAACCACGAAATTCTCCTTTCAAAGCTCGATGGTTTCAATATTTCGGGTCCGCTCCGTTGCTGGTTTTCCTCATACCTTCGTGATAGTGCTTGTTTTGTAACGTTTCACTCTTGTTATTCTTCCCCCTTTTATCCTTCTTGTGGTGTCCTGTAAGGGTCGATTCTTGGTCCTCTCCTTTTCCTCCTCTTTATAAATGATCTTCTTTCTCTCTTCAACTCCCCGTGTCTCTTGTACGCTGATGATCTGAAAATTTTCAGGGTGATTGAGTCAGTGGATGACTGTTCCCAGCTACAGGATGACCTGGCTGCTCTGGGTAACTGGTGCTCTGTCAACTGTATTTCCCTTAATGTTGCTAAATATTTCCAGATGTCTTTCACATGTAAATTATCCCGCATCACGTTTCCCTATTCTATCTTTGGCTCTTTCTTCAAGCTAATTGATAATTTCATGGGCCTTGGAGCTGTGTTTGACACTAAATTAAAATTTGATGTCCACATTTTGGGTGTCACATCCAAGGCCTCGCGCTTGTGCGTCTTCATTCTAAGAGCGTCCAGACCTTCTACTGATATTTCCTCGTGTACTCCTTCGTGCTTAGTGTCCTCAAACATTGTTGTCAAATTTGGTGTCTTCATCGTTTCTTAATTGATGCTGTCGAGTCTGTACAACGAAGATTTATTCGCTTACTATTCCTCAAGTTCCGCATTCTCTACTGTGAGTATAATAAGCGTCTTTCCATCATTGAAATCCCTACCCTCCTTTCACGCAGAGTGTATTTTGACGAATGTCTCCTATAAAAAATGATTACTAGTTCTATTACATATATCCCCAGAGCGCAGTTTTCTGTTCGTGAGTCGGTACGTTCTACCAGGTCTTCATTTACCCTCAGCGTACCATTTGCTCGCAGTTATGTATATTTTTACTCCGAATGATCTGCATCTCGCTTGCCTAAGCAGCATAATTTTTTGAATATTGGTCCTCTTCCGCTTTCGTTAGGCACTTTTAAAAATAAGTTAAGAGGATGCGTTTTATCCTATGAAATAAAGTAACTCTCTGCATTTTTGATGTCATATCTGTGTTGAATTATGATTAAATTTCAGCGCCTTATTATGGTTAGGTTAGGTTTGGTTGAACTGGCTGGCACATGGTCACACATAGACCTACTGGTCCGTAGTGATACCAGATGATTGGACCTCGAGAAAGGAATTCCGTCCAAGCGGCCATCAAAGGCCCCGGACTTTTTCACGAACTGAAGTATGTCCTTCAACTTTTGCTCTACCACGTGCGAGAGATCCACCAGCCAGGGCTCACCGCCTTATTATACTTCGTTTAGTTTTTTTTATAGTGTCTTTTCTTTTTCTTTTTATATATAAGTTTATTCCTTGTCTAGTCTTTAATTAGAATTGTATCTGTTGATTTAGACACTAAATAATAATAATAATAATGTGATTTTTGTAGGTGATTTTCGACAACTGTAGGTGAGTTTTGTGCATTCAAGGCAGAATGGAAAGAAGTAGCAAAAATATACAACATCTTCTCAAAATCATTGCGAAAAATGCATGAACAATATTTCTATGACGTTCGCATCACAATATTGACGAGAGACCATAAAGTCTTCGTTCAAAATGTCAATCAAACAACTTTAGGGCGTTTTAATTACACTTTTATCCTTGACCATGAAATACATCCAGTTCGAATTGATTCTATAAAGCATTCATAACGCGGCTCGTTTGCGCTTCACAATAAAAATGAATACATGCTTCGTTAGCTACTTTACAGCCTTAGCCTACGACTAGAGAGCATGATTCGTTGATTAGATAAATTGAAACGCGGCTTGATTCATGGCGGCTGAATATGAGCATCATTCTCTCTCTTCTGCAGTGGCAATTACGGCAAACGCATTTATAAATGGAAATATTTGATATCACCAGCGTAACTTATCGAATGATATATGAAAATATGTCATCCGGTTAGGAACAGTGTGAAGGTCTCTCTCCACGAACTTCCTTGTTGGTTATGGGTTTTTACAACCTACTCCACCAGCTAAGCAGAGTTCGCAGTGTAGCCACTTAATGGAACGAATAGTCAGGGTGAATGATTTAATTTGCATTCAGTGAAACTGGTAGACTTATGTTCCCTGATTTACACCTGAAGTTAAGTGAGGAGACAAGTGCAATACGGCCAAGCTCGTATGTCTGGTATCAGTCCCCGCTTAATGTTATCATAATTAATGGATGATTCGCTGTTCTTGCTGATGCTTCTAATGTTCTCGCTGTCGTTCATGAGCGGTAACAAAGTGGCACTTAATCGCAGCATGCTTGTTTGCGGACGATGAATTCAATTCATTTAAATGGGCGTTCGTTTATGTTCTTCGGCTACCATAAAAATGATCTGCATCTCGGTTGGTTTGATGTTGTGGCTCATGTCGTGCTCTGAGCTACCGTGAAAATTAGTTGATTGAATTTTTCACATTTTAGACACGCAACTGTGATGGAAATTGCTGACGTGGCGTCTAATAGACACATAATAATTTTCTACCTTGTTAGTTTTAAAGCGGTTTACATTAGATTGATAACTGGAAGCATACCATGTGATCAGCTCATGCGATTAAAGTAAGCTGACAACCTGGTAAAGGAGGTTGGATTTCGAAAGATCGGTTTCGTCACAGCATTAGATTTAAATCCAGCATCAATTGTTCTCTGATATTCTTAAATTATACGTCCGAATTATCTATAATCTCTTTATGTAAGTTACAAGCGGGTATTGTCGGTAGAGCGTTCTGAGTTTAATGCCTTCAAAAGTGGTAACAATCGCAATTAAGTCAACTAATTTCCTATTCAGAAAATAATTAATCTACAAGTGGACTCGGTTACACATATCAGTGTACATGGATTAGTGATTTTTGGTTATTTAAAAAACACAGTTTTGGTATTTTACCGTAGCTGCTATATTATGAATATTGCTTTTCTCGTCTTATTCATAGTTCTTTATTTAATTTTTATGATTTTATTTTGACACCTTTGCCACAAATGTCAGACTATAAATCAGTCATAAAACCTGTGCTGTGGAATGGATGCGAAACATGGACCTTCACACAAGCATTTCCAAATAGTTTAAACGTCTTTGAAAAACGAGCCCGTAGGCGAATAATTGAGGCGAAATGGAAGAGCGACAAACGGCATATAAGATACAACCATGAGTTGTATGAATTATATGATGATCCAGAGCTCGCCACAGCCATGACACTGCAGAAGCCAATAGAACATCGAATAGCCAAAAAAAAATCCGAGGATCGAAGGCCAATGAGGAAACCTAGGAAACGCTGGTTTGACCCTGTCAGTGAAGACCACGTATCGCTGCTCCGGTTTTAAAATAAGAGGACGTAGCTATTGGTTTTCGGAAGTAATGCCAGGAAATGCTTCAGAAAACTTCAGAGCAAACAAGGCTAGTATTTTTGTGATATTACTGGGAAAATAGGGAAAAAAGTAAATACCTGGATGCTGCTACTGATGAATCCTAAAAAATATTTCCGTGAAGAGCTTAGTTCCATGAATTATTTTACAAATGAGCCAGCAAACCAACTGGTAGTAAAACTTGGCTCTGTGTATTTTGGAGCAAAAGGTAAAATAGCTTCAAGCAATTCGATCTAAGACCAAAGCGGTTACTCTTGCTTTCGAAAATTTTAGCATTCTTCTAAGTTTCACGCTGAGATAGTTGAAGTCAAATTTTATGACACTTTCAAATTAGTTATTATATTAAATACAAAATTAGAGATTCCAGGTCTGTATTTCATCGCATCAGATAATTTTTTCCATAACAATTGCCATCGTCATCGAAGTGAAAATTATTTACTATCAAACACACATCTAGTTAAAGCTCTTTTGGGTTCGGACTACATCGCCAAAGATGGACTATGGGCACTATTTACTCGCCCAATATTGGATCTCGACCCACTAACTTGACATCGACGATAACTAAACGTATATCCTAAGAAATGCCCCTCTCCAACTGCCCGTGCATGTTCATTACCCATTGCCACATCTTCAATTAGTGCACACCGCAACGACTCATTTGGAATGCGTTCCGACTGACGGCAATGACAGTTCGCCATTTGTCATTTTTTTTTTCAAGGTTTATGTTTTGGCCGTGCAGTTTGGATTTTTGATTGTGATTGTCAGGTAAAGTGATTGTGTTTTGTATTTTGATTGATTGTATTCTATAAAAGTTCTGTGTGCTCTAGCCTACTCTCATTCTGGCAAATTACACAACGAGGCACAATGACGAGGTCAGGATGGAAAACCAGTGGTAGGAACGAAACTTGGTGCAAAAGAAATCGCTAGCTTCACAACAAATTGCAGGATTTGCCTCACAAGATACACATTTCTTTAAAAGGAGAATTATGACCATGCACGAAAATATGGAAACAAAAATATTATAACGAACAAATAAAAAAAAATTACGAAAAGTACACTGAGAAAACACATGGCGCCAGACGCCATAATTTATAGACTTCCGGCGCCATGTACATAGTCGATTTAGGGATTGTGATAAAATATAGCGCCACACGCCATAATACATGGCGAAAAGTACATAGGCCTACACGCCATGTACTATAGTCCTCCACGCCATGTACATGGCGTGGCGGACTATATTACATGGCGTGGAGGACTATAGCACATGGCGTAGAGAACTATAGTGCATGGCGTGAAGGACTATACTGTATGGCGTGGAGGACTATAGTACATGGCGTGGAGGGCTATAAGCATAGCGTCTGCTCCTATGTACTATGGCGTGTGGCGCTATATTTTATCACAAATCGACCGAAATCGACTATGTACATGGCGCCAGAAGTCTATAAATTATGGCGTCTGGAGCTATGTGTTTTTTCAGTGCAACTGAAGATGATCCAGTTTGCATCCAACAAAAGGCCACAAGCCTTTTCAGTTCGGAGCATTTGGAGGTAGAGCACTTGATGCTAGGTGATGGAATTCTATCAAAGAAATTCGCGAGGGATTAATAACATCAAAGATCATATCCTCTCCTATATTCAAGAAGCTTGCTGATATTTATACACCTCCTCACACAGCATGGCTGCGAGTTATAATTGTAGTGCCATGAGCCATATTACATGGCTCATGGCACTATGTAATATGGCGTGTGGGGCCATAATTTCTACGCCATGTAATTATGGCGCTGGGAGTTATACTGCATGGCTCAGGGTACTATGTACATAGCGTGTGGCACCATAAATGCTGCGCCATGTAACATGGGACCACGCGCTATGTAGATTCTGACATTATGGCGCTGGGAGCCATATTGCATGGCTCAGAGTACTATGTATATGGCGTATGGGGCCATAAATAATGCGCTATGTTACATGGCTCTGGGCGCTATGTGGATTTTTTTCAGTGTAGAAGAGTGATAAAATTAAACAAAGTTCCATAGCGGTTGTCATAGACTGGCCCATTTGCTGTCCGACTTAGTACACGAATATGTGATAAGAAAGCTGCTTGTGGATGGATCTGAAAAATTTCCGATCTTAGAAAAAAAGATTTATCAGCATTTGTCAATAAAAACTAAGGAACGTGGCTGCGCATCTTTTGACAGGCAATCACCGAAGTTTCAGCCAATTTGAATGCTCAGTTGTTATTCGACAATTGTTTAAGAAAGTTAATGTGAGTATTTTTGTGAATTTGGAAAAAATCGAGCATCAAGCTATCATTAATATTTGCTTTTGAAACACAATATGATTACGCAAATCAAAGATGAGTTGGACACTGAGTATGAGGACTTTGCACCATCATTTACTACCGTGAAATTTTTGGCAGCTGAATTTAAACGTGACCGTACCAGCTTGGGAGACGATGAACGTTCGGGATGTTAACATCGCTAAAGCTCACCAAATGTTGCTAAATGACCGTGGAATTAAAGTGAGAGAGATAGCAAAGGCTATGAATATGACCAAAGAACCTGTTTGTCACATATTGAATCAAGATTTAGGTTCATCAGTTGCTCCTTAAGTTTGAGGCGCACCATTGAGTGCATGATCGGCCCGGTAACGCCTGAGACGATCGTCGATGCAATGCTGCGAAACGAAGAGAATTGGCGCGCAGTCTCAACCAGTGTGGCCAGATATTTGCGAGAAAATATAGCCCAATTTCAAATTTTTATAGTCCAAGATAGCCAAGATTTCTTATTTGTAGCCCAAAAACTGCCACACCAGATTAATAACTAAATTAATTCATTGAAGCTGATTGAACTTTATTTAAATCTACTATTTAAATCCGCAAAATTCGTACGAATTAATCGAATTAATGCTCTAATTGTAGCACAAAAGTCGTTTGAAATAGTAAACATTTTCGATAACTGACATATATAATTTTTTCACAACGTATTTAAATAGGGAAAAATGTGAATCAATTACAAGAATTGTGTGGAAATTTTAGAAAAGTCTTTGAAAAAATAAGTGTAGAAGGGCACTTATTTTTTTCAAGGGCTTTTCTAAAATGTTCACACAGAAAATAAACGCTTGCAAAAACAACTTGCAAATTTGGGTGGCACAAAAATTCAATTAGTATAAGAAACAGTCTTAATGGCTAGAAAGGCTGAATATTTTATTTAAAATGGAAATTTGTTTATCTGATTTCATACATTCAAAACTATGAACGCAAGTTTTGAAATAAATTATTTTTTCAATCAGACGCTCAGCTATTAACATTAAGTTTAGACGTTTAAATACTTTCAAAAGGAGATATACGTCAAAAAATTTCACTTGTGGGTCCTCAAGCGACGTTTCGTGAAAAAATTGAAGTGTGCTTTAAAACAAAATGAATAATTGTTAAACATTGAATTTTGAATGACTGCGAATTCACAATGGGAATTAACAAAAGCTGCTATGGTTTCTTCGGTTTAAAATTAAAAAAGTCATCACCAACCTTTAAAAAGACATCTATTCAATCTTCTGGGAGAGATTCGTTTGTGGTCTTAAATTGATCGTATCCTGCCAGATTTCGAATGCTTGCTGGAATATTTAAATTCTAATCACTTTGAATTTGAATTCTCATCACTTTAAATTTTAAATCTCATCACGGTTCCGCTTTCGACCTTTAGATTTCGAAGCAGCCCACTTTTCCAAAAACACCTTTGTAATTGTAAGTGGAGACACTTTATTCCAAGCAGATCGTAATTACCAGAGAGCTTCAAATATAAAAACTAATTTTATTGGGTCTGAAAGACGTTCAGTATTTTCCAGAGCTCACAATATGAGATTCATCATATACCTGTATGTAAGTGCATCTATTTAGTTTTATGTTTGGTATAATCCTCTGATCTTAGGGCTGTAAATAAGAAGTGCAAACAGGGGGAAAAATTATAGCTTGATGTCTTCCAGATTACCAACGCTATCACTTCTAGCTTTATCAGAAAATATGGTTATGTTTCGGTTTTGTGTTTGCATTTTAATATCAAGTGTGCATCCATTCTTTAAAAATAGCACCCGTCATCTAAGATTTTGTGTTACCTCACCAAGCTGTGCCCAAATTTCACTTAATGTCAATTCTTCCCAAAGATCTTGGTCTTTCGGTTTTCCCTATGCAGCTTCATTGCAACTGTCACGCGTTTCTTTCAAGGCTTTCTATATGTACATTTTTTCTATTTAAGACGTAGTGCTTTTTAAGGTGTCGCTCTAAAAAATACTCCTGTCCCATCAAGATTATAGATATTTGAAGCTTCATAGCTATCACATAAAATTCTTAGCTGTGACTGAAATTCCTGAACTGTGTCTAAATCAATATCAGCTTCTCCGCCACAAAGCGTGCCGTAGTGAGTATAGTAGTCCTTTTTAACGGTTTTTAGCTTTCTGTTTGATGCCTTGAAATCAAATAATTCTAATTTTGTAGTGATTTGACGGGCTTCACTGTGAAGTATCTGGCCGGATATTGGCGAAATTTCTGGAGCGTGTCTTAGAAGACCATTAATACAGCAATTTATCCATCTGGTAGTATGGTAAATTTCATTTCAACCACTTTTTCCCAGTGTCTTCAACATTTTCCAACGTTATTTAATTTCTGTTTAAGTTGGTTTTTTTTTTTTTTTTTAAATACGATGCATCTGACTCTTAGTAATTTTAAAGCTATCGGCAGTTTTTCTTTGGATGAGCAATTATTTGTCAGGGTACTGTATTACCTCTTACTTATTGCGAACACTTAAATCGTTGTATTTTGCACTCATAGTAGATTTTTTCAGTTGTTTTGACGTTGCCTGAACAAACGTTCAAATAATTACATCATAATTATCAAATAAATTGCATTCATACTTGCTTAAAGGGAAAACATACAGCAATGATCAAATAAATCAATACTTTATTATTATCAGAATACCAATAAAATTCAGGCTATCTATAACGTACCGAATTCTACGCATTAAATAATTTTTCAGCAGAAAGCTATGCAGAAATTATGCGAAAAATTTTCTTGGACTTGATCGGATAATATTTTTCTAGAAAACTCATTTTTTTCCTGCCGGTTGGTTAAAACCATTTTTGGTCCGATTAGCAAGTACTATTAAACAAATTTTTGTGCAGCTAATCTAGTTCACGGTCCAATTCTAGAGGTTGCCCGATTACAGAGTAATCAAAAAAAAAATCAAAAAATAGTATGTGCGGTGATGTTATAGTTCAATTGCTCAGGTGTTTCGATCATACAGTGTCCCGATTAGTAGGTTTTACTGTTTATGCCTAGTACTATACTCTTCGCGAAGCGAATTCAACGGTCAAATCCCACACAAAAAGAGCTTTTTTTTGTTCACTGACGAATTGAAAAGCTCTTTTTGTATGGGATTTGACCGTTGAATTCGCTTCGCGAAGAGTATAGTACTAGGCATTAGCTCGAATATATTTTTTCATAAAAATAGATAACCCAAAAACCGCCAACCCGCGCAGTGAAAAAACGTCCCGCGAATTCAAATTTTAGATAGCCCAATTGGCGGTAAATAACCCAATCTGGCCACACTGGTCTCAACATACATTGAGAATGAGCTGCGCATAAAGCGGGAGGAGGGTTGCCTTATCAACCCATGAGCTGTTTTAATTTCTGAAGTCCGTGATTACCGATAGGAGAGTCAGCACGACCGGATTGAAGAAGTGCTTTGGCGGGTCCCGACTCAGAGCTTCGTGGGCTCGTAGATGTTTTTTTTTAGTGAGTCAAACCTCACATACCCCGTGGTATGTGTTCAAATCATCTGATCAAAACAAAATTTGCAAAATAGATTGGTCTGAAAGAGGAGCAGGTTTACTTTACTTTTAGTGGGGGATGACTGGGTTATTCAGCCAATTCTTCACTGACAAAAGCTAGCATTCATTATTTAGATGCAAACTATTTGATGCTATGATCTGGTTATGAGTACGGAAGAATTATTTTGTAAATATTTCAATCATATAAAATCTGAAACAAAACCGGCACATTGAATCTGCTTTTTTTCGTAAATCAGTTTTTCTGGCGGTTTCCCTGTGCTAGAATCCTTTTTATATATGACTTGCATATCTATGGATTTTTTTAATGTTCATAGGCATTTTTGAATAATTAAGTGAATGTAAATAAATCCACTTTTTCTAGACATCCTTTAAAATATTTTGTAAAACTGCGTTGAGCTGCATTCCTTTTAAATGAAACTAAATGATATTTCGTCCAAATAACTCCACCTAAAGTATTTTAAGACAAATCACAGAAGCAACCAATCGATGCCGATACATACAAGAATGTAAATAAAAAAAGTTGCACTTACGTATAGTACGTCCATTTGGTATTGACGTAGTTATAATTCAGAAAATTGACTTACCTGTAAATAGAACAAATAAAATAAATTAATGGTGCGAATAAAATGTTAACAAAAAGTTTGAATTTTACTACAATATTATGCTACTGATTCATTTATAATACTATCAGACTAAAAAGACCATGAGACGCTTAATAGCTCTGTGTAGAAGAATTTGATAGTATGTTGTTAGTTATTTCGTAATAGTTTATTTATTTATTTATTTATTGTCCAAATCCACAGAACAAATCCAATTATAGATTAGACAAGAAGAAAAAATAAAAATACATACAAGTATATATATGTAAGAAAAAGAAAATAACATGGAAACCAAGAAAATTAATAAAATTCAGAATGGAATAATAATACAAAAAAGAATAAAAACCTAATCAACCGAAAAAGAAACAAACAAATTGAGCAAATTAGGATATATTTCGATTATAAGAAAAAAACGTTATTTTTTAAAGTACTTTTAAACACAGATAACGTTTGAGGCAGAGGACCAAGGTTAAGGCTGTTGTACTGACGAGGCAAACGCAAAAGGGGGGAAAAGAAATAGGTGTCGGAACAGGCAAAAGTAACATTAAAGTTAAATAATGTTCTATTATGACGGCCCGGTTGCCTAACTGAAAGTTGAATGCTGGGGTCAACTAATATACTGCCTTTAAAAAGTCTAAAAAGGAGTCACTCGTCGAGGAACACTCTACGTGACTCAAGGGAAGGAATTTGAAGGATGGAGAGGCGCATACTGTAATCACAATACGGAATACTGTACTTATAGAACAACGAGCGGGTGAATCGGCGTTGCACGGATTCAACCGCATCGATCAAGTATCCGTAATGTGGACACTAAATTTGGCAACAGTATTCAAGAACACTACGGACAAAGGAAAAAAAACAGATAAAGAGAAGTGGAAAGATTAACAAAACGTTTAGAGGATCTGATGATGAAGCCGGAAAAATGAGAAGCCTTGGCAGTGATGTGTAGAATATGCAAGTCGAACTTCAATTTGGAAACAAAACAAGAGGAGAGTCAAGGACACAGTAGGAGAGGAGCAAAGGAGATATTTGGTGGGTGAAAGACATTTGATGACACTTCGCAACATTCAAAGTGAGGGAATTAGCAGTGCACCAGTTAACCAAAGTATCCAAATCGCTTTGCAATATGGTACAGTCACTAGCAGATTCAATCACTCTGAAAATTTTAAGATCATCAGCGTACAAAAGGCAGGGTGAGTTAAAGAGGGAAGGAAGGTCGTTAATAAACAAAAAGAACAATAAAGGGCCAAGAATGGATCCTTGCGGAACTCCTGAGGTAGGAAAAAAAGATGTTGAAGAGCAAGAGTTAACAGTAACGACACAAGAGCGATCACAAACGTAGGAAGAGAGTCAACAAAGATTTCACCAAAATTCTACCTAGTTTCTTGTTTTATTTTTGCTCATTATATTTATTCATTATATTTTAATTCATTAATTACATGCATCGAAGAAGAAGAATTGGGCTTGAAATAATTTGCGAATGTGAATGATAAATACAATGCAGATGCAGTCCATAATGCAGACGATGTACACGGTTAATTTTATTAAAAGCGTATTGCTTTAAGATGAATCAAAAGCCTCAAGATGTACTGAACTTGTAAAATTATGCAAATCAAATCGAAATAAAGTGAAGTAGTTTTCAAAGTGCATATTAAATACTGTGAAAAAATACAATTCCGTGATGAATTAAAACAATTCTCCAACCTGTTAAGTAGAGTTTCTCGTTTACCGCTAAGAGGAAAGATGAATAAATTCGTAATAAAAGACCATCTCAAACGTTGCCGAGAACAAATCTATAAATTAGTTGTGGCAAATCAAAGAATGTTTCAGAACCGGAACTGAGCTCTGAATCAATGTAAAATTAGTAACACTTGAAGTGATTCGCAATGGTTTAATGACATTCATTAAACGAATAAAAAAACTGGACGAACACTTTATTTCAGTCCTGCTTCATGTTATTTTGTGATAAGGGAGTTTATGAAAATACTCATGTAACACCGTTATATTCCTTAAATGGTCAACCTTCGTTCAGAATCAATGGCTCGGATAATTTATATATTGATTTGAAAAGGTTTGACTAGAGTTAGAGTTTAGCGGTTACCTTGTGAATGATGAGCCATGATCGTACACCACTTTGCCTAACTGTGAGCTGGTATCTGAGTCAAATAGTCGTAAGCATTCCACCCTCGCCCATGAATACCTCGTACGTGTAAACAAAATCTCTGCAAACTTCGTCCAAATACATTTGAATAATTAGCTTTGAGTAATAGTTTTTGAAGTTTCTGTGAACCCAAGGGCTTAAAAATATGTTCACGAAAAACAATTCAAAAAACGCATCACTAAATGAAAGAGGAAAAATTAGCACTTAAGAGAACATTCTAATATTTGATATACGAAAAACTTAAAATACCGTTGCTCGTGAAATGCCACAGTTACCATAGAGTGAATGTGTGAATGCATATTTTTATACGCTATTGCTTATAGATGAACTCACTGTTTTCACATGAAAATGTTATAAAAACACTTGTAATTACCGTAAATCATGTAACATGTTAATTACATCGGTTCTCATTTCCTTATTAAAAATAATTTACTAATAGATAGCTTTGCTTGACCCGTAAAAATTTACTTGAGCACTCATGCTAATTACCTTTAAGGTAGTAATAGCTAATAATGTAATCAACGATACTATACTGGAAAGGTGTCTGAAAACACCGACTTGTACAGTCAGACAAAAAAGTCTCCGTACGATGCTATCCTTTTTGCATTTACAAGACTAACTTTGAGATATTACAATATTTTTTTATTTAAAAAATGAATATGTTTTCGACAACTCCTTACTTACAAAATATGAGTAGAAAAAAACAAAAATATTGCCACCTTTTAATACAGTAATTCAATTAAGCAAGTAAGTCAAAATTTTACATCAAACAAGTCTCCGTACGAACATAGAAATGAATCAAATTAAAGCTAAAAAAATTATTCTGCAGATGTGATTTAATATTTGGTGGTATTTTCATTAGCTTTAATGACTTCTGCCAAACGCCTGGACATTGTGTTAACAAGTTTTGATGTGATTTCCGGTCCGATTAAATTCCATTCTTCTTGTAGTTTAGCTTTAAGCTCTTGTTTATTTTTAATCGCGTGTTTCCGCACTCTGCGTTCCAATTCATCCCATAAATGCTCAATGGGATTTAAGTTGGGTGACTGTGGTGAACTGTGAAGCTGCGTGGGCACGTTATACAAAAGCCGTTCCTTAGCCACCATTGAGGTATGCTTTGGGTCATTGTCTTGCTGGAAAATGAAATCACTTTCCAAACCCAAAGCATTGACACTTTCGCGCAGACATGTTTTCAAAATATTTAGATAGTGCCACCGATCCATTGTACCAACAATAAAGTGCAGCTTCACAACTCCTGAAGCCGCCATACACCCCCACACCATCACACTACCACCACCGTGCTTAACAGTTGGGACTAGATTTTTTACGTTCAGTTCCTCCTTAGATTCGGGCCAGACTTTTCCTCTGCCATCGGAGCCAAACACGTTAAATTTGCTCTCGTCCGAAAACAAAACTCGATTCCAAAAGGTAGCATCCTTATTTTCATGGGTTTTTGCAAAATTTAATCGCTTCTTTCGATTAATTTTTGAAACGCCTAGGTTTTCGACCATGGAAGTTATTCTCTCGTAGAACATTCCTGATGGTTTCATCACTAACTGTTAGGTTGAATTCCTTTCTTACGTCGTCTGCTATTTTAGGTGCGCTGGTTCTCGGATTCTCCTTAATTTTACGCACTATTGACCGTCGGGCTGTAGCACGTAGAATTTTTGGACGTCCTAAACGAGGCTTACTTTTCAAGTATCCGGTTTGTCCATACTGCTTGATGACATACTGCACACTAGACTTCGGTTTCCCAATTATTTTCGCTATTTCGCCCATTAACTTTCCTTGGCAATACAGCTTAACGATGATTTTGCGCGTATCTAAACTGATTTCCTTACCCATAGCCGAGGGTTATATTTTCTGAGCTTGACTCAAATCTTAACTAGGCTATAACTATGCTAGCTGTATGCTAAGAGAAATACTCAAATTCGTATGAACTTGACGCGCGTCTAGCACTGCACATGTTTGTATAACACGGTGTTGCCATTTATTCGTACGGAGACTTTTTTGATATAAAAATTTGAACAATTTACTTTAGTGAATTACTATATCGTTATGAATGGATAAATTTGAAAAAAAATTTCTGATATTTGTAATCAAAGAGTTATAGAAAGCATAACATTTTTTAAATTAATAATATTTTGTAACATCATAATGTTATTCTTGTAAATCAAGAAAAAAGAGCATCGTACGGAGACTTTTTTGTCTGACTGTATGTACTTTGGTTTGTCCATCAGTGTAGTTGGCGTTAGTACACAAATTACGGCAGCTAAAATCAGGATTTATAGGCAAATTTGCCAAGCAATCAATGATAGCATAATACTAACAGTAAATAAATAAATGCAATCATCACAATATGGTAAGTACATACAGTCTGTCAAGAATGAGTTTACACATAGGGAAAAAATTCAATTTTTCATCTTTCTAATTATAAAATAGTACTTTTTGTTTATGTAAATAATTTTTTTTTTCTTAATTACCGTTATTTGCATTATTTCCAACCGATATATACAAAAAAAGTACAACTTCAATGCAAAAAAAGAACGAAAAGAACAACGAAAACAATTATTACAATTCTTGAAGTGTCAAGAAACTCTTTACACAAAAGTTTATTTTTTGCATTACTGCAACGATACGGTAAATTTACCGTAATTTTTGGTCTGTATTGTAAAGCTCTAGAAATTTGATCATTAGTGTGTGATTAATTTTTGGCTAATACGCATAAATAAGTGAGATATTGTGTTTTAAAATGCCAGGCAAAAGATTATCCTTTGAGTTAGTTCAGATGATATACTATAATCACCAATTAAGTAAAAGTGCACAGGAACTGTCGGAAATGTTTTGTGTAGCACGAATGGCAGTCTATAACGTTATAAATCGTGCTGAAAATGAGAATAGATTGGAGCCAAAGTGTGGAGGTGGCTCAAAACCAAAAATATCTAAACATATAGAGCGCCTTATGATAAGGAAGCTTGATAAAAACCCCTGGATTTCGACCAGAACACTTGCTAGGGAACTCAAGGAAGAGTGTGATGCTGCTGTTTCCCATGAAACAGTACGACAGGCCATCCTACGAAATAAGTTCTCATCAAGAGCTGCACGAAAGAAACCACTGTTTTCTGCACTAAAAATCGAAAAGCGTTTTTCTTTCGCTATGATGCACCTTTTTCAACCCGTTGACTTCTGGGACGACGTCATATTCTGCGATGAGACGAAAATGTTGTTGTACTCTAATGATGGACCGGCTAGAGTGTGGCGCAAGCCTTTAACATCGTTGGAAAATCGAAATATCATTCCGGCTGTAAAATTTGGTAAGTTGTCCGTTATGATTTGGGGTGCTTCTCAAGCAGAGGAGTAGGAGACTTGGCATTCATCGAGTCAACCATGGACGCCCAACCATATTTGCATATCCTTAAAACATATTTGGCAAGTAGTGCGCAGAAATTCGGGTTTATGCATAACAGCAAACCAAATTTTAAGCTTTACCAGGACAACGATCCCAAACATAAGGCGAACATGGTGCGAATGTGGCCCTTATACAACTGCGGAAAAGTGATGGATACGCCAGCCAAGAGTCCGGACTTAAATCCCATCGAGAATTTATGGGCTTACTTAAAACAACAAGTCGCTAAAAGGCAACCCAAAAACCGAACTGCCTTAAAAATTGCGATTCTCGAAGAATGGCAAAAAATACCAACCACGTATGACCTGCAAAAGTTGGTTCATTCAATGAAAAATCGGTTGCGATGTGTGGTGGATGCCAAAGGTGGCCATACCAAATGTTAAATATACCAAATAATATTAAATATCCTGTAAATATGTAAATATTAAATACAATAATAATTTGTGTAAAGAGTTTCTTGACACTTCAAGAATTGCAATAATTGTTTTCGTTGGTCTTTTCGTTCTTGTTTTGCATTAAAGTTGTACTTTTTTTGTATATATCGGTTGGAAATAATGTAAATAACTATAATTCAGAAAAAAACATTAATTTACATAAATAAAAAGTAGTATTTTATACATAAAGGTTATTGATTTGTGATCACGGTTCCCTTCTTGTCTATAATCGCATAGACAACGTATATCGTCTCTAAAGCTTATCAAAGCAGAGAATAATTGATACGGGAAGCTCGATCGTTTTGCGGAATAAGCCTCCGAAAGCAGAATCAAATTGGAATTGTTTTTGCGGGATGATTAAAATTGAAAAATTTTTATTTATCTTAAAATTTTATTTGACAAAGTGGTTTCGAAAGCATGCACTGTTTTCTCATCAGACACCAGCACACAATGCATACTTGACTGGTGTGACCACTTGCAGTTGGAAATCATTAATTGTTATTTACGCTGGTTGTGACAAATAACAATTAATGATTTCCAACTGCAAGTGGTCACACCAGTCAAGTATGCATTGTGTGCTGGTGTCTGATGAGAAAACAGTGCATGCTTTCGAAACCACTTTGTCAAATAAAATTTTAAGATAAATAAAAATTTTTCAATTTTAATCATCCCGCAAAAACAATTCCAGTATTTTATAATTAGAAAGATGAAAAATTGAATTTTTTTCCTATGTGTAAACTCATTCTTGACAGACTGTACATGTGTAACAGGAAAATTAATTCGTGACATATGAATAGGAAATGATTTGAAATACATGCAAATATATAGATCTAGGAATGCCAATATTAGCCCTTCTGTGTTTTATTTTTAGCTATACTTGCCAATGTGCTATTTTACTTGGAAAACTAAAGAAATATATCTAGACGTTCGCAGTAATCATCAGCACGAGAAATGCATCCAATTTCATATCATCAGTGCGTTTTAAATAAACCAAATAATCCCGAAAGGCAACATAAACTTTTATGCATAAACATTTAACGTTTTCTGTCAAACCGTTGCACATGTCACTCATGACATCAATCAGAAATGGAAAATGCTGTTTTTTTCTGCACAAGCACACTACTTATTCCAATTACAACACTCGATAATTTACGTTCGTACAGAGTAAGTGTTGATTCCAGCTAGTGAGCAATTGAACGATAACTGAACAAATTACACTTCAAATCACATACATGGTCAAGAGCATGTTACTCGTTAACGAATAGGGTATTTGCATGTTCATTTGTATATGAACACGTTAATGTATTCACGAATGCACCTTGCTATTGAGGTGATCCACATGTACACGATTGAAGTGATTAATCTGAGCACTGATACATTTTCAATTTATACGAGAAGATTATCATGCATAAACAAATGACTAATTCTGATTGACAAGTATCTCGAATTCATTGCATAATATTGACAGAAGGTACATATGTATACATGTATATCATTCGACTAGCATATCAAATTATTTACAAGGAATTTATTAGTAAACAGTCTGAATTATTAAAATCCCAAACTTCCACACAAATTCTAAGTGATCATCTTAAGATGTAAAATTTGATTATATTGAATTCAACGCATAACTTCTCAAATTTTAGGGTTGTTGTCATTATCTCCTGGCTGTGAATGCGATGAAAAAAAAAAGTACACCTCTAACCACCCTTCCTAAGTTAGTTCGTTGATGTGCCGTATTTATTAAAGCTCATCACGATGGCCCAAAGGGCGTTTGCTCAACACCTCGTTGATGCAGTGAAATCGAATTCAACAATAAGAACAGAATTTAGACTCACAGAACTTCAAAGAATATAGTCTTTGAGAATCAAAATAGCGGTTCGGCCTTTTGGTTAGGAATAACGCCTCTGCGGTGCCCGATATTAAATTCTGCGGCATTGCTGCAGGAGTGGTCAAAACAACGGACCATAGACGAATAATTGTTGCATCTTTGCACGTTCGATGTAGTCTGTTTCTAGCAACGGTGGAGTGTTGCTCGAATGCTTACACATAAGCAGTACTCCCATTTCTTTGCCAGTAGCCGCTCCTGATTCGCCATCTAGGCCAAGGACCTCCACAGCTGTATTGATCTCTCACATTGCTGAACGCATGGCAGTACAACTGACCGCTTTGCCGTGAAACTTCAACTGCAGCTACCATCCTTTTTCAGTTTCATTAAAATACCCCAAAAGTTATTCAAAAATATAGAAGACTTTAGCTAGAACTATATTAGGTTAGTCACAATACAGCGTTTTCCACTGCGGCCAACGCAGTGGGCTGCGGGAAGTGCTGTCAAAAAATTAGAATGCACTCTTTTGTATGGTAACGCGCACAATGGCTGCGGGCGAATTTGCGGCAGCGGCAGAATTTGCCAAATTTCTAATTTTGCCGCACCGCTAGCGGTGATACCTACCATAGGTTGGCATCACCACTAGGTTGAATTAACTGTGTTTGAATTAGGTTGAATGGTCTGGTGGAATAGACAAGCGATGGCTGATGAGTATTGTGATAAGCCAACCTAATCCTCGTACAACAGGATTTAGCAATACAAAAGAAAAAAAATGATTTTGGTTGGTGCCTTGGTTGCATTGACAGCGACATTGTCGCTGCATTGTGATTCACCAAATTCAACTGCGGCATTCACGCCTCCTCCTGTGGAACGCTGCGTTGGCCGCAGCGGAAAACGCTGTATTGTGATTAACCTATATATTTGACGTCATTCTCTATTAGTGCGTTTTTGTCTGAAAATCTACTACCATGTCGTGTTACTTTAAGCCATTCACCACGCGGATCGAAATTGAGAAAGTGTTTCTGTAGTCCTATGACTAGAGTTTGACTCATCTATCAGTTGACAATATTGGCACGAGCTAGAATTATCTTAATAGAATTCAATTTCACAGCAATTTTGCACTTTTCTATTTGTGTTCCAAATATTAATGTTCCATTTTTCCACACACATTTCGCCACGGAATTTCCGACTGCACTATAAAGAAACTGCCAAACTCTATCTGTAGAATTCTGCGTGGTTGATTCGCGTGACGTTACAGGAAAGAGATGTTTATCTCTATTCAAGTTACAGGAACGGGCCACAGCTTTTTCAAAAACACCGATTGAGAAAAATTTCAGTAGGACTTAGATGAAGACTTCGCGAATTCTACTGCGCATATTTACCGGAACTTTTTGTAAAAGCTAAGTTTTGCTTGGATTATTCAATTAATCTGAATATCATGCCACCATGGCTAACGAAAATTTCACCGTGTGATATCACTATGTACCAAATTATTTACCTTCCAACAGTTTCTAAAGAGCGGCATCTAGCAACTTATAAGTTACCAGCAGTCAAGACAGAGTTAGACTTTTTAATGATTCAGGGTATTTGTAACCCACTAAAAAATAATTAATTTTCTTCTCTTCATATGGCGAAGAAAAAGAATGGAAAATGGTGTTCTTGCGTCAATTAAAGATGCTTTAATGTGGTTTCCACTTCGAAACGCTGTCAATTTTCTATAATACAAGACCATTTACATGATAAGCTAATATTTTCTTCCATTGGCCTATCAATATTTTCTTCTAATATTTAAGACCCTGTGTAGCTAAATGACAATGCAAAGATCTCAACCTGCACATCCTTTGATATCTTTGTGCTCACTCGCATAACCATCGAATTATGATGTAGCTAAAGCATTTCAGAGACTTCCATTCTGATTCGTCTATTTAGATGGCATTAAGTACACAAGCTATTAGATTTTTCTTCGGAAGCTGAATACGTCGAACATTTGTTCAGACCATGATCTCATAATCTACATGATGAAGTGTTGAAGGGCGAAATCTGGAAGGACAGAACTAAATTCCTAGAGCGCTTAATTTCACTGTCTTGTATTAAGCCCTCTGTTAATATATTTGAGTCAATTTCAAATTCCAAGTGTGTCAACAATAGAGTTGCGTCTGCCCCAATCAAATAGAAGTCGTGCTTAAAATGATATCAAACAAGTGATGAAGGCTGTTGATAATGGCAAGTATTAGTATCTTTTTGTTGGAAGATCAGTCTGATTGTTTGAATTTTTAAAGTATTTCGATTGTAAGTGCTTCTTAAGGGGCAACTGTCTCAAGCATGCCATTTGCCGATGATTACAGCTCACAAAAAACTGTAGGTCCTGCTAAACGAATAAATACAGGAGAGCAATTGACAGGAAGCAACAAGTACTTGGTTAACGATTATAAATATTTGAGAAACTAGCGGTTTTCTGTAAACTGTATATGCTGTTCAAACATAGCCTGAATTCTTTGAATTATTTTTATTTGGTTCCATTTTTGACTGCATAAAGCATTTCAATATTTTGATATTGCTTTTCGTAATTCATATTATGAGTTGATGCCACAGCGACAAGAAATATTTCTACGCTGATCAGTTTGATTATTTGTTTTTAGCGAACTAAATATATTTAACCCTGAATTTGTAGTAAAGAAAGTACACAACAACTGGCAGCCTATTGGCTTCTTCAGCGGAGCTAAAACGCCCCATGCAATCATAGTGCTTATGAATGCAAAATTCTTGCAGCTTACCAGGGAGTGCGTTACTTTTACTTTTATCTTGAGGTTCAAACTTTAACTATACGGCAATACCACACTGGAATAACCGGTTCTCGTCCTATCACCGAAATTAACCAGTGTTGGGTGCGGTTAGTACTCATATGGGGGACCGCTTGGGAACACCGAGTGTCGTTGGCACGTAAAACTTTGTACTGTCCCTTATAACAACAAACCAGTTGTCTGGGAAGTACTATGAAAAAAAACTACATTCTCCCACCAAAAACCAAAACCAAAAAGCTGAAAATTCCACGCGATGTCAGCTTAGACATATAAGCTTTATCAGCGAGTTCACTACTGATATTCGACGTGTCTCTGGTCAAGACAACACCATTGCTGACACTATTTGACCTATTGAAGGATTGTTCTTCCTAGCTGTTTATACTAAGCCGCAGTACCACGCTCTCAATCATTGAACCCTGAGTTCGAAAAACTCCAGAAAAATTCAAGTTCCATAGAAGTCCAAAAATTGAAATTTTTTGTGAAGAGCCTGAAAGCCATTTAATTTCATAAACTAATCGTATTAAATCACTCTAACCATAAAGTCAATAGTTAGTTATTAAATCGCTCTAATTTTGCTTTGATTACGTAGATTAGTCCGAGAAAAAATTTCTGCATCAGCAGCTGAGTTCCAGTATGGAAAAAATCACCGACTTCCGAGTGATTTCATTCAGACAAACCCTAGAAATATCAACCAAACAGAGTTCGCCTCGGATATCTTCAATTAAATAGCAAAACTACAACCAGACGACTCAAACCAAAAGTCTAAATGTTTTGAGTATCTCGACTCGTGTCGAGATCTCACCGCTGCAGACCATCCTTGAATAATCAACGTTTTTTACCATTCATGTGATGACTGCATAGCGTCAAAGGGACATGACACGTCTCGAAACCAATTTTCACCTGAAATTACGTGACCTTGTCCTGATCGTTCATGGGATAAGACCATGAATCAAGGAAACAAGATTACGACAATGGGTGGTCGCTGTTCGGCGCTGCATCCTATTTCGTCACGTACCGGAGACCGGCGAATTATGGAAAAATAGTCGAATGTATGAGTTGTATTGATTTTTTCTTTTCATTGTATAAATAGTAGACATACAGCGCTGCCTAAATGATTATTTGTCATAAATGATCATTTAAGTGCTGTCTATCATATGGTAACTCTAACTAAACATCGTTAAAGGACGAAATTAAAATTCATTTAAATATCGCTTAATGATACTTTAACTTTAGTCGTTTATTCTTGAATGAGCTCACAATCAAACTATGCGAAGTAATAGCAATTTCTTTGTAAAAAGTCATATAATTAAAGAATTTAAAAGTCGATTTTGCACCATTTGTACTCTAACTTAATTAATTAGAGCATAAAAGAGGCAGCATACACTTCAAGCACTTTCAATTTCTCTATTTCAAATCAGCAATGTAATTGGACACAACCGAAAACAGTACTCTTCATTCACCTAAAAACCGGCTAATTTTGGATGTTTTGTAGGCGTGTTTGCATCCTATTTCGTCACAAATAGGTGTGGTCATGCTCATGTCGCAACCTTTATGCTTGAGTTACAATCAATGCAACCAACATTTGCTGCCAAGTTTTGTTGGTGGAACGAGTTACAATCAATGCAACACAACATTTACTGTCATCTGTCACTGGCTATATTAAAGAAATTGCTGTTCGATAATTTGGATCCTTTAAAGTCTCGGAAAGAGATATCAGTGAATATTTTATCCTCTAAAAGATGCGGAGTATAATACAAAGCGAAAATTAGACAAAAAAATACAAATTCTGATTGTCATTTGCATATGACATTTCCCATTTCCCGGACTCTCATAGGAACATGTGGAATTGGATATTTTCAAAAATGTTGTTGCCATGCCAAGTTTGAGATATGAGCAAACTCTGCTGCCAAGCAAAGTTGTGTTGCATCATTGTAACTGCTCTCATACGTTCTCATGGGTTCAAACTCATTTTGACGTGCAACAAATGTTGGTTGCATTGATTGTAACTCTAGCTTTAGTACTTGATCCATGGGATAAGACGGTATGGAGAAAAAGAACGGCAAAACCTGTTATTTCGGGGAGGTTCGTTTGCGGGGGTGGGTAGGGTAATTATGAGGGGGGTGGTCCTGCGATGTCAAGAACAGACAATTGATAGGATAATCTAGTGATATTATCTTGTTTAACCGTGGGCAACGAGTGGACGACGAGTAGGTAACGAGCTCATTCCTAAATATTGGGGATGGAAGTTCAGAAATACAATTTTATGGGAAAGAGGAGGAGCGGGGTGGAGGACTTTTCGGAACACACTTTTCCACCTATTCTGGAGTGTGGTAGATAAATTTGTTTACATGTTTTTTTACGGGCCCCTTAAACATAGAAAAACCAACTCTCAAATATTCCAAGGCGTAATCAAAATCGGATAATATAAACATGTCGTTCAGAAAGTAGATACTGTTAGTCACAAATGTTTAGATCAATATATCGCAAAAACGGTTATGGCTACAAGAAAAAATTATACATTCTTTTTTGTAGGACATTTTTTAAGCTACAAATTCGTCATGCATTGTTTTTCTGAACATGTGACCGTTACTGAGATATTTAGGAAAGGTCACTTTTGGTGACCTTTGACCCCATATGAAAAGTAATGCAGCACTCGGATCGATGGGGACTTTTGACATTTTGTTCAGCACGCCAGTGCCAGGGTTCGCACCAAAATTCAGCTTTCCCCTAATTTTTCCAAAGCACCATGTTAAATTGCCCTGGACTATTACCCATTCGGGAAATAACACAGGAATGAACATTTCATTCGGCTCATGCCAAAAAATTTTAACAGAAAAACGACACATGCGTCCAGTGGCAGCAAAAATCGTCCCAAGGCTGATGACCGCAAATCAAAAACAACGCAGCGTTCGGGTGTGTTAAGAACTTCTTGAAAAGTTAAATTGCGATGAAAACTTCTTGAAAACTATTATTAATAGCGATGATATGGCTCCAGCAGACTTTTTATTGTTTCCAAAAATGAAGAGGTCCATGAAAGGAGCGAGATTTGATGATGTCGAAGATACAAAAAAAAAATCGCTGGAGGAACTGAAGAGCATTTTGGAAGAAGACTTTCAGAGGGTCTTCCTGCAGTAGAAGCGGCGTTGGGAAAAGTGTATATCTACTCAAGGAGAGCACTTTGAAGAGGATTTAGTTTTGTAATGTTCATCTATTACCAAAAAATTTATATAAAATAAGTCCCGGAACTTTTTGATCAGACCTCGTATATATATCGAATATATATTGCTCATTTTCAACCAAACAAAAATGTCTAATTTTAAATTTTAAAAGAGGTTAATATATATATATATATATATATATATATATATATATATATATATATATATATATATATATATACATATATGTATATATATATATATTTTTGGAGGAATATTCGGGCAAATATAAAACTGATTTGTTGCTATAAAACAGTTTTAATAACTATTTACCTTATCTATAAAGTATTACTAAGTCATTTTTAATGCGTATCTCCTTACAAAAGTTTACCAGAAATGTATACATTTCCAGCAACACTTCAATAAGTCTTCAAAAATAAAATAAAATAAAAACAAAAATTGTAAACAATATATGTAGAAATCAATTTAATAAATAGCCCGCATTTTCTAGAGAAACTCAATGGTCTTACGTAATTATTAATATTATTTCAAATTTTGCAATATAACAGCTTAATATTGGGAGTTTATGGTTGTCTACAAAATGTGGGCTATTTATCAAATTGATTTATACATAGATTGTTCATTATTTTTGTTTTTATCTTATTTTTATTTGAATTTCACATATTGAACTCAAATATTTCTTCATTTGGATTGAGTCTCAAATCATTTTCCACGCCTTCGTTGAAGCTAGCGAACATTTTAAGTTCATTGATCCTTGGGGCGATTGTAAGTATATTGTTTTAATTGAATCATCCGAGTCAAATTGAACATCCGGCTACTTTTTGATTACCTATAGCATTTAATAGCTGAGCGCAGGTTTAAATCTGTTACAGACTGTCTCCACTTGCCATTTTCCATGGCATGCCATTCGACTTGCCGTTGAAATGGGTACTCGAGACAGTGGATGGTATGCCATATTTGATAAGCCATATGGTATGCTATTTGGTTAGCCATCAGTCTGGCCATATTTTGACAGTTGTTGATTTTCAAAACGGCACTGAACAGTGCTCGTGATCCGTTTGTTATGCGCAAATGTAGGAATTCTGAATTTCCAGGTATTTTAAAATCTTGTTGAGTAATCAAAATAGTTTAAAGAATATGGAATGGGAGGTAATTGCGAAAAAGTCAGAATTATCATACGGAGGTTTTAAATAATATATTTGTTATTTTTCAAAGAGTAATAATTTTACTTTTTAAAGATCAGTAAATAAATGAAACTGCCTATTGATGATTTTTCAAATGACTACTCCCCCATCCCCTTCGTACAACAGCAAATCATATAAAAGTTTCGCTTCCATGGGAAATTTCTCCCGTTTATCCAAAAATGCAATAATCCTGTACCCGAAGCTATTATCAGCAGCAGAATTTCTTCGTTCTGCAGTTCAAACAACTTTTTAAGAGCATTTAACGCTCCGATACAGCGTTCGTCCTTTTTAAAGTGATATGGCATGCCATGGAACATACATTAGATGGCATGCTATGAATTGACATTCGTTGCCATCGGATATGGCAGGGAAAATGGCGAGTTGAGACCGAGGACTATTGTTTACGAGTCTCTTCTTTTTAATGTCTCGTTTACACATATGGCGAACTTTTCGTCGAGGAACTTGGAAAATCACTTCTCAAAACATTCGACGAGTATTCATAGTCTGCACTCAAAACTGTTTATTCAAGCGATAGACCCTTTTTTTATCTCAGAACGCCATAAAACTCTTCCTGCCCGCATTCAGAAGATTTGAAGGGAGTGAAGTTTAAGTGCGCAGATATGCATGTGGTGTAGGTAGGTAGCATTTTCTCCGTTCAGAAATTTGTTTACAAATATGCGAACAGTGTATCTCGTACCCATAGATATGAAAGAATATGGATACGAAATGGCTATCCGTGTACCCGTAGGTGAATGCGCCTTTTTTAATACACGCACAACACTGCTCTCTCACAAAAATTCCGCTCAGTGCACCCCTTTCTACCGCACTCACAACCGAAAAGCCTTAATGCTGTGTCTTAATACTGGGAACACCAGATCGGTGTAAAAGCGAGCAACGGGCAACACGGAAAGAAACGCCAACGTCAGTTTGGTTTGTGTCGGAGACTGAGAGCATTGACTTTCAGTCAAAATTTTTCAAATAAAATTTAGGAATTTTTCGGCGAATTCGATGACAACGTACATCTACGTTTGTGCGCGATCATTTGTGTCGGTTTCGCGAGTAAATTAGCGGTAAAAAGTTATAAAATAGTGCGATAATGAAGTGCCGCGTTACAGGCTGCAAAAGTAGCTACCGAAGTGCTTCGCAGGGGATATCGTATTTCGGGTAAGTAAAATAAACCTTTGGCAACAATTTCGTATAGTTTTTGTGTTAAATCATAATGAATTTCATTGACAAAAAGTATTTTAATCTACACTCGCCGGTTTTGGTAAAGAAATGTCAAACGACTTTCAAACTGGCGATCTCTCGTGGTTTTTTCACATAGCTTTGCCATATGAACTGTGTATGGCACACACAAGTACCTCCTTCTCACACCAGTAAGCAGAAAGTCGAAAATTGGCACATTTCTCTCGGCCGATTTCGAATCCATTCTCTCTTATATCTGTGCTCGTACCCATCCGTACTCATGCATCTTGTCCGGTATGATGCATTATATCCATGATTTCGTAGGCGAAACAAATCATTTGTAAATGTCAACGGAGCCAGCACCAAATCATTTTTAAAATCCCATTGACTCGACTATATTTAGCGCGACCCCGAGCTAAGACAAGACCCTCATAAACCTTCATAAACAAGGTAGGCGCCAGGGAAAACACCATTCACACTCTCGTGCTTGCCATGCCTTGGCATGTGTGTGAATGGAGATAAATAGGCGAGAATAGACGACTTCACCATTTACTCTCGTGCTCGGCAACATTTGCCATATCTCGGGGAGAGTGTAAATACGCCATAAGAACAATATCAATATCCGTCCAGCCAACAATTTATACGTCCATGCAATGCTATTATTCATATTCAAATCGTTGTCTCTGCTTTTAACTCTTTCCAACCCCTCAGTAGCATTCAACAAGAATTTTGACCCAATTTAATCCCGTGTTCTACGTAACCTTGCACGGTGTTTTAAAACTGCTTCGGAATTTCGGGCAATTCTAAACTTTTTTCGCGTCCCAAAGCAAAGCTCTCTTAACTTTGATTATGCTTGTCCTGATCATTGTTTCGTGTATGATACAAATAGGTTTGAAACCGCATCGCCACCGAGATGAGTGGAGATTCGTATTGAACACACGTGCTCAGCTATCATAAAAACAGGCACGCATGTACATATGCATACATATGTAAAAACATATACATATATGCGACGCTGCATCCATGCAAATAAATGGGGTTGAATTCTGTGGGCGAAAATAACTATTCCAAAGAATAGCCAAGCTTTACATGCGGTAGTGGGGCTGGGTATATGTATGTATGTTTAAATGAATGCATTCTTTGGTTATTTCGGTCAAAATTGTTGCTCTGTGCATTGTCCATAGGCTGTGGAGAAATTATTGCAAATTCTGTATACAGATACGTTTGATGGTCTCATTGTTCTCGAGATTATTTCATTAATTAAAATTGGATTCTGTGTGCCCTGTCAACTCGCACAAATTTTCTTCATGTCAACACTTAACTAAAAAGATACATATACAAAGAAATGCTTAATTGAAATACAGACACAAAGAAATGCTTATTTAACAGACAAATAACGATAAAACCATTAGAATGTGTGTTTGATAATTTTGCAATATGGTGCAATTAGCCTATTTGGCACCGTTTACTAACTGAGTAGTAGACAGCTTCCATACAATTTAGACAAACAAGAATTTAGACCAAAAGACATGAAGATTCTAATAGTTGATTTTTTAACACACAAATTGAAACTAGAATGCGCCTAAGGGTACGGACAAGATGGAGCGACGAGAGCGTCGAGTCGAGCATAGCGTCGAGTCAAGCATGGAACAGCTCATTGAATTGCGTTCATGTAGACGCGACGAAACGCAAAATTGTAAACGAAATTTCACAGTGGCAGTCGAAACAATGAGTTCTTCAGAGTCGGATGAAGAGTTTTTCTCACCACAATATACTAAATTGAAGTCAACAGACTGCTGATAATTATAAATCAATAGATTTTTCTGATCACTGTCAAAAATCTAATTGACTGTGTGCAATTCTGCACCGTTCAATCATACAAATGTACCCAAGTTTTCGAATTACCCGAGAAAAACCCATTAATGCAATTCGTCTACTTACTGTATGTCATCGAGACACATTTTGCAACAACAACATGCATTACCGCTCCGAGCAGTGGAGCAACGAAATCGGTTCGAATTGACGTCGCTACTATCAAATTTCCACTCTCTGGTCGCTGTTTCGACATGGCCACTTCCATTTGAAAGTATATGACCGATTTCGGCGCGTTGCTTTATTCAACGCTCGTGACGCTCTCGTCGCTCCTTACTGTCCGTACCCTTAGTCACAGTCAGAAATATCGAAAAGTCACGAACAAGCAGGCACACATGCAAAAACAAGGTCACACATCTACCAGTGGGTTCGTAGCTGACAGGTAATAAGACATTGAGCTTAAAATTTAGTCCAAAAGGCCATCGAACGTCCCAGAATTGTCTGTTGTCTGTGAAATGTCTGTCGATTCAACTAAGGGAAGACTGGCTAATGCATCTGTTTTCTCTTTCGTGGCAATTCCCTTGTAACCAAGAACCCAGAAGATTCTGACTCTTCTGTTGTTACCCAGACTGTTCAGGGCCTGAATGCGTTCAATTCCTGTCCATACCCTACCGTCGCTTAATATTTTCGTATGAAGCAAAGAGTAAAGGCAAAGTAGCCAGTGCATCTTGCGTGCTCCTGACTAATACTGCTGTGGCAAAATGATATTGACTTATAGTTCCCCAATGTTTTAAGCATGAGAATAGCTTTTGTGGCTATGTCTCGAACAAACACGTCAAGCGGGGAAAGCAGGACTTTTAACGCAAATCAAGGAGAACCACCAATCACTATCTATATATTCAAATGAGACAACATGCAAAGTCCGATTGTTGCATAAAAGATCAAATTAATAAAAATAATAAAAAATAATCAGAGAAGATGATAATTTGCAACATTTTCAAACTTAAATTCAGGAAAACACGCATTAAAAATAAAACATAAAAATATATTCAACAATGCAGGTTTAAAATGCAGTGACGTTAAATGAATAATTCATAGAGATGAAAATTACTGTATTTTTAAATATAGTTTTGAGTTGCAGTATTCATTGGGGTAAATGATTTAGATAAATGGTGGCTTGAAATACACATTTGTATGCCCAAACGGTACGCCAAACACATTGGTTGATCTGTTGTAGTCATCAGTTTATGTACACAAGCTTGGGAACAGAGACCAGATAATATAAGATGGCGACAAAGCTCGAAAAGGGGGGATTCATCAAGGAACCGTTTACGTGATTCGAGAGAAGGAATTTATAAAAATGTTAGACTTTCGGCATACATAGCATAAGGAATGTTGACCTTCAAAAACAAATAACGTGTAAACCTTCATTGGGTGGATTCCAAGGCATTTAAAAAGTACCAAAAAAGAGGACATCATCCTTGACAACAGTATTCAAGAGCATTGCGAACGAACGATAGGAATAGATGCACAGGAGCTGAAATATTTGCAAAAGGTTGTGGGATTCCTAAGCATGCATGATGTGCTGGTCAAATTTAAGTTTGAAGTCAAAGTCAACACCAATATCTTTAAGAGTATCGACCGCATCAAGAAAAGAGCCAGTAGGGAAATAAAAAAGAACAAGGAAGTTTTCTTAATGGTCTAAGACATTTTATGGCATTTCGAGATGTCCGGAGTGAGAGAGTCTGGATGACTCCACTCCCTTCACTGATTAGCAGGCGTCTGATTTCCATGACATCGAAGGCATTGGCGAAGTTGTCACCGAGCAGAGGCTTGTCTGGGCAATTGACACCTTCAAGCCCTTCAAATCCCCAGGTCCGAATAGAGTTCTACCGGCCATGCTTACAAATTAACAACGGTTGCTTAGCACTAAGCCACATGTCTGCAGCCTCGAGGACTGCAAAGGTTGTATTTATACCCAAGGCAGGTAAAGTCAACCATACGTACCCAAAGGACTGCAGGCCAATTAGCCCGACTTCCTTCCTCCTAAAAGCTTTCGAAACATTACTAGATCTTTATATCAAACAAAGACTTGGATCTCTAGCTCTATCGAGAGCCCAAAACGAGTACATGAAAGGGAAATCCGTTGAAACGGCTCTCTATAGGGTAGTTCTCACTTTGGGAGCTTTTCTACATAGTGAAAGCACCTTCAATAATGTGCACACAACAGCCATTATGGAGAGCCTCTACGTAACCAGCCCCTATCTCACTATTTGTAGCTGGATAAGCAATATGCTTAAGCAAAGGCTCATATTAGCTGAGTGGGCGGGGTTACAAATCACCAGGAAGGTCCATAGAGGAACACCGCAAGTAGGAGTTCTATCCCATCTATCTTTTTGTGGAACCTGGTTATAAATACAATTTTGGAAAGGTTGGAAAGCAAAGGACTCACGGTTGTGGCTTATGCCGATGACATTGCGATATTTATCCCGGGCAGATTTCCGCATACTCTCGGCCAGCTCATCGAGTATGCTCTGGGGCTGGTTGAGGAATGGGCGAACACCGTGGGCCTTGGCATCAACTCCAATAAAACTGATCTTGTATTTTAGTACAAAATTCCTGAATTATCCTCAATTAGGTTGACCGGCACCAGATTAAATCTCAAGTCACAAACTAACCACTTGGGTCTTATTCTGGACAGCAAGCTCACCTGAAAGGTGAATTTAGAGGAGAGAGTTAAGCGGACAAGCAATGCGATTTACGCCAGCAAGAGAGTTTTGGGTAAAACATGGGGTCTAAGCACTGCTCTAATGCACTGGATCTATATGGCGATAGCCAGGCCTATCCTTGTTTATGGATGCTTGGTCTGGTGGCCAGCAGTGGATAAGACTACCTTTGCTAGCATGACGAACAGAGTTAGCTTCGACTCCTTCGTCTGCTCTGAACGTCCTGATTCATCATCGCAAAAGCTGCTGCCAGGCTTAGAGAATCGGGGCACTACGAGTCACAATCCTTCAGCCACAGCAGAATTGAGCGGGGGTACGCAGGTAACACCAACTACTTGGTCTCCACTCTGCGCTTCGAGCGGGGATATCAAGCGACTGTGGGGGTTGAACACGAGTGGAATCAGCAAATGGGCGCAGCAACTCTTAGCATCAACACTGACGGCTCTAAAACAGCTACTGGAGTGGGTGCTGCAGCATTTTCTGCAGATGCAACTATAGAAGCAGCTTTCAGGCTTCTCAATCACTTTTTTATTTTTCAGGCGGAGCTTTTGCGATCCGTAAAGCCACAGACCTAGCACATGCCAGAGATACTACAAGTGAGGAAATCAACATCTTTACAGACAGTCAAGCGGCGGTTAAAGCTCTGATGTCTTACACATACAAATCGAAGTGTGTACTCAACTGCTTTCAGGCCCTGAATAGGCTGGGCAATAACAGGAGAGTCAGAATTTGTTGGGTGCCTGATCACAAGCGCATTGAAGGAAACGAGAGGGTGGACGCGTTGTCAGGATCGGTTGATATCTCAACTCTAATTCAAAGAATCAAATACTCAATCGAGTCCAATATGATGCAAGGTGCGATGTGCAGATGGCGTGCAAATCAGGCCTGCAAGGCAACCAAAATTATGTGAGGGTCATACAATCTCGTGGCGACTAATTACCTGCTAAAATTACCGCGGACTGACTGCAAGCGGCTGGTTGGCATTATTACTGGCCACTGTCTTGTAGCAGCACATGCCATGAAAATGGGACTCGTAACCAGCGACACTTGTAGGAAGTGTCAAGAGCCTAGAGCCTCAGAAATAATCCAACACTTTCTGTGTCACTGCCCAATACTGGGGGAAACCAGGCAGCGCTGCTTCGGTGAGCTCTGGCTGGTGGATCTCTGACATGAAGTGGAGCAGATGCTGAAGGACATAATTTAGTTCGTAAAAAAGTCTGGGGCCTTCGATGGCCGTTTGGACTGAACTTTCCTTCTCCGGATCCATTTATCTGGTATTGCTACGGACCAAATGTGTGGGTCTGTGCCAGCCAATTAAAGCTAACCTATCCTTCGTGTGTGACTTGAGACTAATCCTAGTGCCACCCAACCTAGTTGAGTCTATCTCAGCGATAGAGTATTTTTTCGTCAAAAGTATAAGATCACTTTTATCGGAGTTGGCGCCAAGAACCACGAAGTTTGCCACTCATTAACCAGTCACAAGGCATACTCGACGAGTTGGTCAAGGGTATGCGAAAACTTTTCGGAGACTATGATCGCAATGTAATCGGCATAAACCACAACCATGAATTTGTTGCTTTCCAACCTCTTCAAGTTAGTGTCTGTCACCAGGTTCCACAAGGCAGGAAATAAAACTCCCACGTAGGTGCCTACACACTCTGCTAATGTGAACCGTTGCTTAAACATGCTGCTTATCCAGCTGCGTATAGCAGTTAAGTGTTGGAAGCGCAGAGCCTTTTCAGAATTGTTTTGTATGCGCATTATAGGAGGCGCCTTTGATGTCCAAAAAAGGTTCCAAAGCGTAGTCTCTTTTCTAGTTCAAGAAATGCGTTACCTATTTGAGATCTAAGTGTCTCATTAATATGGAGATCTATGGAAAGAAAGGTAAGCAGATTGGCCTATAGCCTTTCGGATATGCATGCTTGCTTAGCGGTTCTATAGGCTGCAGGTACTTTACTTAGCAGTTCATAGCGTTTGTATATTAACACAAGGCAGGATATGGTGAGCATTCTTGTCTTTTTCATGGAAGGCAGAATTGCATCCAGACTTGGGGACATGAAGCATTTGAAGATGTCAATGACACAAACTGTTTTTGCTTGGCTTTATTAAAGTTCAATCAACATCAAGCCGAACGTGAGGAATGGAAAAATTTAGTTTCGAGCGTTCGAGATACGAACCATAGAGGGAATAAAATAGGTAAAATAATACAAACACAAGAATTGTGTAGATTAGGTGAGCGTCCGTTTTTTAAACGATAATACCACTGACTAGAGCATCTTAGCGGAAAATACAACCAGACTCTTGTGCACAAAAGGCAGCAAACTATGTTTGGACTATCCAAAAAAATTTACATTTGATACATCTACTTATAGCAGCGATACGTTTTACGTGAACCAAGCTATGCCTAAGCGGCAAAATCAATAAAATGTGGTTGTAATACCTCAACAGGGGAGTTCAGCGTACTTAATACATATCATGTAGTTTGGGCTGTGAATTTTTTGTGTATTATGTACATAATTGGCAACACATTTCGTATTTTTATATTTTGAAAAATAGTTTCAAGTAGCTCTATGACTTTGTTTTTGATCAATAAAACAAAGTATTTGGAAATAAAACTTATAACAATTATTTCCGATTCAAGAGTCAACTAGTTGAATTATATTTTGTTGATTTGGCTCTCTAGTATTGCCACTATAATTGCATTTTTTTCATAATACAAGTGAAATTTTTATAGGTCATATTCTATTTTGATAGCATACTTGGATGCGTTCCATACGAGACCTTAACTTATTTATTTATTTACCAAACACGGCAACATATACAACAAGAAAACATAATATAAATCTAAAATACAATTAATCATTATAAATATAAAATACAAATTGTCCGTAAAAAAAGATACAATACATCACAAATTTTGTAGCAGTTACTCTACATTAACTTAATTAAATTTAGGCTAATAACGATAGAAGCTATTGATCTGAGCCATAAATTTAAATTCTATCCAAAACTGGTAGATTTGATTGATTTATAAGTAGCTTTTTTGGAAAAGTAAACGATGAGCATTACCACCATGTACTTATTTTATATAATAAGTGACCAAATCCACCTTTGCATTTGCCATTTCAACAAATCTAATTTAGTTAGTAATATATCTGACTAGACATACATATACATATACCAAATAGTATATGCCCATACTCATATTTTAATACGCTTTACAATAATAAATTACATTCGAGCGCCGGCCGCTTTAGAATAGTAGGTAGAACTAGAGCATTTAATGAAATTGTTCTTCGGAACGAGCATGTCATGAGGAGAAACTTGTAATTAAGATAATGCATGTTCTGTTTTTTGCCATGAAATTAATTGTGTAACAACTAGCAAAACTGAATCTGAGCTGGGCTGGATTCCAATCTTTTTCGTGACCGGAATTTAATTAATGTATCTCTTCCTATTTTCAGATACGGCACTCGGACATTCACCGTCCGGATGTAGACTAATGAATCTTTTTCTTTGGAAAAAGCATTTCAATTTGCTATACCAGAGCAAACTTAGATGACTCATTTATTTAACATCTTATGTTTGATTTAAGTATAAATATAAGTTCATGTGGAAATAAGAAGACCGGATTTCCTAATTTTTACTCTTTGGTTAGACCGTGGAATAATTACTATACGTCGAAAATTTGTGCGTTAAAAAAAAATTAAACCACGTGCTTCGTATTCATTGTGAATTGGAATTTTTTCCCGGCGTACTTGCTGTTTTTGCACAGTAAATACTTGGTTCGAAATAACATTAAATCGTTTATTAATTATCTTTTAGATTCACCTTTTTAGTGATTGATTTTTGATCATGGTTCGCTTCTTGTCTATAAATCAGCATCGTCTCTAAAACTAATCAAAGCAAAGAATAATTGTTAGAGGTAACTCGATCGTTTTGCGGAATAAGCCTCCGAAAGCAGAATCAAATTAAATTGTTTTTGTGAGATGATTGATGATGAAACCACTTAATTAAAAAAAAATATCAATTTTAATCATCCCACAAAAACAATTTAATTTTAAGTGAAATTTGTAACTTTAAAATACATATTAGAGCAATGATTTGCTGCTGAATTCAGGAATCTGTATTGAGTATATTAACGAATATTAAATTTTTCTTGCCAACTTTATTCAGGAAAATTTCAGTTTGTTTTTACTTTGATAGTTACCTAGTCGCTTCTGAAAGTTTCTCTGTTTCGAATTCCATATGGACAGAGGGTCGAGTAGATCAAACGAATATTTGTGAATACCCGACGTTTTAAATTAACGCAACCCGAAAAGCATCTTGCAGATTTGAATTCGTATCGACTCCTCATATGGGTTTAGTGTTTAGTGTTTTCGCATCGTAGCATTCGCTATGTGATGTTTGTGTTTATCGGCAGAGAATTCTGTAAAGTCAATCAAACCACATGAAATTTTAAGATTTGAAGCCAAATTGAAAAATCGACACACCGACAATCACGAAACTCGTATCACAAACATGAAATAGACAACAATCGAATAAGTAGTAGCTAAAATAGTCCGATTGAACAAACTTCGTGGAATTCGGTTTTAAGTATTTACAAAAACAACTATTTCCCAAAAAAGAATTAGGTCTGTTCGCGTACTTCAGCAAACTGCAGCAGTAGGGACACGATATCGAAAGAAAGTATCGATACTTTTACTTTAAAGTAGTATCAGAACCAAGTATTGATATTAGTCCCGTACTCATTGCGACAGTACTGATATGAGTAAATATCAAATGATACTTACTATAGTCAGTCAGTTTAAACTTCCAACGAAGCCAGAGATTTCAATTGTAATGATAGGGCCGGGAACTGGTCTGGTGCCGTTCCGCGACTTTGTTCTCGGGATCAAGCACACAAAATTTACGTCACACATTCAGATCTAATTCGCAAGGTTATTTATTGGTGAGAACACATGGGTGGGTACGTTTGCTTCACTTCATTATCCCTCTCCATTACTCATTCATTCCGTTCTCACAGCGACGCCAAAAATATGGTAATCGATGTAAGAATTATTCTGCTCAAAGTCATCATCCAGCAAAGGAAATAAGTCAGAGGCCGAAGTACAACGGTCTATAAAAAAAATGGAGGCTCAAAAGCGCAACTCAGCCGACGTGTGGAGCTAATCGCAACTATTCCATCAGATTTCGTTTTGTTTGCTCGCTCAAGACGGGAGCAAGCAAACAGCATTCCTTGAGTCGGATTAGAAACATTAAAATAATAAATTTATTAAACTAAATTAAACTACATAAAAGTTAATTTTAAAGAGGAGATAAGCGATGATAAAAAAACAGTGATATGATGAGGATGCGTACAGAAGACCAGATATTGTTCACGAGGGTTGTTGCACTCTCAAGACAAAATTGTGCCTTTTTACATATACATATATCACTTTTGTAACTAATTTAATCACATTGTTATTCGTGCATTGAGAGGACATTAGGATGTGAAAGTCAATACTAATTACAGTGTACCAATAATGTCCCCGCACAGCAGCTTTTGAAACGCAAGTGATAAAAAACAATAAATTTTTGCAAGAAATTTGAAAAAGTTTTAATGCAAATTTATTCATTAAACGTTTTTATTTAATTTAGAAACAAAAACTAATCCATTTCAGTTATTCATTACAAAGTTATTGACTAAAAATAAAACAATAAACTAATAAAGTTTTCGTACACTAACGAAACAGTTTATGAAAAATCTTAAAAACTATAGACACATTTTTTTGTTAAAATTTAATTGGGTAGCCTTTATTTTTAATCACGGTTTTTAGACAGTGTGGCATCAATTCTACAAGTATTTTTGCATAGCTTGGCTCTATTTTCGCCCATTTCTGCTAAAGAACCTGTTTCAACTTAGGGTTTGAGCTAATATGATGAGTCCTGATCCTTTTTTCCAGCATGTTCCGCATGTGCTCAACGGGATTGAGGTGAGGACTTTGCGGCAGTGTTTTAAGCAAATGTAGAATTTTGTACGGCAAGAACATCCTAGTATTATGAGCCATGCACTTAGGATCATTATTTTGTTGAAAGTAAAAATCCTTCGATTCACCTAATTTATCAGCACTTCGCTGCAAATTTCCCTTGAGAACTGCAATATATGCCTGATGATCCATGTTTCCTTCAATTATTTCTAAGTTTCTAACGCCGCTGGCAGCCATACAGCCCCATACCATTACGCCGCCGCCACCGTGCTTTACAGTTTTCATGATGTTTTTTTGGGTTGTAAGATTCCCCTGGCTTCCTCTACACTTTAAAAGGATTTTCTTGGCGTACAAAATTCTACATTTGCTAAAAACACCGCCGCAAAGTCCTGACCTCAATCCCATTGAGCACATGCGGAACATGCTAGAAAAAAGGATCAGGACCCATCCTACTAGCTCAAAATCTAAGTTGAAACAGGATCTTTAGCAGAAATGGGCGAAAATAGATCCAAGCTATGCAAAAATAGTTGTAGAATTGATGCCACACTGCCTTAAAACCGTGATTAAAAATAAAGGCCACCCAACTAAATATTATCAAAAAATGTATCTATAGTTTTTAAGATTTTTCATAAACTGTTTCGTAAGTCTACGAAAACTTTATTGAAGGCAAATTGTCGACTTTGTTTTATTTTAGTTAATAACTTTGTAATGAATAATTTAAATGGATTAGTTTTTGTTTCTAAATTAAATAAAAATGTTCAATGAATAAATCTGTATTAGAACTTTTTTAAATTTCTTGCAACAATTTATTGTTTTTTATCACTTGAGTTTCAAATAGCTACTGTACGAAGACATTATTCGTAGCTCAGTTTAGAAAGATGGGTCGATTTCCATGTAAAAAATTTTCAGTCACATGTCGATACGATACCACTATCAAAGTATTGATATGAGTAAAATATCGAACAGTTTCGATTCAAGTAAAATTTTACTTGGTATCAAACGAAAGTATCGATACCGTACTAATATCAGTACTTTCATCGTGTCCCTATGCAGCAGTAACAGAATTTGGCAGCTGGCTTCTTTTTGCTGCGAAATTTGGCTTGCAGCAAGAGTACAACAACGACTTTCTGCGAATATATTTTAATATATTATAATCGATTCAGGTACGCGAATAAACCAATTGTAACAGCCAGGATATCACAGCTATTATAGTTAGTTATTTTTCAATAAAAAGGAAAGGCTATTTTTGGGCCCGTAACAAGTAATGCTGATATTATTTTTTGAGTGAAATAAATAAATACAAATGATTTCATTACGGTTACAGATAACAATTTGATTCCGGACCAACAATACATGCCGAGTATAGACAGTAATGAGAATATTTAAGTCACATAATATGCTGAGGTGAGTCAATAACTAATTTAGAAACACTCAATGAGTCAGGGACAAAAAACAAATCAATAGCATATGTTCTAATAAAATAAACATTTATTTGCTGAGAATAAATACTACGTATATTGATATCTAAAACCTTTAACGACGAAAGTGTATTTATATCATGTGTGCTTAGTATTTCTCTTTCGTTTCGAAAAAGATATGGGACAATAAAACTTCTTTATGAAAAGTAAAGATGTTTTTTATGACTCGTCTGGATAAGACTCGGTGTTCAAACGATAATTTTCCTGCCCATTTCTTGAGAAAAAGTATTCGCTGGGCGAAAGATATGAACATCAGCGACACTTCAAAAGCTTCCCAAACAAATTAATAAAACAAACACTACTTTTTATTGCTCAGTATGTTCCAAACCAGACAGCGAGCTTCTCGGGTTTGTGCGAATAGTTTGGAATCTCCGATGCTTCGAAGGGTTACGAAATACCCAGAGCTGTGTCTTACTGCTATTTGGTTGGATGCCTCATTGTTTAAAGTAAAAGCTCAGTTTTTCCAAGTAGGCTCTTTGCTGCTTTAACACGTTGACTGCCACGGAATTTTTCACGATTCCGGTCTAAAGAGCCAATTTGATTAAATATTGTGATATTATCTAAAACTTTAATAATAGTGCATAGCAATAATCAAGAAGCTTAAAAAATGGGTTTTTAGCTTAATTTTTTTCTTTATGAGCATACATTGTATACTTGTATTTTCAGTTCATATAAACCAAACCCGCTTTTTGATTTCTTTCCTGAGGCCATATGTTCACATTTACATAGTTATACTACGAGTTTCCTCATAGCTATACAAATATGCCAATTAATGAATGGACGAGATAACTCGTAATAGGCGACCTGGGTAAGTCAATAGCCAGCGAGATATATCGTGGTTGGCAGTCAACGTGTTAAGTGGGTCCTGGCTCGACGTAAGGTAGGCAATGAATATGATATAAAGAATTGGTCCAGGGACTGAACGTTGTGACACTCCTGCTATCACAGGCCGTTGGAGGGAATCTACTCGATTGACACTGACATAGTATTGCCTATTGATAAGAAAGCTTGTATTGGGTTTTATTAATTCCTCCGGGAGGAGAAACTTGATGAACTTAAACAGAATGCTGTCGTGCCATAAATTGAAATATTTATTTCTGGAATGTTTTACTGATTCAAGTGAAACACAATTTGACCATGGAAGCAGGTGTGTTGGTGCTTGTATTTGTGCCTAAAGCTTAACTGGTAGTCATGAAGCAACTCCGTGACCTCACAATGCTTTACTATCATTTACATTCAAATTCTCTGAAAAATCTTACCTAGGCTAGGCTAGTAGGAAATTCTGGGCATCTTTACGCTTACCCTCATTTTTCTGAATCGATCAGCCTTGACCACCTTTCACGAGTGCGGAAGGCAATCATTGTTCAGGGCATTGCTGGTCGCAATGGAGCGTGTCCACCATGTCCAGAAAACTTTTTGCCTTTAATACCGCACAGCAGTTGTACTAAGTATCTATCATTAACAAAGTGGAACTGGTCGTTTGCGTTTTGCAGATGGTCCAGAATAATGCTGTACAGATCGTCTGACAGGAAAAATAATCGACTGTTGAGCTACTGATTGGTCTAGCTGGCAAATTTGAAGCAATTACTCGCAAGCGAATAGGAGAGTTTCTAAGCTGCAGTCATTTGAGCAACACCCTACCGTTTCTATTTGTCAGCGAATCTCCCCATTGTGATTGTTTCGAGTTAAGATTGCCAATGATAAGGATACTTCCTTATCAGTGGCGATCTTTTTTTCAAATTTTTTTTTCAAATTATTTCATGATCCCGGAATTACGCAATAGAATTAGCTTTGATGAATACGTCGAACGTACAGAGATACAACAAGGATTTGCCTATGGTGCTTTGTTTTGACCACATTGAGCTGCATGTCCAGATCACACCTAAGAATACAGAACCACCATTTTCGTTGCCTATAACTCCGGTATTTATTTATTTATTTATTTGGTGCGTATTCAATACAACAGGCAAACTGCCCAGATACAGATTGGATACAATGAAAAAAAATAAGATGACGAGAACTAAATAAGAATATATAAATAAAAAAAAAATACGAGAAATTCTTAAATAATAAAGTAAAATTAAGTAAAGTAAAAAAGAAAAGAAAGAATCCATTATAAACAAAAATAGAAAGTAAAATTAATTAATTAGAATCAAAAATGTTGCTTCGAACCATAATTTTGAAAATAGCAATAGATTGTGGAAGAGGACCAAGTTGAAGACTATTGTGAGTGCGTAAGAGTCGTAAAACGGCAGAGTAGAAGAAAGTGTCAGTACGAGCATACGGCACTTCAAATAGAATAGAGGACCTGATTGGCCTTACGGATTCCCGCTCAGTGAACAAAAATGCTAATGAGGAAGATAGGTAGCAGCGACAGATTTTGAAAAGGAAACTCTCAACCAAGTAAACTCTGCGCTGCTCAAGGAGAGGAATGCTAAGAAATTAAATACGCCAGACTGAATTTAAAAAGTAAAGTACGTGTAAATCTGCGCTGAACTGATTCAACAGCGTCAGAGAGGTATTTGAAACGAGGACACCACACTTGACTGCAGTATTCAAGTACAGAACGGACTAGGTACTAAATGAATTTCTAGTGATAGTAAGGACATGAACATAGAATTTCAGTTTGCGATCAAATGTGACCCCAAGATCTGAGAAATGATCGACACAAGAGAGGATAGTGCCATCAATAGCATAAGGAAAGACATGAGTGTGAAGCTGAAGAGAAAAGGACATATAAAAACACTTGAAAACATTAACGGACTAGCAGCAAACAAACAGTATCCGGGCTCTGGAACCGACCCTATGAAATTCGAAAGGTCTGGTTTTTGGCATTATTATTAAATATTTTTTCAACATATCAAGATTGTGTTGAATAGACACACTTTCCGCCATCGAGATGAGCAAAGCGCTACTGAATGCCACACCAACCAACTTACTGAAGAAGGGTAAGATGATCCCGGAAAGGTTGGAGCTCGCTGAGCACCCGAAACTGGCGAAGTTGTACCTTCTCCTGCCTAAGCGCATGAGATGCCACTTCACTTGTAATTTGAGACAATCTGCGCCACAAACTGTTGACGCTCTTTCTAGACCTGGTAGGAACAAATTTTCTTCGCTCTGATCCTGATCACGATTTCTTTATCAATCGGGCATCTACAATAGTTGGCTGGGCGATCAATTAGACTCTTGATGCACGTGTGCAGTATATCTTCCATTTTTTTTTCAATCACCGTTTTAGGTGCCTCTCCAGGCACTGCACACAGCGATGAACGATGGTACAGTTACTTGTTATTATTATTTACCAGTTTTATTATTTTTTGCAAAAATTATGAAAATTTTAACTGTTAATTCATCAAAATGATAAAACTTACTCCAACTTAGAATTTAATAGGGATAGTGCACTAACCGGATAGTGCACTTTATTAGCTGCTGTTGTCGTATAACGGTACTTTTTAAATCAATCAAGTGATTGCAACATACGGTGATGTTCATTTTCGTAGAAGTAATCAGTTTGTTTGAATTTCTCTCAAAGCGAAGCTGTACTATGGCTATTTTAAGGAAGCATAGACCCTTGGAAATAAGGAAACTTATTTTGCAGTTTCCTAAGAAAGAGATAACTTTAAAAGAAATTTCAAATATTGTACACAGGAGGCAAGGACTCGATGGCCACCGATTCGTATGACAACGAGCAATTAAAGCGTGCTTGCCGAAAAGTTATAAGGCTACTTTAAAGCAAAAGGAAAGCTCTGTAAAGGCCTGGAGCTGCATTTTTGCTGCAAGAGTAGAAGATATTTATTTTATTCAAAATATAGTGGATCGGTTTCAGTATGCAAATATTTTAAAAGCGAATGTGAAAACTTCCTGCAAGAATTCGGATATTTCGGATGATTGTATTTTTTATCAAAACAAAAAAAAAACAATAACAATTGCCGTATGCTATGTAGTTGCTTTATAATTGTCCCCACGTATTAAACATACCACCTCAGCCTCCAGACCTGAACATTAGTGATCATATTTGGTAAGAGGTTGGACTTAAAATAAAAAAAAACAAACTTACTCAAATATTAACTACCTTAAAGTTACAATTTTAGAGTCCTGAAATTTTATAAGTCCCCAAATTTATCAAAATTTGTCAAAATCTAAGCCTAACAGACTGGAAGAAGTAATTAAGAATAAAGGGTATGCTAAAAAAATACTAGAATCTAATTTTAGAATACTTATTTTCCCAGTTGGGATTTAGCACAAAACACAATAACAGCAGTGCACGACACAAAATTAGACTCTCCCCCATTACATTTCAAAAATGCGCCAGCATATACTCGGTAAATTTTCCGCGTAATGCATGCAAGCATTACAGATCGATAGTCTGTTAATTTATTTTTAACATTGCACACCCTAAGCGGGGAAGGCATGCACAGGAGAAACTTTGAACTTTCAGCTTTATAGCTTTATCAAAAGAGCTTTTTGGAAAGCCTGACATCGTATTCTCGCATTACCGTCATCTACGGGGAATACATATTGAAGTTTTGACCGGCGTCCGATCGTACCCTCCATGACCCAGAATGTGTCGATATAGGGCCAAAATACACGAGCGGAGAGCTTTCCGCCGAGCTTTTGATCTTAAAAATAGAACACATGAATTTGTATGAAGCAAACTACACGAGCGCGTTTTGAGCTGCGTGTTTTTCCATATATTTTCAAAAGCTCAGCGAAAAAACGCAGCGATAGCTCCGCTCGTGTAGTTTGGCTCAAAGTGTGTGACGCTCGTTGGAAATTCCAGCAGCGTATTCTCGCAGCTACTAGGAGAAATTGATGTGATTGTTTTTCATACATTTTTCTTACCCGTGATGAAGAAATTATTTCAATTTTTTTGGCAACATATTACCGAAATAAGTTAAATGATTTGCTCAAATTATTTGTTTTTACTATGTCTTTTGAAATGTAAAGACAATTTTTGAGAATATTTTTCGTATGAGCTACAGAAGAAGGAAAAATCTGTCAACTCCTAATTATACCTGGAAAAAAGTATTCGCGGTTGCCTGTATGTATACAACAAAATCACAGCATGACGAGTTCGAATTATATTTTTCGGGGGATCACATTCTAAAAATGTCAAAATGAAACCGACGGATATTAAAAACACCAATAAAGATAGCGCAGTCAAGTATTCGCATGGAGTTTGGAAAGATTTAGTAGTGGGCCGTAAAAAAAATGTACCGTAAAGGCTCGGAAACTACTCCAGAGGAAAGGAGAATATTATAAACTTGAGAAAGTAAGGGAAAAGGTTTGTTGACATATCGAATGCTCTTAATAGAAGTGAATCCACAGTGCGGAGTATTTGCAAACGACATGGATCAACGGATGATATCAAAAGTAAACATCACTGTGGCCGTCCTCCAGTATTAACTCAACGCGAATGCCGGAAAATTGTTAGTGATACAATTGTTAGTGATACAAGAAATCCAACAACAACTTCTTCGGAAATCGTAACTAGCATCAGGAAAACTTATGGTTAGACAGTGAGTGCCCGGACAGTGCGCAATGTCCTGAAAAGTGCTGGATATAATGCGAGAGTACCACGAAAAAAACCATTATTCTCAAAAACAAACCAAAAGAAGTGACTAACTTTTGCAAAAGAACGTGACACGAAAGATTTGACATTCTGGGATACAGTACTGTTTTCAGATGAAAATAAATTCAACTTGTTTAATTTCGATGGCAGACGCTTAGTATGGAAAAAATCAGGCACAGAACTGCAAAAAAAAAACCTAAGGCAGTCTGTTAAACATGGGGGCGGTGGAGTTTTAGTGAGGGGGTGTATGGCACCAACCGGTGTTGGGGAGCTTGTATGTATCGACGGCATCATGGACAAGAACATTTATTTAAATATCCTGAAAGATGTATTGAAAATCAGTTGCAATAACTTATGTCTTGGTAGCAGTTATTACTTTCAATAGGATAACGATCCCAAGCACACGGCTTTTTGTGTGCATCAACTTCTTAAGAAATCGTGCTTTTAATGTTCCGCATATGCTCAATACGCCACCGCAATCCCCGGACGTCAACCCCATCGAGCACCTCTGGGATGATCTGGAGAACAGGATTCGAAAGCATACTATAACAAACAGGACACAACTTAAAAAAGTTTTACAGTTGGAATGGGAAAACACTTCCACTGATTACACAAAAAAGTTGGTTTATTCGATGCCTAATCGTCTGAATGCTGTTATTAAGGCCAATGGTCTTCACACTAAATACTAAATGAAATACAATTCCCAAATTAAACTTTTCGCGAATACTTTTTTCCACTCAATTTTTTCATGAATTGTATGTTTATTTTTACATTTTGTTTTGTAGGTTCAATTGTTTATTCAATATTTGAGTGAGCTTAAGAATAAATTTAGCTAAACATATTAAGTTGTTTTGAGTAAGACAAGGGTAAAAAATGTCATATTTTAGATTTATATCTAAACCGTGAATACTTTTTTCCGCCACTGTATATCCATTGCTGTGATTGTGATTGTTTGCTTCATGCACGCTACTGGAATGTATTACAGCGATTCACGTTGGCAAACTGGTCGTTGCTGTGTAAGCCAAAAAATTGTGTTGGCATTTTAGTTTTAGCAAACGAAAACCAAGAAAACTAATTAAGAATGAAAAATTTCAAGCTCGTTCACTTTGATGCTTTAGTTTTCTGCCGCATGCAAAATAACCAAGACATTTTTAAACAAAAAGGAGAACTCAATAAAAAAAACAAGTTCAGTTTTCTCGACGAAATTATCATTAGTATGGCATCAGAAATACTATGTGAAAAGTCCTTAAGGAAATCGTGTGCGTTGCGTGAAAAAGGGTAGTCAGTTTTTCTGAAATATCTCTGTAATTATTGGTTTTACGTGAATTTTTCAAGTATTTGCATTACCTGTTGCTTGAAAGGATTATACTAATTTCTTTTATTATCTGTGGAACTATTTTTGGCTTTGTTTAATTTTTACTGATAAAAGCATTGGCATTAATTGTAAATCATTTGTTACTTTGATTCATTATTTATTTCCAGTTTGTTTCATTAAAAAACTCTCGCTTCGTGTAATTTTGAAAAAAAGAAAAACAATGCAAATCAAGGACATAGTCACGGCAACAAATATGCTTACGCGTCGAAGTAAAGTACACATCATTATTTGTATAATGAGCTTTTAACAGGGATTTCTTTGAAAACTTGTTTGCACCTACGAAACAAAGAGCAAAGAGTTGTGTTGAAAATATTTTTCGTCACATTGGTTTGGATCCATCCAATTACGGATGTATAATTAAAGGTACACATAATTGAATGCAATAATTAATCACAATTCAATATGTAAAATATGCCAGCTCTTGCAACATTGTGTTGACAATGCACATCATTGTATTTCGTTTCGATATGAAAAATCCGAAACTACAAAATCCTCACACATATATTCATTTGCTCTGTCATAAATCGCGTCGGATTGATTAACGAAGATTACCATTCAGTACCAGATACAAATCAAAAAAGCCACATCCTTTTATATTGTCGTTAATTCAGGGCTAATGAAGCAGAATGCCAAGCACATTGTTCAAAAAACGAATAACGTGGTCATAAAACATAAATCAAAATGCAACACGGAATGTATCGCGTTGTTGAGTGCGCTATGTCAATATGCACAAACAGTAGCGAACCTCTTATCAGCGATATGAATCTGCTGCTTGCAGCTCAATATGCAGTCGACATGGATTTTTCCGATTATTGTACAGTGAATTGTGGTTACGGATGTAATATTATTGATGCATCTGTAGCAACATAATATGCATACTAGCAGCTTGAACATGACCATCACACGAAATGGACGCAGGCTTCTCTGACAACTTTGAAAAAAAGTGATGACTGGCATTAACGACAATTGCAGCGCTGGTAGAGAGCTCGATAATTTGAATGTGATGGACAATTGAGAGAATCATCGTAGATTCAACAGTATTACCACACATAGTCCACAAATATCGAACAAGTAAAACCATTGAATTATCTTCTTCCTTTTAAATAAGTAACGAGGTACGTAGAAGTCCGATTCCTAGTTACATTCGTTCATACAGGCGATCTTTCTCCATTTATTTGATTTAAAACTTATAATTATTTGGCAGGTGTCGTTACTGCTGGTACAACAAGTGAAAGTTACTTTTGTTTACTTACATTCCAACACACATTGTAGGAATTTCTATATAAGTACACCCATTGTAGGAATTATAGTAAAATTACTGATTGTTGGCATATGTCCATATAAGCTATGTAATACGTTAAGAGACGTTCAAATATGTATTTTGCCTGTTATTGTCTTGAACGTGGGGTAAGCAGTATCCACGTAGTGCTTTTATTTGCATTTAATGCATTCAAATTAAAATCAAATGAAACACGTTTCGATGTCTCGAATCGTATCAGTCCAGGCTATTTACGAGTAATTGGTTTTAATTGAGTTATAAATTCCTAAAGTGTGATGCATTATTTCACTTTGTATTCTCGATATTACTTCACTCTAAAGAAATATAATAGTTTTAGAATATATGTTGTGATTGGAAAAAGATAGACAACAGTTGTAAGCCGGTTTTTTCAAAAGCTTGATGCTAATGGTTTTATTTCATTATCAATCTCAAAATGTCAGTAGATATAATGCAGTTTCATAATTACGCTATGCGTTATCAACTTAGTCAACGCTGGTTCTATTCAATTTTTATGAAAAGGAAAGTTTTGTGCACCTTCTGGAATAATTTTAAGTCAAATTAATTGTGTGATTGAAACATAATAAATGAAATTGAATAATTTAAAAATTCAAATAAATATAAGTCGACCTATGCAAACATATTATTGGCTAAGTCTATTGTGTTATATCTAAGTCCAATAATGAAAAAAAATGCGATGAGATTGCATCGTTTTGCCACGAATGACAATACGAATGACAATACGAATGACAAGACGAATGACAAGACGAATGGCAATAATCTCATCTCCTGTAGGAAACTTCAGTTGGTGATGTTGAACAAGTTTCACCATACGGCTGAGGAATATATGCGAAATTATGTCAATGAATGACGAGGAGCATGTACCAAATCAGCAAACACCGAGGAAGCAGCACCAACCAAAGAGAATAAAAACTCGATTATTTAAGAGGATCTCAACGTTAGGAAATTTAAGCAGAACGAAAAGATTCCAAAGCGCGTAAAAAAATCAAACATAATCAAAGCAATGGACCCGAAAAATATTTTCGAGCAGTTAGAAAAGGGTGGCCTTGAATCTTCACCTACATATAAACGACATCCAAAATAAAGTAAAGCAAATAAAGCAATCTTGCGAAGAACTCATTATTCGTTCTCAGTGGAGGAAGTCATAGTGGCCTTGGTGATGGCGTTTCTAGGCAGGAACTGGCTCAAAATTCAGCTCTTCGAAAAAGCGAGGAATGCAGTTCGACATGTTATGGTACGATTGCACCTTGTCAATCACCAGGGAGCTGTGTCCAGTACCCCAGATGCTAGCCCTAAAAGCATGTAATCGCAAAGTTTCAGAAGTAGTATTGCTTCTTCAAGTGTAATGAAACAAAACAACGAAGAAACGATCCATGGTTTTCGCGTGAATTTTCGAGCGAACGGACATCTAGCAAACTATAGCAGGTGCAATATGTTGTACGTGAAAACCAATAGTTAAAATACTTGAGCCCGCATAGATGCCAGTAAGTCCCAGATTAATTATCCTAAGTTACCACAATAAACTAAGATGATTTTCATAAAACGCTGCATGGAAATCAAAAACATGGACCTATTCATTTTAATAAACAAGGTCACAGAGTTCCTAGATAAGTCAAGGAAAATATACCACAGATTTTTTTTTTCGATGATCATGCACATTATGATATAGCACAGCCTGAGGGGAAGGAAATTTAAGGAAAGGAAGAAAGGAAGGGTTGAGTTTGCAGGAGATAGCGATGCACGATTCACTTGAACAATGGTGGCTCATAGTTGGCGGGGAAAACAATAGATGGTAGACTGTTCCATAATCGTATTGTCCTAGATAAGAAAGAATCGTGAAATTTGACGGTACGACTGGCACTGATCGAGAGGGTATGAGAGTGAGCGCGTTGGGAGGTTCGAGTGTTGTGCGTAGGAGGTGCTCTATAAAAGAGCAGACTTGATATTTCATTATAGCAAAGACCATAATAATAGCTATAAAGAAGAGAAAGACAGCCTACATTGCGTCGGTGCTCAAGGGATTCAATACGTGAGGTAATAGTTTCATCGCCAATAAGCTTGAAAGCTTTGCGTTGGACTTTGTCTAGTTCCGCTAAAGCAGTGCGACCTGCTCCACCCCATATATGGGAGTTATACTCAAGACTTGGTCTTACGAGAGTCTTGTAGACGTGCGCTATGTCTGATGCTGTAAAGTGTTTCTTGCCCCTATGAAGGAGTCAAAAGTATTTCATGGAATTTTTCGCAATTTGAAAAATATGGCTAGTCTAGCTTAGTTTGCTGGAGATGCTAAATCATAATAGGTTCAGCAAAGGTGATTCGGAAATACTCACACCATCAACGGAAATAGTGTGGCTTGTAGGAGGAGCGTAAGGCTTAAGCGAAAGACGACAGCATTGGGTTTTGGACGCATTAAACTCAACACGGTTCGCTGAGACCCAAGCGATAATGTTTAATAGGTCCCTGTTTAGCGATGCAAACATGCGATCTCTACTAACAGAAGTAGCATTTCTACGAGAGTCGGCTACTCTGTCAATAGAGTATGCGAAATCAAGGGTGCTGTCATCGGCAAAACTATGAATCTAATTGAAAGTGTAGGAAAGGAGGTCATTTATAAATAAAAGAAAGAGGGTTGGTGAAAGAACAGTACCTTGTGGAACCCCGGCATTGGTGGTGTGGACACAAGATTTGTGTCCATCCAGAACAACTTGAAAGGAACGATCTACGAGGAAACTTTCAATCCACTTGACGAGGACGCGGTGAAGACCAAAAGCACGAAGTTTTGCCAATAGGGCAGGGTGCCAGACTCGAAATATAAAAAGAAACGACCATTGCTTCACCAAAATCATGGAGACAATGGTTCCATCTCTCAGTGAGAAGTGTAAGTAAGTCCCCAGTGGAGCGCCCAGAACGGAAACCATACTGGCGGTCGTTGATAAGACATTTCATTAATTTTGAGTTTACGAGAGATTCGAATACCTCAGACAGAACCGAAACGATTGCAATAGGTCGATAGTTAGAGGGATCACAGGCATCTCCTTTTTTAGGTATGGGCTGAACGTGTGCAAGCTTCCATGCGAAAGGGAAATATTCCAGTCGAGTATGACAGGTAAAATAGTTTGCGCAGATATTTGCCAAGGCGGAGGTGCAGCACTTTAGTACGGGGGTCGAAATACCATCAGGACCGGCAGATTTGGAAACGTCAAGCTTGGCGAGTATTTTCAATACCTCTCTTGTGCGGAAAAATAGAGACCCTAACTTGAAAACGCACATTGGAGGAGTGGAATGACTCAGTGATGAAGATGGCAAGTAGGAGTTTGTAGCAAAAATCTCAAATCTCTGTTTAATATTTTGGTCAAACTGGAATTTGACTCTTCTGATAGTGGATGTACAGGTATTGCGGGCACTCTTGTGAAGGAGTTTTGATTTCTCAGACAAAGACAGCTTGTAATTTCGGAATACCGCCTCTTTAGTGCGAATAGCCTCTTGACATTCGTAACTAAACCATGAGATGGTGGTTGGCTTAGTGTTCTTGAAGGCATGCGGAATAAAAGTGTACATTCCATACCATATGATGTCAGTTATGGTAGAAGCTATATATTCGACGTTCTTTGTTGCAAAGCAATCGGACCAATCGACCTCTCTGATATATTTTTTAAACGCAGTGCAGTCAGCCTTGCCAGACCAGTCGTTTGGTAGGAAACTGATTAGTATTAACCAGAGAAGAGATGTTAAATTAGGCCAAGATCAAATTGTGGTCCGAGTCGCCAAGAGGCGCATAAACTTAGATCGAATATTTATCTGGGTGTGAACTGAGAAATAAATCTAAAAGATTTGCATTGTGCCCAGATATTTCGGGAATTCTCGTTGCACAATCTACTAACTGCTCCAAAAATCCGATCACCTTTTAGGTTTCATCCGATCATCAACTTTAACACTAACATCATCAACTTTAACACTGAAACGCTATGTATCCTTCACGTGCGAGGCGAATTTAGCCTCATAAATGTTAACGGACCTACGGAGGAATCTACTGGCAATGAAAAATAAGTATATTTTGAACACGTCGAGCGGATCTTCAATGTCTACCCAAGGTATGATGTAAAAACCATCTTTGGCAGACTTAACATGAAAACACTAACGGTAGGTAACTAGAAACTTTTAAAAGAGTAACTAGAGTAACTAGAAACACTTAAAATTTGATTGTAGCGAATACCCGTTACCCATGTAAAGAAAAGCATACCAGATGAAGCCATGTGTTAATAGATAGACTACGTGTTAATAGATCACTGCCATTATTCAAGTCTGTTGATGGTATCAACGCCAACTTAGACTCGGATCAGTATTTTGTTGGTAATTTTCCGAAGGCGGATTGATATGCAGCAATGAATATGAATAAACGAAAAACGAAGTATATGGTGGCATCGTCTTCATAAAGAATACCTAAAGTTAGAGGGAAGAAGGTTTTAAGCTACTTTGGGTCAATCATAAGTGCCGAAAACAATATGGAGGAAGAAATATGCGGACAAATGCAACAAAACCCAACACAGCCTGTCAAGGCTCTCTAAATCCCGAAATCTGGTAGGACCCTCAAATTCACTGTTTTAGAAGACCACTGCTTACATATAGGCCGAAAGTTTTAACCTCAGAGCCATGTTTAAAATGGTAGTCTTGCGAAAAAACGTTGGCCCCAAATGTGAAGGTCGTTTTTAAACACGCTACAGCCATGGTTTGTAGACTATATACCTACAAGCAGATATAATCATGCTTTAGACAACGGCAGTAAGTTCCACCTCCCCAGAAACAATACGTTAGTGAAAATCCAATGTGCATATTCCCAACTTTTTTCTCCAACGATTGTGTGCAAAGAAGCAATGGACGCTAAACAAAAGATATGTGCTGTGTACATAGGCATATAGCTGTGTACGACGTAGAAACTATTAGTGAGGACACTTTTCCGAGGTGTTTTCGCGCTTTTGTTCCCAAAATACAGGTTTAAACGACTCTGCCATACTGGTCACCCCGTCACAGTTGAAAATAGGTCTGTTCCCGTACTTGAATCTATTATAATATATTAAAATAGATTCGCAGCAAGTCGTTTTCGTACTTTTGCTGCAAGCCAAATGCAAGCCAAATTTTGCATCAAAAGGAAGCCAGCTGCCAAATTCTGTTACTGCTGTAGTTTGCTGAAGTACGGGAACAGACCTAATGGTATAATTTTGGACTTTATTAAACCGTTCGGTATCTGACAGCTCGCGAGATGACAGAAAAGCTCAATATTAGTTGACCGTCGCCAAGTGATGCTCAGTATTTGATGGGATTACAAGGGTGTAGTCTACTACGAGATTTTTACACGCAGTCAAATTAAGTCAAGTACTGCACTCAGCTGCAACGACCAATAGCCAAAAAACGTCCGGAATTGGCGAAAAGAAGAAAAAAGTTTTCCATCATGACATCGCCAGACGCCATACTTCCCTACAAATGAATCAAATGTTACAGAGCTACGGCTGGGGAGTAACGCACCGAATCTTGCGTCGTCGGACTGACACCTTTTTCGGTCTCTTCAGAATCATTTGGATGGCAACAGCTTCAATTCTGCGGAAGCCATGAAAAATGTCCTGGATGAGCTTTTCCGCAACAAACCACAAACCTTCTATCAAGTTCTTTGAAATGAACAGATATCTGGTTATAGAACAAACAATTTTTTGTTCTATATTTGAAGAAATAAACCGCAGAGCTTTTTCCACAACCCAATATTAAATGGATTGTTAGAATGGGAGTAAAATCGGTTTTCCGCAATTCATTTGTATTATTTATAACATTTGGAGAACAGATTCCCACTTCTTCAACAAGTTTACACGGTTTACACGGTTTTTGCATTAATAAACTAGTGTCTCCGATAATTTAACCTGGTTGACTAACTTTTAATTTTCGAAATATCAAGAAACTATTTTAAATAGCACATTACAAATGACATTACAAACGTTATTTTTAAAGACTATACAATATATGCGCATGGTAGCATGAGTAGAATATATTTCATTTTTCTTTTTAAATCTTCCCACGGCATAATCTCATACCTGTAGATCAAACTGCGCAACGATATCCATCATGCATAAATAATAAATCCTTTCCAAAGTTCACATTTTTCATATTCTTATGAAATCTTGACGCAAGTGTATCGAAAGTAAACATCGCCAAGTTTCATGTACATATCTCACTACCTGGAAGAGTTTCGTACTATGCATACGTATATCAAGTGGTTCTGCCGAAATGCAAATAAAATCAAATCGCTACGGTAACGGAAGAATTCACGCAGCGAAGCAATATTTCAATAAATTCCATAAGAAAAATTGAAAATTTTATTTCATTACAGCTCTTGAGGAGTTTATTATTTACAAATAATAATTCAGTAATGCCTTCAATGTGCTCACGTTGTCTTGAAGTGGCTAATGCTTCTCATTCCGGCAAGAGCCGATATGACATGAATGCAGTAGTTTCACATCAGCATTTGATCTAACATAAAAGGACAAAATCAGACGTTATGTAAGTTTGATTGATCAACACTTACTACAAAATCAGTCGGAGTGTTTTTCCCAGAAGTCAGGACTGAGTGGTTCGATTGATTTAACTTCGAGTGGATTCCCATTATGTTTGTGGACTTTGCATTTCTTTTAACCTTACCATTTCCACATCCCTAATTGCGAAAGCTGTGACATTCCTCTTACCTGTAGTCAACCGATAAAATCCATCATCTTTTCATGTTTGGCAAGCATCTGAGGTTCAATCCGACGAAAAAAGTTTCAAATCTCATTTTCGCGGCAGAGTTGACTTCAAATTTATTTCGTTTCGATCAAAAGCGATGCGGAGTGCGATATGAGCATATGTGGAAAGTTCACAAATATTCGGGAAGGAAATTGTAAAGAAATAGAAATTCAAAACATTCTAATTTATCTTTGAGTCAAATGAACAAATATGCACTAGAATATGTAAGTTTGCATGTGTTACACATAAAGTATTTGATGTATATTTCCCAATCCAATTGATTGAGTCATGTGTTATGGGGTAGATATATATATATATACATATATTGAGAGGTCTTATATTCTTCGCATATTACGGTGGTAAAGCTTTAGCAAGAAGGGCTGCCATACTATCTACTTCTCATAAAGTAGGAGTAAGTATCGTTAAATGCACTGAGGTGTAATGCAACATCTCACTCGGATTGAGTTGGAAAGAATCATCGAAAATAGGGAGCCTTTAGATACATACATAAATCAGCAAAGTTAGAATAAAAATTACTTTTAAGATACGTATATTTTTAGCACATTGACAGTTCTCATTCAGAATCAAACTCCGCATGGATCATACCATTCAAATATGGCAACATAGCAAATCGAAATTCTCTGGTTGTGATTTCCGTATTGCATAACTAAACGCTATGGAACGAGTAATACAACGAAAGTTTGCGTTGTTTGTCGATTAATTAATGTTTTGTTTAAATGTGCTTGTTTATTCTGGCGATCGAGAGCATCCATTCTACTTCTGAATCAAACACAAAGTTCATGCTCTCGTAATAAATTGACTTCAGGCCGAACAACAAAAACTCCATTAATTTATTTACACTGACCGATAATATTTAATTTATGAGCACATACATTCCTAAACATCAAACAAACATATGTAGATGTTATACATGTATGAGTTCCATGCATGTAGAAACGTGTAACTGCACGTAAGATGTGAATGAAAATAAATAAACCAAATTTTGGAAAATCCAAAAGAATTCTCGATACAGTCTGATTTTTGTAGGTGAAACTATACGAGTACCTATACATATTATTAGCACCAAACATGCATCTAACGAATAAATTTAGAACAATTTACCATTCAGACTGAATAATTTGCGCGGCCAGAAAATCAATAAGGCCGAAAATAGTAGGTGTATTGGAATGAAATCGGGCATTGGTTGCGAGTAGTGGTGTTTAACCATGACCTTGATTCATTTCTTTTTTAAGTTCCCATTCTTTGATAAGGCAAATTAAGTGGTAGAAATGACATGAAAATTGTTTAGCTCAGAATTCGAATATGGTAGTCGGTACAAACCAGATATAAATACATTCCTCATTCCCAGAAACAAAATAAAAAACAAGTAGGTAGCAATTGGTTGTTATGTTGTTTTCAAGTTAAAAATCAGGTCAAGACACATAAGAGCACTGCCAAATTAAACTAGACTTGCTGGGTGAATTTGTTGACGTCCTCATCAATTCGTTGTCAGAGTAAAAAGGAAAAAATATTTGAAACGAAACACAAAGCAATTGACAAATAATGGGGATCTTATACGCCACTCATACTTAAGTTGGGTTTATATGGGATTTAGTTCGATCGCTTCCATATGGTGCATCCTGGGTAACGCCAACTGATCTATTAATTTTATGATACTTCTGCTGGTGCCGGGTGAGATGCTGCTGTATCTCAGGCGGTCGCTCCTTAGCGTCGCATCCACGGACTACTAACTGATTCTACTATGATCTACGGGCGAGACTGGTGATTTTACCATTTTGGCCCTAATTGTCTTCTGATGCAGTAGTGACAGGCTGAAACCTGCTCGTGAACGGCTTCGGCCTAATATTATTAACTCCGTCCTGACAAAACCGTGGTGGGTCTCAGGAAACACTCTTAGTTTCGTAGCTATCAACTTGGTTGTCTAGGTTCAGTTGAGTGTGACTAGTGCCTAGCAGCGTTCTATATCTGAGTACTTGCTCCTTTGTGCGAACATCGCATAGCTTCTCTGTTTTGCGAGTTAATTTAACATATCTGCGGTTGGACACAGCTACACTTAAAACTTGTCAAAATACTTCAGAAGTCCGACATCCCGGTCAAGACCCCTGCTACTCCTGTCAAGGTGCCCTAAGCTTCGAAAAGAAGGGGTTTTAAGGCTTGCCACACAGCCGACCAGGGGAAAGGAAGCTACAAAAACCACCTTCCACAGGCAACTTGAAGGTACCTTGGGCCAAGAGCTCTGAATGGTTATCTCTTGGTTATCCAACACCCTCTCCTGTCCCGTTCCATAGCAGTGCCAAAATTATGAGACTGGATACTGACAATACCATGAAATCTATCGAAGAAGTTCGTACTCAGTGGAATCCACGAGAAACGATAACTAAGCTAACCAAAGCTCTCCTTGCAATTTCTACTTTAACGATATTAAAGGGGATTACGATGCGTTCATCTCGGGGCTTCTCGAGCTCCTTTACGTGGTCAACGCACAAGGAAGAAATGTATCCCGCAACTCAGGCTTACAGGACACTGGCTGCTCAGAAATGGCAGAGCTTGGCTGAAATATCAAGTCAGTCTTGCCTACTGGAGCCGAAAAAATGTAAGACTACTATAGGTGGAGGAGGGTCTCGGAAGGGCTATTATCAACACTAGAAAGAGCGATGGCATCATATCACCGGGCAATAGCAAGTTGCTGCAGAAGGCTCTTTTAGGGGGCTTCAAGGACTTGCTTAAGACAGAGCATGGGTCGTCTCTACGAAAACTTGATACCGGGTGGCATCAATGCAGAGAAAAGCTATTAGCTTGTCAGGATCAACAATCTGCATATGTGTACTGGCTATCAGTAATCAAACTGGCTAGGCACAAAATTGGAGGTGATGCTAAGACACGACAATCCAAGTAAAGATCCGAATTGTGGCTTCCCATTGAGCCCTGCTCACATGAGAAAATAATGACCTATCAGTTAATCCTTAGAAGGTGGCTAAATTCAGGAAGGTATCTGTTGACCAGTGCCATGTTTTCATCATCATCAAACAATAGTCACTTCTATACTTAAAGAACCGTCGGTAATAGGTTCGACTTTCAATAAAAAGTTCTCCACGCCGGAAGGTTCAGCCAACATACAAGGTGTAGGTCAACGAGTAGTTTAAGAGGAGATGGCATTGCTCCTTAGTCTTACTCATACAAATTTGCCACGAAGGATAATACAAGTGCTGTAAAGACGTTTGAGCTAGGTGGCCAACTTGATCTTCTAGATCTCGAATTTTGTGAAGAGACGGATGATGATCGGACCATGATCGGGGGGACAATTATATCAGTAAAGGTGCAAGTTTCCAACTAACGAACTTTCGCCAATTCTCTTTTCAATTTTACCTGTCCCATATAGAACGTATGCCACTGTTATTCATCTTATATAGAACGAAGAGTTGGCAGCGCTTAGAGATCAGGTCTGCGGAGTGCAAATCGACGGATACAGGCTACTGTCACCTGAATCTTTTTTGTAGTTGCAACAATTATTGTTTCGAAGAAAAGTATGGTAATGTGGGGTAATTTGACCAAAATGACAAAAATGGCGTAACTCTGCCAAAATCTCAACTTCAGAAGCGCCGTTCGTATGGATTTGTTAGTTTTTGTATGCGCTCATTTTCATAAATACATAGAGCTGTATACGCGCATTTTTCGCTCTCTCTCTCTCTCTCTCTCTCTCTGACAAAAATTAGAATTTCGAGTTTTCAAAAGTTTTCATTGAGTTTTTTTGGCGCATTGTAATTCATATTTTTTCTACGTCCTGACAAAGGTAATTATATTCAAAGTGTTGTGTCAAAAAACCGCAGCAACACCAAATGATGTTTCGAATTTGGTTGCAGCTATAAAATTGATTGAAAGAGATCACAAATCGGTGCATGCTGTAGCCGGTCAGTATAAAATGTATGCAAAGATTGAATGTGTATGCAAAGACATTATATTATCTAAAGGATTGATAAGCAATTTCCCGATTTCACACCTGTGACTGATGAACAATTGACTGAATTTTTGAGTTCGGTTTCGGCTTCAACTTTTTTTGTGACCTTATTGCTGATAGTGAATTTGAGTCCAGGTTTTTTCTAATGAACAAGAAAGTGCCATAAAAAGATATTCAACGAAAGCAATTTCTCTTTGTTGAGGTTTGAGCCGAAATGAAATCAGACGTTTGAATTTCGAGTTTTCCAAAAAAATAAATGCATCCGTTTACACAGTCATGGATTGAACATAAAACTGCTAGCTATGATTGATTTGATGTATTTGCGCAACCTTATCATCTTTCTTTAAGAGTGGCACAGCATGTAAGTGCGCGTAGAATGAAGGCATTTCATAAAAATGCTGTCGATGGTCTTTTTTGACAAAAACCTTTTCTTTTGAAAAGGTGCCATACCACCAAATTCATATGTTCCGAATCGAATTTGGAACGTAGATGAAACAGGGTTCTTTAGAGTTCCACCGAAACCGAGAAAAGCAGTGGCTCCAACTGGCTCGAAGTTGGTTGGGAAATTTGCACCTCAACAATGAGGCACAAACGTCACTATGGCCATCAGAATAAACGCTGCGGGTCATTACATTCTACCATTCTATCATTTTTTCGGTTGGATTACCATGATGATTTCATAAAATTTATACAACACTTCATCAAATATAGTTCGGATTCCAAAAATGATCCAACTCTATTAATTCTTGACAACCACACTTCTCACTTATCCATCGAAACTCTCGACTTGGCCGTTGGCAATGGAAGTGCCACGCTCTCCCTTCCGCCGCATTGTAGCCATAAAATGCAGCCGTTGTATGTTGGCGTTTTTGGTTCTTTGAAAACTTTTTTTAAAGCTCAATGTGATGCTTGGACAATGAATCATGTTGACAAACTTCTAGAAATTCAACATATTCCGGAAAATGACAAATGCTTGGATTTGGCAGTGACTGCGAGAAATATTAAATCTGGTTTTCGAGCAACTGGAATTTTCACAATAAATTCTCATATTTTCACCAAGGAAGATTTTCAATTGGCTTTGATTTCGAGTGAAAATGTTTCGGCTATTGGTATATTTGAGCTTGGACTGATCTCGCCACTGCAATTGAAGAAATCACTACTTCAATTTCATAAAAAACTTCTACTTCTGGTGAGCAGATTGGACCGATTCAACGTGAAACGCCACGAAAAATATCTAATCGGGGGCGTAAACTTATGAAAAGTACCGTCTTAACCTCAGCAGAAACGAGAAAAAAGCACAGTGATTTGGCCGAAAAGAAACAGCAACGATCTCTCATACCAATAAACCAAAAAACCAATCAAAACATCAACACCGGTCAAAACAAAAAACGTCCACCCGATTCGAAATAATTGAACCATTTTCTATCGTTTCTAATCATTTAATTCACATTTTGGAACATTTAAATTGAAATTTCATTCGATTTTTATATATTATGGTTTTGTGTCAAATTACCCCACTTTGGTCCGATTACTCCACATTTTTTCATTTGCTTCATATTAAAAACTAAAACGTCTTTTGTTTTTGTATGGAATCTTGAAATCTAATGGTGCCAAACGTTGCTTCTGGTCTTAAACTTTATGACTGTACCAAAGAAAGATCTGAGAGAGTTCATTTTGATACATCTACTGGCGAATTACCCCACATTACCATACGATTAGTCGCAGTAAACGAACTGTTTTATTTCGTTAACACAGAGAATATCGAATCCACGAAGCATGTTTCGATGGAAAACCACAACAATAGGCGCGTTTTTTTGCTCCTCTATCCAACATAGAACAGAATAGACGCATTGGAAACAAAAACACTCCTGTACCAGTGAGCTCACTACTAAAGGAATTCTATTCCTCAAAGGCAGTTAACCTGCTGAACTTTAGAATGTGCTGACAGAAAAAAGAAAATATCATGAGAATTTATCTTTTTTGCCATGAGGTGGCTTCGGTTTTTCAAGGCTTTGACAAGTGGCAAGTTAGGAAATTAGAAAAAGCCCTCATAATGTGCAGAAAGTTAAAAGAAGTAATTTTCTGTTAGTTCTTTACTCCTAATATTAGGTAACCCACCTAATATTAGGAATAAAACACTAACAGAAAATTACTTCTTTTAACTTCTTTGGCTCCGATACAGAACAGAATAGAGCTATGTATGCCGCAAAAACCACTATCTAGTACAAAACAGCAGTGCATTTGCTAAGATTGACATAGGTTGCTGTATTTGCTGTGGTAGCACAAAACAGTTGAAAATAAAGGGAAAAAAACTCTAGCGCACCTGAACCGCTAGAAACACTAATGTTCGAAAAACAGTAGAAGAATCGTGCAGATTTTGAGTGCATATTCTACCACACGAGCTGCTTATTACAGCCAAACTGTTTCAAACGCCACGTTTTACTTTCGTCTCAAGAATGCATTCTAACTCATATGGTGGAAAGGTCTCAGATATTACCACTGGCATGAGTTTCAACGTTTATGAGAGCAAAACACGGGTTAATTATATTCGTTATCAGTTGCTTATTTCACAAAATATTGAAAGCAGCATCTTATATAACATCAATTAAGAAAATGTTTAGTGCCTGCAGCACTGTACCTCAAGTTGGTGTTTGGGGCAGCGATCCGAAAATGTTGCCGAACTTTAGGAATTGAAACATTGGTTATTTATTTTCATTGTAAATGTTTCCGGTATGAATACTAACTGTAAGCATTTATTGATGCAGAAATAGCACAACAGACTCGTGATGGCAATCTTTTGCCAGTATCACATCTGCATCACGTTGAAATTAACCTACCCAGCGAATTTCGTCTCGATCCGATGACTGCGTTCGAAGTTATAGGAGTATAAAGAAATTTAGGGCTACCAGCTGCGGCATTCTTCAAATAATCGAAAACTTAATATTTGCTGTATATTGTCACTACAATATCATTACCATTTGAAAATTTTAAGATCAAATCGCTTAATAAACATATTGAAAATAAACATAAAGCTAACAATAGCTATCGTAACCCTACCGTGGCTCTTCAGCCAAATTTGACCTGAATAATACCTATAATAGGTTCCATTAATTGTATGAAATCCGTATTGATTTCATGACTGCACTGGAAGCTATAGGGCAAAAATCTTTATTTTTCTGAGCGAATTTTCAAAATCAAAGACACAAAAATTACCATAGCTGGAAGCACCAATCGAAAAACTGGTAATATTAGTTCAGGCTAATTAACGAATTTCTATCAAACATGGCATAGAGTAAGGTTCAGCTACTGTGTCAATTTCATGAAAATCTGGTAACTGAATCAGAATTCATAAGGGCAAAAAACAGTTTTTTTTTTCTTTGTAACTTTTCAAGATGGCACCGCTGGCACAGGGTTGCCCACAATTCAAAATCGCTTCTATCAGACCTGGTCCTACTTAATTCCAATGTATTCTGTAAATTTCAACTGCATCTGATTATTGGTTCGTGAGTTCCCGTGAACAGAAGTTTTTGATGCTAAAAATATAAGTAAATTGGGAGAGGGTTACCGTTCTTGTCCGACATGAAAATTCCAAAGTTTTTCCTTGACTGTTTAGACAAAGCATAAGATTTGTATACAAGTTGGTTTTCATTCTAAGACACGGACATAGTTTAGGAGAGTCGATGGTTTGAATTTTTTCACTTTCAGTGCCTGCCGTAGCTACAAGGGTGCCAGCACGTTCATGAAAAACTACGCAAGCATGCGACTTAAAAATATTAATTTGTCCTGTAAATTTCATAATGATCTGATGAAATTTTCAGATTTTCCCAATCTCATTTCAGGCGTCTAGCGCACACATAGGGTTAAAAATTTCAAAAACATTATCATATTCACATTTGAAACACGTTCAGAATTCATTACATAAACTTTATTTTTGCAAAAGTTATTTTTTGACAGAAAAATAGGCATATTTAAAATATCACCAAAATGGCCGCCGGTACCATAGGGTTAAAGATTATTAATTTTTTGTGAAACGTGGCACTATTCTGCATATACACCAATGTATCCTGAAAATTTCAGTTCAATCGGATGGCCCATTCCTGAGATTTTTTCACTGAAATTTTTTGATGACATTATTAAAAATAACGAGTATAAACTTCTATAATCTACAATCGATAGAAAATAGAAAAAGAACTAATAGAAAATTACCTCTTGTAACTTTCTACATATTATGAGGGCTTTTTTCTGATTTCCTAACTACCAAAACATACAACATTGAAAAAACCAAAGCCACCTCATGGCAAAACAGACAACTTCTCACGAGCTTTTTTTCTATCAGCACATTCTATAGTTCAGGACGTGAACTACGTTTGAGGAATACAATTTCTGTACTAGTGAATTCACTGGTACAGGAGTGTTGCTGTTTTCAGTGCATCTATTCTGTTCTATGCTGGATAGGGGAGCAAAAAACGCGCCTATTATGACTGGAATATCACCGATAACACCTGCAAGCGATGCATGTATTCGTTGTTTTCGTTCGTCGTTCAATAATATAAGCGAGAGTTCTCAAAAATGCTGAGGTTATTGAGGCTATTGAGTTTAACAATACTGATTATATTGAGTTTAACAATAGTGAACGAGAAGGGGTGGTCCACAGCAAAACTGACAAGCCTGAAACTCGAGACAACAAAATATATAGACTGTACTGGCCAAGCTATGATGACATTCATGGTGGTGACAAGACATGTTGTTGAAGCGGGCTGAGGCCCATAAGCATCAAGTGCCCTGTTATCAACGTGCATGACCATTCATCTAACAGAAATTATTCACAATGCTTTTCTTTAAAATAAATATGTAACTTTGAATTTTAGGAACAATAATTGATTATTTACACTGAAAGAAAAATCTTGGTAAAATCAACAATTTTCCTTAGTTGTTTTTGCGTCAACTACGGGCTATAGTTAAAACAACCATAAAAAAATAGTTGATTACTTTTATGCACCATGACGCGTGGTTGTTAAACAACGTCCGTGGTGCAAAAAAAATAAGCAACCACAAACAATGGTATTCCAACAATATATATAGTACGCAGTGTGCATAGTATGCAGTATGGAATTATGTTTGTTGAATTTAGCATTTGTATGGTAACGCGCACAATGGCTGCGGCTGAATATGCCGCTGCGGCAGAATTTTCCAAATTTCTAATTTTGCCGCACCGCTAGCTGTCATACCTACCATAGGTTGGCATCACTACTAGGTTGAATGGTCTAATAGACAAGCAATGGCTGATTTGTATTGTGACAAGCCAACCTAATCCTCGTACAACAGAATTTAGCAATACAAAAGACAAAAATAAATGGATGTATTGCCGCAGCCCACTGCGTTTGCCACAGTGGAAGACATTGTCATGTGATTAACTTATAAAGCTTCATGCAACGTAATATAAAGACTTCACCGCATAACATGAATATGAATTATATCGAACAGCAAACCGAACACAATTTTGCCATGTAGTATATGAAACTTCTATGACAGAATAGGAGTATGAGTATGAGGAGTATGGAAAATCAACAGTTTTCCTTAGTTGTTTTTGCATCAACTAGGGCTATAGTTAAAACAACCATAAGAAAATCGTTGATTACTTTTATGCACCATGACGCGTGGTTGATAAACAATTTCATTCGGAGCATGAAAAACGTCCAAATGTTGAAACCATTCTACTTTGCGTAGAATAATTCCAAAGACGTTGCTCACTGAATTACGTTTGCTGAAATCAACTATTGCGAAGTAGTTTAAGTACCATAAAAACGGTTGATAATTCGAAACGTTGAAGTTTTGAGTGAATTGATGAATATTTTTCTATTTATCAACTAATTTTCGTGGTTATGAAACAATTAAAACAGTTGATTTCATGAACGTTGTGATATTTTTTGTATAACCAGAACCAACTACTTTTATATCGTTAAACTAACTATATTAACATAATAAAAATAACTATTTTCCGTAGTTCGTTTAACGATTTTGAATGAATCGTTGCAATACTATTAAAAATAGTTGAACCAACCAAGAGTTTTCTTTCAGTGTAGGAGAAATAAATTGCAAGTCTATCGTGTTACGCCCCCAAAACCTAACTGGCGACATAAAAAAGAATGCCTTTGAAAGTTCCGAATTAGTGGTTACTACAACTATGTATAACCAGTAACCACCCATGCATAAGTTGTTGTCAAAATATCATATTCGAGCAATTGAGTTGCAAGTTAATCTAGGCTGTTATCTAGGCTGTTTCAGATCAATGAATGCCACAATAATCCTGACTTATATCTGCCCTTTCTTACCAATTTCGATTCATGCATTGAGAGTAATAGAATCATTTTTTAGTGCAATTTTAATCTAGTTCCTATTTCCACCACACTATGTTTCACCCGTTTTTCTACCCACTTTAAAGATAACTCAAATCAAAATCAATGCGACATTATTACTAGTAAATTAACAACTCCACAAACAGAACTACCGTTAATAATGCATAGGTAACAGAAACTTATCTACACATCCGAAGCCCGCAAGAATTTAATCCCTTGAACGAGCACCGAGAGCTTAAAACGTACTTCGATCCGAAGCCACAGAGCTTCGCATCCGATACCACTTACTTTGTACGAAAGGCTTTAGCTAACTTATTTGCATAATTTTGCAATGAATTATTAATTTATGTACTCGTTGTTGAGTTATGATGTCAAGGTAGGGAAGAAGCAGCTCAAATCCATAACTCGGCGACGTTGTCTGAAACAATAGTTGGCTTAGCGTTGCAGTGTTATGCAAATCGGCAATCTTTGGAAACACTTGCCAAAGCAACCGACATGGGAAAAATACATTCGTACGATTTGGACGATGACGTCTACTCGGAAAAGATTTCTTTCGTTTTGGAGAGAGAAGCAGTATAAGAGTTCTTGAAATAGTAGATTAGCAAAGGATACATAAACTACTGCTACTGGATAAAGCACGGATTTTGAATTGCAGATATATCATCGTTGTTTCCGGTTAGCAAGGAGCGGTCTTACTTCACATCCTAGGAACCATGGATGTTTGAATTTGGTTGTGCAAGGACTCGTAGCCAGTCATAAGACTATTTCCGTTAGTGTGCGGCGCACTCAAACTGAAATATTCATCTATCTTTCAGAACTATGAGATAAATTGTACTTCACTCTTTTTGCGAATAATAACATGTAGGAAAAATGCTACATCAACGTCAGACTAGAATTGAGAAATGCAAAGTTTTCGAATGCAATTTTCAAATGAATAATCATCTTTATAATTTATTACACCCAAGAAATTAACCGAAAATATAGTGGCCGTTAAATTTAGATAAGATAAATTGAAATATCGGTTTTCAAGAAAAATGAGAAACCCAAAAGTTAAATGACAGGCAAACACCAAACTTTCCATGCTCAGTTTATTCAGGATCTTTCAATATCTCCATTCAAGGAAAACTGCTCTTTCGTCTCTAATTATTAACGTCTGAATTGCTCCTTTTCTTAGAGTTTCATAAATTGAGAAGTGCCATTTTCCCATTCCTTCGTCTTATTGAAATCCCTGTCACGAACTGAAAGACGAAACTGATGAATTGAAAAGGAACAGGTGTAAGACGTCGAGGGTATTCATGAGTGAAAACTTCGCTGTCGTCCTGGCGAGTGAATCGTTTGAATCGAACAAAAGAGCTATTCGCCAACAAAAGAACTTGCCAATGTATTAAAAAATGGAAGAAAATGCTTAGAAAGCATTTAAGAATGACAATGTTATTATTGGAACGGAGAAGGGTCGTGGCTGAATTCAGCCCGAATTAAGATTTCATGAAGTGATTAAGAAGATCCATCGGTAATAGTCAATCAAAACTGTTTACTAAATGCCATACATATCAAAATCATAAATGCAGAATTTTTTGACCTAAGGAGTCAGTGCTGGCTAAATAAGGCTAAATAAGGCAGTTGTATGTTTTGGAAACAAGTGGAAACATTGATGCGAGTAGGAATTCGAAATTATTATTTAATAAAAGTGAAAATAGGTTTTTAGAACCTAAAAAGTTTTGGTTTATTGTTTTGATGTTTTATCATTTGTAAATTCAGTTAAACTCCATTTATATTTTGCAGCTTGCATTATAATGTTGCTACAGAGCAAAACTAAAAGCAAATACAAATTCGCTAAGTATTTCTAATACTTTGAAAACTATGAAGAAGCAATGTTTCACAAAATGCTATTAAAAAATGATTACCCAAGTGTTTTTTTTTCAAATGTGATCAAACCGATTCTTTTGCATATATGCGAAAAGCAACACCAAAACTAGATTCCATAGTCAAAAATCGCATTTCCAAAATTTGAATGCGCTGAAAATATATTCAATAGTAGTTCGTACGAAGAACTCTTTTTTTCTGGTAGCACACATACGTTGTGAAATATAATCTGAACACTCTTAAATTTCAACATTAAAAGCTGTAGTTTAACTTAATATCTAAAGTGGCAACTACATTTTTCAGACACTTTAAAATCGCAGAACTAAATGCCATTGTTAATTCTCCGATTTTTTTTCTGATCGAGTTTTTCTAACTAGTGAAAAAGTTTTATTGACAAAACATATTATTAATTTAGCAAGAAGAAGAAGAAGCTGGCGACACCAAATGGGGGGCAGTTGTACACTCCCCATTCTCTGACGACTTGCTCTATCCACGATTGTCGTGAAAATGCCGTGAAATGTAGGCAGCGTGTACATTCGCCGAAAAAAAGCGCCTTCTAAAGGATGGAAACGCAAACACCTAGCAGAGTTGCGAGATTGAAAGAGATCTAGACTTATTTTTCACCAACAAGTTTTTGTAGTGAAGCATGTCACTGATAAAGATGGGCAAAATAGCTCATGGCTCAGCATCAATCTTTTTTTTTAAACTGCAGCACCTGAAAAAAGTACTGCGAGCGAAAACTTTCGTTCAAAGAAACTTAATAAAATGTGCAGAGTACAGTAGCGAACAGTGTACTATAACAAAGAGCGACCAGTGGTGAGCCATGGGCTCTTTTGCCAATCTCTAGTCGCCGCCAATGCTAAAGATTGTACATATCAAGCCGTAGGCTCAGTAGGCTGGCCTCGGCACTCAACGAAGGTAAGTTTGACATGGCACTAGTACTGAGACCTTGGATCTCTGCAGAAGACGGGCTTGGTGGACTGAAGTAACGTCATTTCAATCTGTTTTTTCTCACTTCAGTCGCCAAAGTAAGAATAATTATGCTAGAGAGGAAGAGTTTTCACGCTTACCTTCTATTTGATTTCAACACGGAGGATTTAACTGTCATGACGTGTGAGAGGGACAAGCAAGAGGATGTATTCCTGGCATCCACCTAAATGCCATATGACAGAGCCGTTCCGCCTAGAGAGATAGCCAAAAAAAGCCGCAGAGACGCACAGCATGAAATAATTGCGGTACAAATAGTCACCACACCGTTACGAAAGATGTAAGTCCGTACTCAGTTTTATCATTAGCCACAGTCTGGTCGTAGCAAATCGAAGTATAATCCCAACCTAAGTAGGGAAGCTCTCAGCGAAAACAACGGAACTTCTCAGCGAAAACACAGGAACCTCTAACCGAAAACGTACTGAACATTACTCTACACAATAGGTCCAACAAACAATTGATAGAGAATTGAAGAGCTCTCGGAGGACCATCATTCTCTGATGATGGATACATAAGTTTCAATCTGAGTTTCGGCTCAATTCAAAACTTTCACCCACTTCGTGATCTCGGAAACACCAACTGGAAGACTGTTGGTATTGGTGGATTAAGGTTTCTACTAGGATTGACTCTGTAACATACCTGAAACGAGCGGTAAATATCCTCATCAGAGAACTCATTGCAGCCTTTGAATGCTCTTCTCTTAGAGTCTGTCCTAAATGTAACCCTAAGCTATCCTGGTCGATCCAAAACTGTTTGAATTAGCCATAGTAGCTGATTGGTAGGAATGTTATGATGAATACAAGGGCGTTCTAAAACTCTCTAAATCAGAAAGTCCTAGAAGGAGCTATGCGTCCGGATTGAAGATCCTACAGAAACGGTGAGGATGCCCGACACTCTGTCTTGAATTTCTTGCTAGACACCCTGTTACGCCAATGCTAGTACGCAAACCAGATGGATAATGGACATTAAAGATGCGCAAAAATACTCCCTTTCCGGGCTGTTCGCATGATTCTACCCCCGCGCTCACTGGTGAACAGATGTCTGACGTTCAAAGAAGATATAAATAAATTGTGACCGGGCACAAACTAGTCTGGTCCATTGACACCTTTAAGCCCTTTAAGTCTCCAGGTCCGGATGGAATTCTACCTACAATGCTCCAGAAGTGAGGAGAGCTCATTATTTTTTGTCTTTTGCCTATTTATAAAGGTGGCATGTAACTGCAGCCTGGAGGACCGCTTAGGTCGTATTTATACCCAAAGCAGACTTCCTTTTGCCACAGCATTATTGGACTGGCCCCTATAAGATGCGCTGACTACTTGGCTCCGACTCTTTGCTTCAAATGAAGGTAACAAACTATGTAGGGAATGGCACGAGTGAGGGGCGAGAGATGGCAAAAAGGCACAGCAGCTCTTAGCATTTACTCCGACGGCAGCCTTCAGGCTTCCTAATCACTGTAGTATTTTCCAGGCAGGGGTATTTCCGATACGAAAAACTGCTGAGCTAATATCCGTCGAAAATACTGCAGATGGTAGGATCAAGCTATGATAAAAGCACTGATGTAGGCTAGGCAACAACAGAGGAGTCAAAATTTTCTGGGCTTTCGGTCATAAGGGCATTAATGGGAATGGGAAAGTGGATGCGCTAACTAAACAGGGGGCCAGTCTACCCTTTGCCGGATCAGACGACATCCCACAACCTATCCAAACAGTCCATTGCTTGATTGGCTTCAATATAATGCAGGCTGCAGTTGGCCAATGACTAGCAATTCAGACTTACAAGGTGTCGTACAACCTTACAGCTACCAAATACCTATTTGAATTAGTTCAGACGGCTGATCTGGACGGAAAACGGCTAGCCAAAATAATTACTGGCCACTGTCTTGTAACACGCTATGAAGCTGACAGTTTTAACAAATTATGCCAGTAGAAAGTGCCACGAGCCGGAGAAAACAGTGATGCTTCGGTGTGTCCTGGTTGGTGGACATGATGCGTGGCAGAGCAGAGGTTAAAGGAGATAATCTGAGCGGATAGGAGTAGTGAAAAAAAATTGATTTTATTGTTTCAATTTGCGAATGAATGTTTCTGGTCCAGCCGGATGCCCAGGTATTTTATCGGTTTGGTTAGGAAATAGCAGGTGTTAAGATTTTAAGCAATTGATTAACTGTGAAAATTTCGGTCAATAGAAAGAATTGGATTATTTTGAACAAGTCAATTTATAGAGAAGAGCTTATAAGTTCATGACAGATAGTATCGAATGCTTTCTCGATACCTTATGCGACTAATTGTGAGGTTTTTATCAAAAAAGAGTAATGTATTTCTATCATGTGGGGTTAATGAAACATCGAAAATTTGGGTCCAAAAAAAATTATTGTAAAAGACTCAATGGTTATTCGAATTCTGGAAAGTATATTTTTTTGAATATTTTTTTTCCTATGATGATGCCAAGGCTCAAAGAAGCACAGCCTTGATGGAAGAAAATTTAAGGAAAGGGAGAGAGAAAGGGTTGAGTTTGCAGGAGATAGCGATGCATGATTCGTTTGAACAATTATGGCTCATAGTCGGCGGATAAAACAATAGATGGTAGGCTGTTTCATAATTGTATTGACCTATATAAGAAAAAATCGTGCGATTTGACGATACGACTAGCATTGGTCGAAAGAGTGAGCGCGTTGGGAAGCTCAGGTATTGCGCGTTCTACAAGGGAACAGACTTGATGAAGAGAAAGGCAACCCAAATTACGTCAGTGCTCAAGGAATTCAATACGTGAAGTAATTGTTTCATCGTCAATAAGCTTGAAAGTTTTGTGTCGGACTTTGTCTAGTTCCGCTAAAGCAGTGGGGCCTGCCGCAGCCCATATATGGGAGTAATAGTCAAGTCTTGGTCTTTCGAGAGTCTTGAAGATCTGCGCTATGTCTGATGGTGTAAAGTATTCCTTGCCTCTCTGAAGGAAAATCACTTAAGAGCCTTAGTGTATATGTTTCCCGTCATTTCAGCATAAACGATGCAAGGCTGGTCAGCCTAAATTTCTTAAGATATGAATAGACAACCCGCCCAGGTTGTGGAATGAAGACTACTTCAATCTGTCGCCAAGGACAAGGTGAAAGAACATATCCTAGACTGAGACATGCCCAAAACATTTCCTTTAAGTCCGCTTCCAGGTGTTCAATCCCTTCTCTCAGTATAACTGGAAATATGCCCTGAAATTTTCAAAGGGCAGGATTGCATTCCTAATCTTTTTGCTGATGACGACAGATTAAGCTGTACACCAATTTTCCCAGACTACCATCATATTTGTGCAAAGGTTAAGAAATTTGATAAGGCGCACAGAAACCTTTTGCGTTTTTCTCACCGTTTCTCCTCGACAGTGATTCTCAAGTAAATTATATGAAGACTACTTTTCGGACTTGGGCAAATCACCTTCTGAGTGCTTTAGAGACTCAAGCTTAGTGAATTGGCGGTTCATCCGAAAATCGTCTTGCAGCATTTGCTCTTGCTTGTCGGGTATATGTCTTCAGAGGTTCCTATTTTGGTTCTATTTAGTGCAGCCAACTAAAAAACTATTGACTTTGACGACTTTATCCTACCACTAGAACACGGTTTGTCGAGAAGATGTCGATTGAATGAAGTTGATTGAATGCGCAGTGCCACTCGAATTGTCGAGCTATCATACATTCATGCTTACTTATTGCTTTTTTTATTGCTATTGCTAGAAAGCTTATTGGCATTTTTCCGTGTATGGGGTCTTACGTATTTTTAGACATGGACACAACCACCAATAGAGGCAGCAAAAGTAGTGAAAAAATTTGAAAGAAGATACTGAGCCGTTGGGACATGAATTTTTGGGGCGTTCGGACATGAATCAGTATGCCGTTCCAACATGAAATGATGATGCATTTTGTTGACATCATCAAGTGAAAACATTTCTTTTTTGTAGTTTGTTTATAAACCCAAGCATTGTTAATTAAAAGACTGTGCAGGACTGTTAATATATTGATTATGCAAAGAAGATAATTTTGTGAACGTGTTCCCTTCCTTTAAGAATAAAACAGCTGATAAGGTACTTTTCCAAATGTGGCGAATGCCAGGATTTATAACACACTCATGATATTCTCATGCTATCATCTAATATGAATAATATTTGCATGTAAATATAACAAATTTATATTTAAAACTTTGAGTACTTTGCACCTTTTGCATTTGTTTAACTATCTTACCTCTGCCATATGTGGCTCAAGAAGCCAACAGTAGTTGCATAATATTTAAGAAACTCTCCAGATAACCTCCTAGTAACATACAATTCATTTAATGAATTCCAGTGAAACTCCTAACACAATACACTGCGTCATATGGTAAAGTTTCATCCGCAGGCATTTCTAAATCGTTTCTACTACCCTAGTGAAACGCGTATGCAAAATTACGCCAGTGAACCGTAAATACGAATGCTTTAATAAACATTTCCCTTAGCATTCATTTGGAATGTTTCCTCGTGGCATTCATTCAACGACTTCCTTGACGAAGAGTTCTCCACGATACTTGTCTTGCGGTAGATTTGTTGGTGCTAGGTAGCTTACTCTTGAAATTCTGTGTAGAAGCAGTGCAATCGGAACAAGAACCACTCGTACCTTTCTACTTGAAGCTAGGAGGTCCTGTATGCAAAGCTTGTCAACTTAATCACACATCTTTCGACGATGACATTGAAACAAGTGACGAGGCAAGCACAAACATTTCTGTAGTTTTTCTATGTGGCATCGTGCATACAAGTATTCGAACGCGTGTAGAAGCACATTTTATGCAGGCACATTTGGAACAGGTAATGCAGTTGAACTCAAAACCAGCCGAGAAAACCGTGAAACACATAACTACTTATTTCAGCCAACAAGTAGCCTCTTCAGAACAAAAACTTGCCACAAATCATATGACTTGTAGAGCAATCGGAAATTGACGGTAAAATCAATGATGTAATGGTTCTCGTCATGAATACTCACAGCAAGGTAACCATACATCACGAAGCTGCTTTTCAACGAACTCTGCATTGTAGAAATTTTTTTTTGCATATTTGAAACTGAATCTTGAATGACAAATATTGTTTTGATTCCTTTGCAAAAGCTGAATGGTAGCTACATTTTTCATAAAAGTTGTTATTCATTCAAAACATGAACCACGCAGAGTAAATCTTGCATTATTGAATGTGAATTTAAAAGAAAGGATAAAGCAATATTGTACGAGTACCTCCATTAATAGCAGATACATTGTGGGCGACACGAACTTCCATAATTACATATTTTCAATACAATTATTTGAGCACATTTACGCAATATTCTGAATAAGGTATTCAAAAGACAACAAAGAAATGAGATGAAATTAATGAAGATATTTTTACTTGCTTCTAAACATTCAACCCCCATGTCTTCACCTGTATGTATTCGGTGTCTGAAGCGAATATATTTTTCTCTCTACAAATAGCTATGTAAATAATTTTCCATCGGAAAATTCCTAGATGAGCAAGAAATAATTTTTTTAGGCCCAGACAAAGACAAATAAACAGTCCATTGTTTTTCAACTTCTTGAATTTCATCAGAGTTGGATAAGATTCTTTTCTAAATAATCATATTTTTCTATTGAGGAGAACCCGAACTGTTAATCTACCTTCATTGCAATATTTAATACAACAATATTACGAATAATACAAAGAAATAAGAAAGGTATTCGATTATTGTCATACAGCTGCTATGGATTGGTTCTGAAGCAGGCCTGTAGGAAATTCAAGTTAACTACAGAGTGCTCTCCTACACGAAACACCACAAAATTTGAGATGGAACGCAGCTAACGGTTGTTTATTATCATTATGTATTAAGAAATCATAGCTAAATTTTGTTGTGAAGCCATTCGTTATTTGCAGACTTGTATTTAATATCCAGTAATAACACAATGTTGGTATCTGTATTCCTTTGTGTCCAAAAGTCTAACAATGAAATACAGGTCGGTAAATTAGTAGTTTATTATTCAGCAAATTTTCTCCTTTTTGGAAAAGAAAGCCAAAATTTTGCTTTTCCCACGCTGAGGCACTTTTGATGGCTTGTCTGGTATACTTCCCTACTAAGCATAAATGCTCTATCTACATTTTAGTACTTTCGAGATTTTCAATGATTTGTGTTTTTCTAAATGCTGCGGACATCTTTAAACGGGAGTTTAAATACGGATACAAATACGTTTATTTAAGATACATCTGAAGTAAAAGCTTTCATTTTGAAAATACTTATGGAAGATTGGTTTTAAGCAGATAGGACTTTTTTCAAGTAACATGAAACGAAAACCTGGCCCCATTATTAAGCATAAATGTTCTATCTACGGTAGATAAGACGTTTATGTATAGTCGTGCGACGTTTTTGGTTAGAGACAAGAGCAAGTATTTTCGCTTCTGCGTGGATTCGAATCAGACAACCAACCTTCCTCACACTTGTTGCGACATTTGCAAGGTCTGGCAGATGGAAATAAAATTCACATGTTTGCAGTGCTTAGCTCAGAACAATACGGACAAACTCGATAAGATAACGGGTGCCGCCGATCGTATGATCTGAACTAAGGCTACCGAGCCCGTCGAGTGTGTGAACAAAAAACTCTAGCACCCCTTAACGACTAGAAATACTAATGTTCGATGAATAATATGTGCAGATTTTGAGTGCATATTCTACCACACGTGCTCCAACCTGTTTCGAGTGCAAAACCACTTTGATTTTAAAGGGGTATTCTGGTCTAGAAATTTGATCAAATCAATTTTTTTTTTGTTTGCATATTTTCAAAGCTTCGACCTTTAAGAATAAGCTTTGAAAAGGATTTTAGGAAATTCGAATTATTTTTGGAGTTACAGCTATTTTTGTGACACGCCAACTAAACCAACAAATGCGATCAACAACGAATTAACCGCTCCGAGCTACGAGCTTCTCAAGCTTCTAAAGAAGTTCGAACTGCTCGTATGGCTGAAAGAGCTCTCGAAAATCTCGCTTTTGTAGTTAAAGAAGGAGCATTACATGAGACGGGGATCTCTGATTAAAAAAATCTAAGTATAACATACCATTAAATTACTCAAACTGCTCGAAACGAGACTCCAAGCTTTAAACGCGTTTTTCTCGAAACTACTTTTTTCGATACGGTTGACATGATATCTCTAGTTGTAATGGACTGATTTACGTGATATTTTGGATAAGTCTTCTTAGCACTATTAGTTTTCGTCTGACGTAGGAATTTTTGAAAAAAATGTTCTCTACTATATATAAAAAACACCCAAAGTTGAAAAAATGAGGCAAAAAACGACTTTTTTTATTACATGGACGCCATTTTGTAAAAAAAAAGTTTTTTCAAATTGCTTAAGTCAGACAAATTTTACATTCTATTTTTACAGAATTCACCGAAAATTTATGTTTCAGACCACTAGGAAGGTTGGAATCATGTCAACCATGAGACAAGTTTTTTTCTGAGTCTTCACTTCGCCGGCCTGTATCTACATCAATTTTTATTTTTTTATTTTTTAAATGCATTTTTGTACTTTCAAAATGTCAATAAAGAACTCATAAAAAAACATATGCCAAAAATATTTATGGTTTTTTTTTTATTGCGTCCGTAAAATCACCTCAAAATCGAGCTCCTAGACCAAAATACTGCCTTAACAATGTATTTAAACTCATAGGGCGGAAAGGATTTCAGGACCACCACTTGCATGAATTTCAAGATTTAGAAAAGCCAAACACTGCAAAACTATGAAATCAGCGTAACATAAAATTAACAAAGAAAATGCTTAGTGCTTAAAACACTTTACCAGCACTGCAACTAAAAGTCTCCTACAATTGCCTGACGTCAAATTCAAATAACTCTATCGACCTCGATTTTATCCGATGATTTCGTCGAAAGTTACAGGGATAGAAAAATGTTTGGGATATAAAAAACGAAAGATGTTTGGTACCGAAAAATTTATAAAACTTAAAAAATTGAAACATTGGTAATTTATTGTATAATGTAAGCATTTATTGATACGAAAATATAAAAAAAACCCCTCGCGCTGGCAACCTTTTGCTGGGAACCCATCAAATCAAAAAATATATAACACCTGCCTCACATTGAAATCAACCTTCCTATCGAATTTCGTTTTGACCCGATGACAGCATTGGAAGTTATAGGGGTACAAAGAAATTTACGGTTACCAGCCGCAAAAGTTTTCAAATTTTCGAGACCTTAATATTTGTTGACACTACTAGATCATTATCGTACGATAAAATCGCTTAATAAAGATATTGCAAATAATTAAGAAACCCAATAATAGCTGGAAACCCTATCACGGTTTTTGAACCAGAAAAACTACACGAGTCTACAACTTAGCAACAACAATATGACCTGTAAGTTTCATTATGGTTTGATAATCTGATCAAAAGCTATAGCAATTCAAAAATTTTCATTTTTTCCCAATCTTATTTCAGGCGCCTAGCGCACACGTAGGGTTAAAAATATCAAAAAAGCTATCTTATTCACATTAGTAGCACGTTCAAAATTCATTCCATGAACTTTATTTTTGCAAAAGTTATTTGTTGACAGAAAAATAGGTATCTTTAAAATATCACTAAAATGGCCGCCGGCGCCAAAGGGTTAAAGATTATTAATTTTTTGTGAAACCTGGCACTATCCTGCATATACACCAATGTATTTTGATAATTTCAGATCAATCGGATGGCGCGTTCCTGAGATTTTTTCACTGAAATTATTTGATTATGTATATATATATATATATATATATATATATATATATATATATATATATATATATATATATATATATATATATATATCTATATATATATATATATATATATATATATTCTTCGAACATAAGTAAAAATTATAGAAACTGGACCATTGGCCCCGGTATTCAACTTTAATATTTTTGAATTTTTCAATATTGTTTCAATTTTTTCTTAACGGTTTTATTGCTTTGATTTTGCATTTCTTTTACTTTTGTTTGAATTTACTCTAGTGCAACCCATAGATTAACTGTATGCCTAGGCTACATAGAAACTTCGTTTCTCAGACCGAACTTATTGTAATAATAATAAGCATAAATTGGTATCGCTTAGTAAGGAGTATTTAAGATATTAAATTTAATCTAGCAAACTTTAGAGCAAAATAAGATATAATAAGTAAATGACGTTTTCCTGCCTCATTTTTTTTCCTTCATCGTCATTTTTTTATTTGGTGTTTTATCTGTCACCCTTAACGCGTACCTTTCAAAATAACGCAAATTAAACAAAGAAGAATATTGGGAAGCTAACAATTCAAAATATCAGCTAAATCAATAAACATCGTGGATGGCTTGAGATTGCATCGAACATTTTTCTCTGTCTACCAAGAGCTCTATACTATAATGAAAAAAGTTGCTGGACCACTCCAGCTATCGCAAAATGTATGTAAATGTGTTTATTCTTCTGCTAGCTGCATTCAATGTCAATCCTGTCCGAATATTCTCATTCTTTGTTCAAGCTCCTGCATAAAATTTTATGCTACATCACTTCCTTCCTTTCTTTCAAAGACGAGAGTCTGCACCCAGCGGAAATCAATAAAGTCAGTCTAGTGCCAGCAATAGCAATTTAGTCGACTGTATGAAAGGCCAAAAATGTTGTTTGTTCGTTGTTGTAGTAGTTTGTGTCAGAATATTTTGTTTGGAAGTATTCAATGGAAATTGAATTAAACATGCATAAGTAATGTATAGTTTTATAATCAAGAGTTGGAGTGGACAATAAATGCATTATCTGCATAAAATAGAATTCGGTTTTCCTTTTCAGACTGTAAAGTTTGGGGAACTCGCAATCTTTAGTAGCTAATTTTATTTTGCCACAGTCTAAAATTGTATAGGCTTTATTCTATTTAGTTTATTCTCCAAAGAATACTGTAATATAAAATTTAAAAAAAAATTCCCGTCGCATATGCAGTTATCTGGACTACTTTCACTTTAAAGCTATCGAATATTTTAGAATGCAATATAATTTGTTGTTTTTCGTACGATTGCTGTAAGTACACGTCTGCAATTAAATACAACAACATATGAATTGCTATTCAGCAAAGTGAGCACTAATATATGTATTTCGAATTCACCAGTAGTTAACGCTGACGAGGTGAATTCATGCGCATATTATATCTACCATTATTAGAGAATGGATGAAAATAAATGAAAGAATGCAAGCAAAATGCAATGCTTTCATATATTGAAAGCTCATTGTTAGCGAAAATATTTGATGGTTCAATAAAGAATATGCATCAACAGGGCAGGTATTTTTTTTTAATCAGGTCAACGACTAAACAAGTGTCACTCAATCAACAACACGAAATCAATTACACTGTGGAATGCAGTCAAAATATATGTATGTAAAAACGATTCACAATTATTTAATGACCTTTACCATGACAGTAAACTGGATAAACCAGATATTTACACAAGCTTGTATTTGTCATTTTATCCAAAGAAAAGTTTTTCATGTGTATACAGGTATTCAATTAAAAAGTTTTTTCTTGCAATGTCTGTCTGAATTCGGCATTGGCAGAAAAGCTATTAATTAATGTTTTGCACTTAGTTGCTTTTTATCCGCCAATCTATTTACTTTGCATATTTAGAATGTTCTTTCGTGGATTGAACTACTAAAAATAATTATCAGAAATTATGTTAATATTTCAGTAGTGCTGCTTATTGAAACTATAGTCGTGTTTTTAGGGACTCCAACAAAAATTGGTTAGAATAAACAATTATTTTTATTTTATTTTATTTATCAACCAAGCAAGGTACAAGTAACATAAACAGTAAAAAAAAGCAAAGTTGTAATTTACGAGTACATAGAAACAAAACGAAAAATTAAATAAAATAATTAACAAAATAAATCAATAATAAATTAATAAATAACAAATAAATAAAACATTGTCATATAGCTTAGGATTAAGGGTTGCGGATGGCTTGGAAAAGGGAGGATTTGAAGGATAATTTTGAGACTGTTGGAGAATACAGATTACTTATGCTATTGAATATCCTGCAGCATCTATTTATCGGCTCATTAGCTGCGTAAGTAGTGGCGTGTGGATATTCCTTAAGTAAACGGGAGGACCTGGTATTTCTTACAGGGTTATTCAACACCATTTTGCTATTCAGGAATTCAACTTTGATGACGCCTCTAATGACGTCAAATGTGAAGCAGGCCGAAATCATCTTTCTTCTAGATGCAAGTGTTAATAAGTTTAGATGACCCAGTCGAAACTCATAAGGAGGAAGGGTATTAAAATCGTAAGGGCTGTATAGTTCTCTCAATGCGAAAAGTAAGAATTGCTTTTGTATGGACTCGAGCCTGCTACTGTGGGTTTCAAAAGCCGGATTCCAGCAAATGGAAGCATATTCGAGAATGGGGCGTACAAGCGAGGTATATAGGATCTTGTGACCCACAGGTTACGAAATTCTTTGGCACGTCTTTTGATGAAGCCTAGCTGTTTGTTCGCACGGGAAAGTATTTTATCATAATGCAAGGTGAAGCGGAGTCGCTCATCCAAGACAACACCAAGGTCGACAACGTTATCAACTCGAGCTAACAAATTATTCCCGAGGAAGTAAGTGTTATGTGAGACGGTGCATTTTCGGGAGAAACTTATAACTTGGCACTTAGCAATGTTGAGAGAGAGCTTGTTTTCATTGCACCAATGGTCAAGTGAATCAAGTTTGGATTGGAGAAAGAGTGCATCGGATTTAGATTTAATGATATGATAGACTTTGAGATCGTCGGCATAAAGTAGATGAGGTATATTTGCTAGGGCGTCAGATAGGTCAGAAATAAATATATTAAAGAGAAGTGGGCCAAGATTGCTACCTTGTGGTACACCAGAGGTAGCAGAGATATTTTTCGATAAGAGTCCTTGAAATTTTACCAGCTGAGTTCGATTTCCATGGTAAGAAGTCAGCCAGCTAAGCAAAGATCCACCAAGTCCGAATTTCAGTAGCTTTAGAATTAAGGTAGGGTGGTCAACTGTGTCAAAATTAGAACTGGGGTAGGATCGTAACCAGTTCTCGATGGAGGCGCAAAAAAACTCCACTTGTGCAGATAAATGTGATTCTCAGTCGGTCTGAAACATTCACAGCAAAACATCCAAATAAGTATTCAATTGCAAGTATGTCTAAATTAAGATTTAAAGTCTTTAATGCCTGCCTAGACATGATGTCAAAATTCTGCTGTGTGATTTTAATAACAAAATAGGCAAAGATACACAGCTTATGGGCTGTAATAGCTTGCACGAGAATACCAATGATAATGGACTACAGACCGTTCAGTCAGCATTGGCTCAAGAAATGGTAATTGAGAGCAGGTAGGACTATGCGTTGATAGATCATCGCTACTTTAGTAAACTGTTAAATGCAGTGATGCCAATTTAGCTACATTGTAGCTAGATTTAGCTACAAAAATAACCTATTTAGCTACAACATTTTTCATTTAGCTATTGGCTACAAATTTGGCTACTAATTTATAGATTATAAATAATTTAAATTTTGGCTTCGATTGCACTAGTTTATTAATATTTAAAACACTCAGTGTTTAAAAATAATTTCCTAAAATTTTAAGGTAATCGCTAATGCTTTGGGTAGTACAATAGTACTACTACTATGTACTATATCTTTCTGGACATAGAACAATAATAATCTTCTACGAACAGTTTTATTTCTTTCGTTCGGTGCGAAGAAAAACCGGGATTTTGAACTCATTAGCAATAAACTAAAATAGGTAAGACAAAAGAAATATGTTTAATATAGAATACATATTATCTGGCTAAATTTGAAGACCAGAACCGAAAAATTCAGGCGTAGACATAATAAAACGTAGACAAGGTGGTCGCTTAAAGCCCTAGAAAACATTAGGAATCGTGTTCAGTAGTAAAACCAAGCGTTAGAATTGTGCTAGCTATTTTTCTTTTATTTTGTAGAGTTTTTCAACACAGCGAATAATAAGGACTATATTTTCTCCGTTGGGAGCAGCACCTGAAAAACAACATCGGCAACAAATCAAATCTACAAAGTGTATTTTCGTTGCGAACCGTTGCGCAATAAGATCAATTGACCATTTGAGTGAGATGTGTAATTGGGGCAAGTGCAGGATTCGTTGATCAACAGTAGCGCCATGGTGAAAAACGTTATGTTTCCTTACTTCAAATTGGATTTAAAGGCAGATATTGATAACTCTATTTCTAGTATTTTAATTGACGAGTCTACGGACATTTTAGTGATATTCAGCAAAAATTTATTACAATTTAGTTGGCTTTGTTTGAGCTAGAAAGTGGAACTACTGAAAATATTACTACTGCCATAAACATGTGCTTAGAAAACTACAACATAAATATTACAAATATGACAGACAACGCAAGTGTTATGGTCGGATTTAATAACGGTGTATTTCAAAAATTAAGTCGCCAAAATCCTTTTTTAATATTGATAAGATGCGTTCTTCATTCCGTTTAGTTTTCAGTTTCTGCAGCTGCAGAATCATTTCTTCCCCAAGCGTTAGAGTTTTTACTAGCAGATATTTATAATTGGTTCTCTTAATTCTTTTGAAGATGATACGGAGTTCATAAACGAGGCGGTTGTCAATTAAGCGATTAGTATCAAGGATCATTAACCAATAGTTAGGGCTAAAAATCCACTTCAGAATAGTCCAAACATCAGAAGAATGTTATTAAGCAAAAATGATTTACAAGGAGTATAATAATTACAAAACCTTTTATATCTCCTATTCCTTCAACCCATTTTAAAGCAAGCTTCTATCATGAATAAAAAAATAGAAAGTAATTCTCTTGAACTCACTAAGATCTTCAACGATTTGTATACTATTTTATACCATTAAATTAATTAACTACTCACTATCCGATGTACATCCAATATTTTTTCATATCAATTATAAACATTAGCTTAAAAAAAATGTTTTCCAGAGCCTTGAGTTTTTTATTGTTGGAGCTAGATACACTTTTTATCTGCAATGGGAACTTTTTAGCTATTTTTAGCTATGATTTTCCTAAATTATAGCTACAATGGCCGGAAAAAAGTTGGCAACACTGGTTAAATGTGTGCAATATCAGACGCTAATGATCAGTCGAGAATGCTGGAGCGATGGGCTCAGTACTTTGATAAACTGCGAAGCAATGAAAAAGTCTATGAGTAAGAGGCACCGTGAACTGCCGATGGACCGGAGCTGCCTCCACCAACCATATAAGAGGTCGTCCGCATGATTCATCGGCTGAACAATAACGAATCAACATGAACCAATGGAATACCCTCCCAATGGCTTGAATCTGATGGTGATAAGTTATTTTATGCAGTTCAGGAGCTATTTTTAAAAATATGGAACCTGACGAATCGCACCTCGGAATGATCTGCCCCATATACAGGAAGGGAGACACCACGAAGTGTAGCTATTAAACGGTATCGCATTGCTGAGTATTGCTTACAATTTGTTTTCCGCTATCCTAAAAATGTAGCCGGCTCATACCCACGTGGTTTCACATCAGTCAAATTAGCAGCGAATCAAACTTTCTATCTTCGGCAGCCGATGGAAAAGCATTAAGAATACGAGCTGCAGTTTGTCCATCTATTTATTGACTTCAATCCCGCCTATGATAGCTGAGACTGATTAAAACTTTACACGGCCACGTGAGAGTTAGCTATCTCAACAAACTTGACGAGATTAACAAAGCAGCGAAGACTGACCCTGAAGAATGTACAAAACTAGATTAAAGCAGTTGTAGCCTTATCACGGTGATTTCAAATCAATAACGGCTTACAGCAATTGGACGCCCTCTCCTGCGACCTCTTCAACTTGAAAAAGAGATCAGAGATGCCAAGGTGAATATGAGTGGTATCATCTCTGTTGTCCATCTAACTTCTGGCTTATACGTTGACGTTGACATCACGCGTCGTAAGTCGAGTTATTGAAGAATCCTTCATGAAAATCGAGCAGGTGGTGAAGAACGTAAAACTACACATAGATGAGGGTAAAACGAAATACATCGAGCAATACCATCCAACCGACTAATATTACGTCAGTGGCACCGAAAATTAACAACACCAAAAAGCACAAGGGAGAAAATATAGGTAAATGCAGCTTTGAAGAAGTTAGACCATTCTCTTATCTAGGGACGAAAATGCCAGTAATACTACGACGAAGAAATCCGCCCAATGTTGTGGGCAGCCAGCAAAATCTTTCCCAGTCTATCAAAGCTATTCCACTTAAGTCTCTTCAAAAAATTTAAGTTCCTTGTCCAATGTCTTGAGAGTCTTCATGTATTCCTCAGAAACAAGGGTTCTTAGCAAGAAAAATTGTGAGCTCTTATCCGTGTGTGAGAGACGGATCCTCCAAAGGATGTTTGTCACTCCAACATGATGATGGCCGCTTCCGCCGTCTATTCTGCACCAAAACATATGAACAATTTCGTAAAGGTGAAACAACCTATTGTGCCTGATATTATCTGGACACTGCACACTTAGATCGGATGAGCGAGGAAGATCCAGCTCTGGAAATTTTTGGATGTAAAGTTTTTGGAATGTCATCCAGTCAGGCATTGACTTCAAAGAAGTGATGGCGATTGCCAGGATGCCAAAGAAATGCTAAAAATATTATATTGAACTGGACAACGAAGACAGAAAACTGGGGAGTCTTGAATTTGCTTATGAGGTAGGTCTAGACCAGACAACCGGCTGTTATGCCGTTGATGATGGCGGTGAATGATAATATTTCGGAAATTGATGGTCCCACGTAAGCGCTCAGTGTCTAGTAGACAAAGTTAGCAAGGACAACTTGATAGTCAAATCCATTTGAAATTCACAAGATGTACTACTTTTAAGTAGGACCAGATCTGAAAGAAGTTGACTAAATCTGCTGGCAATCTTATGGTAGTGGTACTATTATGAAAAATTGCGCAGCATGGTGAATAGCTTTTATTCTATAACTTTCGGTGCAGTCATCAAATTAAAAGGAAATTCACAAAGTAGAAGTACCTTTTTGTAAGACCAACCTGGTATAATTTTAATCAAAAAATAAAGATAAGGCTGCTAGCTATGATGATTTGCCATTAAATTTGGAAATGATATCGATTTTTTAACAGAAGTAAACAGCAAACGTTTCATTTCGAAAATTTTAAAACTTTTTTCGGGCGGTAGTCCTAATCTTTTAACCTCAAACATTTTTCTATTCCAGTAACTTCCGGTGCAGTCATCGAATAAACACGGATTCACAGGATGTTTTGATCAGTTGTGGTAAGCGTGATTTTGCTTTCATTTTCATTTGTTTTGTACTAGGAGATGCTACCATCAAATTTACATACTACTACTACTTTACTATATTACTACTATTTTAATTACTTTATATTACTACTATTTTAATTTCTTTACAAAATCAAGCGAGCGGTAACATTGTAAACTTTTCTACCGCATCACTTGCGATCATACCTAATCTTCAATGCTGGTTGGTATTCATAAAAAGTGCGTTTGGTTAAAAATCTACATACTTCCTCTACTTTTCTATGAATAAAAGGCATTCTACGTACTACCATTTTTTCAAAAATACTTTGGTCCATTTATATGTTTGAACTTAGTCCCTTCGAGAATTATTTTTTCAATAAGTAAAGTTTTCTTGTGTAACCCGAGGTGGGTTTGGATGGTGGCATGACTTTCATGTAGCCATCCTAAAAAGCAAAGGCGATACCATAAGCTATTCAAATTTTTGTGCAATCTAACTACAGTCTTGTGCATAAGTATATGACCAGCTAAATTTTAGATGAATAAATAAACTTGAGAAGTCTCTATCTCGCATGGTATGGGATCGATCAAAATAGAACCAAACTAAAATAAACAATGAAATTTCTATAGCAAAACTATATATCTATTATCTTTATTTTCAAAATATTAATAAAATTATGAAGGGTTTTGAAAATTGTGCAAGAGTATCTTCATAATAGTATTTTCGTGTTTTTCTCCTTTTATGAGTTTCGTTCCCATCGTTATTTTGATAAAAGTGTACCTTAATATGTTGAATTGAAGATGTTAAGTTCATGGAAGTTGGATTTTAAAAGTTTTTAATTCGAAAAAATCAGTTAACACTGTTATTCTCTTGAGAGTATAACGTCATAGTTCCGATTTATGGTTGAAACTCTTAAAATTGTTTTTTTTTCGGATTTCAGAATTAATTTTCGCAGAAAGTAAGGGAATGAAGAGCAATTGTGTCAAAAAAAAATACTTTAAAACTTTGCATTATTAAGTCCTGCGTGCAGTGCACAGTACAAAAGTATTAGGATACAGAGCCTGTCAATTTGAAACCACAATCGGGGCACCAACCTATAGCCAAATAGGCAAATAAACAAATTTCAAAAGATTATAAGTAGTAGTTTTTGCGCAAGATGGTTTACAGAAGTCACCCAGAAATTAAAAAACTAAAACTACTATATATAAATACTAAAACTACTATACCCCACAAAAATGAAGGATGTTTGAAGGATCTATAAACAGAAAGATTTGGTGCGAACAAGATTACAATGGGAGTGATGAATGGAAACGGCTAGTCTGGTGTAATGAGAGCACTGTCCAACTTGTAGCTAATTCTAAAAAGTCGCACGAGCTTTTAGAAAAGTGAAGTGAAGGACAGAACGGAACTACAAGCACGAATGCTTTAATCGATCATCGTTTTTCATTTTTTTCTTGGTTCTTCTTCTTGAAAACAGTCTGGGGCTCAGACATTTTTTGTTGGAAAGTGTGATTTAGTCTGCTTTGAGACGTTCAGTACAGCGCATCGATAAACATTGATCAAAATTGAAAGTGAAAATGTCGGACAAGTTTATGTGGAGCCAGGAATTAGTAACTATGTTATTATTGGAGTACGAGTGCAAAGAAAGTTTATATAATTCTAAGCACAGAGACTATATAAATAGGTATAGGCTAGGTTAGGTTGTACTGGCTGGCACTACAACTGGTCCGTAGTGATACCAGATAAATGGACCTTGAGAAAGGAGTTCAGTCCAAGTGGCCATCAAAGGCCCGAGACTGTTTCACGAACTGAAGGATGGCCTTCAGCTTTTGCTCTGCCACGTGCGAGAGATCCACCAGCCAGGGCTCACCGAAGTATCGCAGTCTGGTTCTTCCCAGTGGCGGGCGGTGACACAGGAGATGCTGGATAGTTTCTGAGACACCCGGCTCTTGACATCTTCTACAGGTGTCGCTCGTTAAGCGTCCCATTTTCATAGCATGTGCTGCTACAAGACCATGACCAGTGATGATACCAACGAGTTGTTTGCAGTCAATCCGCGTTAACTCGAGGAGGTAGTTGGTCGATGCGAGATCGTATAACCCCCACATGATTTTGGTTACCCTGCAGGTCTGAGTTGCACCCCATCTGCACGTCGCATCCTGCATCATTGGGGAGTCGATTGAGTACTTAATCGTTTCAAAAAGAGTAACGATGTCAACCGCTGCCAAAAGGGGAAGACTAGCCCCATACTTGACTAACGCATCCACCTTCTCATTTCCATCAATGCCATTATGACCGGGAACCCAGAAGATTCTGACTCTTCTCCTGTTACCCAGTCTGTTCAGGGCCTGAATGCAATGTGCACTCAATGTGCGTTTGTGACTACTGTATAATTTTCGCATAGGCTGGAAACACCTCCCCAATTTCCTGATGTTAAAGTTTTCGAGCACTTATTGGCTCTTTTGGAGAGCCAGTTGAAAAACATGCTATTAGAACAAAGGAAGACTTGGAATCAGCACTTTAGACTAAATGGGTAAAAAATGATCGTTCCTTTTGCAAAAAAAGTTTATTAAGTTCATGCAAATTGAAAGCGACCGTGAAAAATAAAGAATTGTCAACAAAATATTAAAAATATCTAATGCTATTCTAAAATTGTATTAAAAGTTTACTGTCCGAGATCTGTTTTAACATCGATTTTAGCTATATTTTCGCTTTGTGTATATTTTAAAGTCATGAAATTGAGTTTTGGTGCTGATGTTTCTATTTTTCTTCAGTAAACAATAGAGAGTTAGTAAAATATATTTTCTTTGCTCTGAAACGTACTCAGTTAATGTTTACTCTCTTCTGGAATATGTAAATAGCCATATGTTCTACTTCTTTGCTGAGCCACTGTATACTAAGTTTTACGAGAATATATTACCATTTTTGCAAAAAATCTCTCATTTTAACAATCTGCTAAAATTGAAAATATGACTTTCTTGAGATTTTTTAAGGCATTCAGTAAAGTATCTTTTAAGATCATATCTAAAAATAATAATTAAAGAATGCGCCCTCGACCATAAATACAAAAGTAATTACGACAAAAGATCTATAGTTTTGCAAAACTATAGGCAATCTATAGTTTCGCTCATTGAGACAATAATGAAATCAAGCCATGACTGTTTTTTCGAGATTCTGTTCGTTCATAATAGTGTCAAAGGTTTTAAAGCAATTAACAACATAGCTTCTGGATCTATTGGTACAAAACAAAGTGAGTCAAGTAAATAGTGAGTCAAGCAAATAGTATTCGGTGGCGCATGAAATTGGAAAAACAAATGCGCTTTGACACTAAAACTAGAACTGCACTTGAATATTCACTGCAACGAAACTTTTTTCATATTTCTGTACATGAGCTTAGCTTTCGTTCATATTTACTTCAATTTAGGAGGTTACATAAAATCTGCAATGCTCTATCTCAATCGGAACAAGTGAGTCTCATTGGCTCTACAAACATACATGTCCTTGGCATTGCGAAACATTCAAATCGAGCGGAATGGCTGCAATTTTAAGTGGGTGGTACCGTGGAAATGCTCTAAATTGCATTAGTAACACGAACTACATAGAGCTTGAAGCTCTCAATTCAACTATTGCATAATCGTATGGTTAGTGAACTTCATTCTTTCACGAATGACGGGTTTGCGTGTGAAAGCTGATTAAAAATGACAATAGTATAGCTAACACCTGAACATAAATGAAAATAATTTAACATAACATTCGTCCCGTAATTCTAGTTCACCGGGGCTTATAAAGCTTTTACATGAAAGTAGAGCAAACGCAATTGTATCGTATTTGTTCACCGTATCCTAATGAGATGACCAATCGCATTTCAAGCCCAAATAATTTTTTCAAACATGGTGCGAACTTTGAAGTCAACTAATTCAAATAAAAAATCGTTTAGTTGTATTGGAAATCCTCGTTACTAAGAACAATATAATTTGTAATTTAAGACTGAAAATCATGTTGGTTTTATTCAGTCTTAAGAACAAACGGTTTTGTTTACTTTGCATGCTTTTTACATGCTTCGAAGCGCATCTTCTTGGAAGTTCTAGACAATATTGACCTTTGATTGATTCCCATAAAATTGCAATTGACTTCACTTGAGACAAGAACTTTTAAAGTTGGTATCGAAAGTAATGGCAAGGTCGAAATTCAGCATAAACACTTGAGTCAGTCGAGCATATCAATCAAGAAGACCTACACTGTCACCCACTTATTGACGGAACAAAACGAAATAAACATAATAATATTTGATAGAGCTTATTACCTTCCATTCAGCCTTAAACCTTTTTGCTTCTTGTTGGGCCGATTTAAACTATTATTATTTGAAAAACAACACGACGACGAAGCGGATTGTTTAGATGATGAACAGTTCTGATGATGCGACGGTTTCGTGGGACTATTGCTGTTTGTACGTCGCCGTGTTGATGCGGTCGAGTCAATCGGTGCACTTAGCTGCCGATTGAACGAGGTCTTACGCCGATGAATGTCGGTCAAACTGTTCTTGATACCGTTCACAGGACCGCTTCCACTCACTTGATTCAATGCCTGATGCGATTGATTCGCCTGGCTTTGAATCGAATCGCTCAGTAGACCGATGTTGCAGCTGTTATTAATTTTACTATATTTGCTTCTACTACTACTACTACGCGTATCTTTCGAATCACTCTTCACACGTGGCCGACAGGCGGGATATGTTTTGATGTTACCGTTCGCTAACAAGGATTTCGACTGGGCGTCTTTTTCGTCCAGATATAGGCTCAAATACTTATCACTGGGCTGTAACGAGTTATCGGAGACCGTGTTGGACTTAACGATTATTTGACTCTTGGGATGCTTCTTGTCCGTTCCACTGCGCGCTTTCAACGAGAAGTTACGTAGCTTCCGCGAATGTTCTTTGATTTTACTGGCGTTCAGAAACGATGGGCTTTTGGCGATATTCTTAAAGATATTGTTTGTCTTTTGTACCATATGCTGGGACTTGCTCCCAGCACCGTATAGGCTCGGTTTCGAGTAGATATTGCAGTCACTGTAGTGACTCTTGAGAAGTAGAGTGTTGGGACCGGATTCGTCCAAATGACTGTACCTCGTTATTGGATCGGAACTGCTGAGGTTGTGTGCGACAATGTTTTTATACTGCGTGTTACAGTAGATATGAGCGTCAGTGTAGTTAAGGTTTTGGAAATTGTTACTCGAACTATCACCGGCACCAGCACTAACTGTTCCACTGCCGCCACAGCTACTTCTACCAACGTAACCTGCTCCGTTTAGAATTCCCGCGTAATCCAAAATCGCGCTGTTCGCCTTACTGTACAGCTGTTGGTTCGCGCTACTGTACTGTGCCGATAAGGACTTGGCGTGCCTACTGTGATGAGCGGCAGTTGCCGTTCCCGTACTTCCCGTCGGTGTAACGGACGACGAAATAACGTCATCGTTACAAACGCTACAAACGTCGCAAGACGCGGGCGCGTTTATGTTATTATCGCTACTCGACGAATTATTCCTATCGATATCGTTCTCATTACGCAAACAGACCTTATTCGCCTTAATTTGTTTGAAAGATTCGCAACTACACGAGGCCGATTTCAAAAGATTGTAATTGGCGCCACTACCACTACCACCAGCGCCACCACTCGAGCCGTCACCACTGCTTTGAGCTGTGTTACCGCTCGTCAGGTTAATCAAAGACTGCCGAAGTAAATGGTGACTAAGTCGTTGCTGCTGCTGAGGATCACCGCCACCGCTCGAATTTTCTCCGCTGAAAATAAAGAAAGAAATGAGAGTTGCGCATGAGTTTCTACTTCACTCAGATACTACGGACTACGGCTAAATTCTACTAAATGTTACAGTGCACAGATGAGGAGAACTACCAGTCGCAAGCATACTGTGATATAAAAGCCTGGAAGCAAACAAGCAAGCATAGCATGGAGGAAAAGCTTTGAGCAATCGCATCACCACATCACATCACACACCAACCATACATTCCATGACTCTCTGCCATTCTCGACGAGATTCCGCACGAATCCGAAACGTTCGCAATTGAACCACATGCAAGCAGGTTAGCCAAACTCGAGCAGTTCAGCTGGTTTGGTGCTTCAGCTTCCAGCATCCGATTTGGCGAATATTTGCCAGCATTGAACGGAACACCAAAACATTAAGTCGATTGAACAGAAATCTTTGCGATATTATTGTACAGGTGTATGTATAAGTATTCAATAAATTTTTTTTTATATGGTCCATCTAACGATATTTTATAGATTTGCAATTTTATTTACGAGTCAACTCATTGTATGCATGTCAAAATGATTTGCTAACGAGTACACCATTTGATGCCAACACACTGTTTTAACTGCATGCTCATTTAGTTTAGATCAAATTCTGCCGAGGTTGAAATTCCATTTGATTGTTTATAAAAGGCAATCAAGCGAGAAAATTGTATTCTACATACATAGTGCTTGTTTCTAATTTCGTTCTAGAGTCTAATAGTGCGAGAAAATTGTATTGTTTTTGCAAGCGAGATATTTTTAGACCGATTTCTTGTTAATAACTAGAAGAACATTTATTCGTCGTTTGTTATTTTGGACCATTCAACTATATGACATGTATGGTGTATGAAAATTTATGAAAATTGTAACGTTAATCACTGAAAGAATTTTACAGAACTAAGCATAAATTTTTAAGATAAAAAGTATAAATGTTTAATGCAGCAATTTTCCACCATTTCTTTCCCAATATATGATATAAGTGTGTTCCTCCCAAAAAAAAAAACTTAAACAACAAGAAAATTTCTCGATTACGGAAACTCAACACTCTAGTATTATGCTATGAACTCATCAAATTTCTTTGACAATATATGATAAAGGTATTCATTTATCATTCACCCATCAACTAAGGTTAAGAATGACATATTCTCTTTTCACGAAAGACATTCAAGTGTGTATGTGTATATGTTTATCTGAAACTTTACTTTGGGCGGTCTTTGTTATGATGGTGATAAGCATTTTATTTTTTTTGCAAATCAGTGAAAGGATGGTGTCAAGTGTGGAACGGTGTCATATTAATTATGTGTCAGCTATTAAAACCAATGATTTAGGCATGTTAAGGGGGCAGATACACTTAGAATTTTGAGAGAATCGATTTTATTTTCTTTACATTTTCTAAAAGTAGCGTGTTTCAAGAGCATTCTCTGAAAATTTCAGACGATTCGGACAATTTTTTATGGAGATTAATAACTTTGAATGAAGTCGTCTCTATTGCATAAAGCGTTTTTCGCATGCTTTAAAAGCATTTTTCTCGAGATTATGTTTTCGAAGTCGGTGATCACTGTAACTTGAAAACGGCTTTATCGATCAGCATGACATTTTTCTCACTTATTTGATATGTAATTATCCTCCGGATGAACGAAGGATTTTTCGATTGGACGATATAATTTTTTTCAATAGCCGAAAATGTGAGTGAAATTTTGGTCGAAAATACAATTTTGAATATCAACACCCGCCATTTTTCGACAAATCAAAATCTGCCAAAGTCCTTCGTCCATCCGGAGCACTATGTCATTAAAAAAGCTACAGTGATTACGGCAAAACAATTTTTTTTTTGGACCCCTCGAAAATTTACTCTATTTCGACTAATTTTCAGCCTTGTGCCTTAAAAAAATTACAATAGCTTCTACAAATATATTTCTTTCAAGTAAAAAACATTTGCTATTAATTACTTTAATGTTTGTCTAAAAAAAATCCTGAAAAAGAGCTTTTTCTGGACGTCCCAAGTGTACCTGACCCCTTAAAGAATTCGAATTGACTGTTACACGTTTGATTTGGCTACTTGGGCTATTCACTCATTCGGAAATGTCAAATATTCTGTCACGCTGTAAAATATCTATATTTTATTTCTGTCCAGTAACGAATAGAAAAAATAGCGTTTGTTATATGGGAATATTTTTAATGGTATTAAGATGAAAATGTAAGTAAAAACAAAAAGATATATTCTAATAATACGTTTTGTTTGATAGAATAAATGAAATTGAGCCGAAATGAAATATCTGCTGGAGACAGTTTATATAAATATATGTATGTATATAAATTACAATTAGTAGAAAAATGTAAATGTCTAGATAGCTAAGACCTAGGTAAGGTAAGTTTAACTAAAATGAAAGATTTTCAAAGCAACTTCTAATTTTCCTTCGGACAAATTTTCGGTAGCATTTAATCATACTATCTAGCTCCTAATGTTGTTAAATCAGTTCAAACTGCAGTCAATCACATGAATATTGATACAGCTAAAAATCGACCAAAAGGATTCGGATTTCGCTTAAAAGCTCTCAACAATCAGTTATTTGATATTAAGTATTACATAATGCAAAAAGTTAAGTGAATATTAGTAAAAAGCAATATAATAGAAAAAATTAAACTTTCTCGCGCTTAAACATATTTACTTATTGGTACGACTGTATTTCCAACTACAGTGAAGTTTGTTTCATTTGACTTGACCCTTGTTTTGCAGTTATCTGATTTTGTGCTCGCTATTACTTAAAGGTTAAAGTTAAAATAAAGTCAAAATTTATTACTAAATCTTCAAAGTTGGATTATTCAACATTGGAAAGCAGAAAAAAGTTATCCAAAAATCTGTCAAACTGTAAAAAAATTGTCCAACCGTTTGCAACATTTGTAAGGGACATGCCATTCTACCGCATCAGTTGTATGGCAATGTAAACGGAAGCCTGGCCTGTAATCGATGAGAGGCGTCCTTGTTTCTCTCTGCACGGGTGACACGGAGATCTGGGGACGGGCCTGTGTTGGTGACTGAGGTTAAAGCTCTCCTGCGGGGTTCTGGCGGACCGCGGTCTACAGAGTAGTCAACTGTTAGACTAGGGGAGACACCTTGGTTGCCTCGGCATCAAGGGTCGCAGATTCAGCGTTCTGTGAAAGATTACGGAATCCTCGGAAAGTCGAGGGGGAGTCTGCCTCGCGATTCCAAGAGGAGAAAAGATGGTCGGAGCAATACGTTGTTCCCTTGGGGGCGGGGTGTAGCAGGAGAAGAATGCTGATGATTGCCTTGGCTGAGGTCCGAGAACGTGAAACCCGAACCTGAAATATTGATTAAACATAATCAATGGATAAAACTAAAGACGACGTACAGAAAATCGAACTCCCCGCCAGTATTAATGACGGCAAGTCAGTAGACCGCCTTTCGAAGGAGTTCAAAGGTGATGCGATCAGGTGAAACAGCACAAGGTCAGGCAATCCAAAGATTGCGGGCCTTGAAGCTGGATAGAGAATCCGCCCCAGGAGCTACTGGGAGTCCAATGAATATAGCGGTACCCCTCAGCAGAGCAGCTACCCAGCAGCCTGGCGGCAGGTGTAACAAATTGCTGAGTCTGCAGTTGAGTCAGCTTCTAGCAGAGCTATGACCAAGAATGTAGGCAGCAAACTGAAAAACTCGCAGGTCACCGGGAAGGAAGCGGTGGCTAAGCCACTTAGTAAAGCTGTAACCGGCACAAGAGGTGGTGGCTCCAAGGATCTGCAGTCCACTGTAAAGGTGGCGGCAGCAGATCCCACTAAAGGGAGGAAGCGGAATGCCCAACGCTTCAGAAGGAGAGAGGTAAAGCAGGCAGCCGTGAGCACGGTGACGCTGGAATTCAAAGGGAAGTCTGAGGATGCCCAAGTGAAACCTGCTGCTACGGCTGCGAGCAAGCGCCAACGCTCTAAGCAGCAAATCGCACTGATAGGTAAGTCAACGAAGGGGCCACCACAGGAGACAGTAGCTCGGTCCTTTAGACACGTTGCTGCTAGTCATCTTAAGCTGGCCGTCGTCGGCAAACAGGAGTACCTGGAATGTAGACTCGGCGATGATGTGGCCAAGGTGATTATCAAATGGATCACCGAGGAACTCTTCAAGTTTGCCATGTCGACGGAAGAAGAGTCACCTCGCTTTGAAGGCTGCTACATTGTTCGCGGCCACATTGCGGTGACATCCAGTGACGTTTTCACCACGGAGTGGCTTCGGTCTGCTAACCTGAAAATTTCCGGAGACCATCCAGGCTTAAACGTGTTGCCCAAGCTGATAACAGCTAAGGTTGCGGTGCTTAACTCGAATGCTTCAGAAGTTATATCTTTGTTAAAGAGACAGAACCCTGATTTGAAAGTTTCAGGCTGGAGATTATTCTAGGTTGTTAAACTGAGCAACCAATCGGCAGAGCCCAATTAAACTGGTGCAGCAAAGTTGGTGCTTGTGCTAAGAAGTGATCGGTTTGGGCCAATAGAGGGTTGATTCGCTTCGGGCTGAAGAGGATCACCATGAAGGTCGGAGGGGAGAAGGGAACTGAGGGAAGCCGAAGTGCGGCTGGTCCAAGTAAATCTGCCCTACACTAGAGCAGCAACGGCCAATCTGCTACGGAACCTAAGTCGGGGGTACGCTGACATCGCACTTATTCAGGAATCGCTTCTGTATAAGAATGCGGTTTATGGATTTGATGCGAGTCTCAGTGTGTTCCAGTTGATAGGTAGGAATAAGACAATGGCTTGTATTGTCGATAAAAAATAGTTTAATGCAATCTTGATTCCGCAATTGTGTGATGGGAATACAACCACTGTGTGTTTGAAGAGGAGGATCGCTGGTAGTGGCACGCAGCGATGCCTGCGGTCGGCGGTCTGTCTATTATTTAACAGGGATCCCATAACACCCGGATTGAGATGGTTGACAGAAGAACTGATGCTGTCTTTGGCTGCGATGCAAATGCTCACCCAGAAATTTGGGGAAGCACCAACATAAACAAAAGAGGCAGGTTTTTGTTAGAATTTCTAATGTCAACCAACCTCAACATTAGGAGTAAACCTAGGTTTATTACTAGAAACAGGGCTGAGGTAATTGATATTACCCTGAAAACTCCAAGTTTAATAAAAAGTGTCCATAGCTGGCAGGTCTCTAGCCTGCCGTCGCTCTCAGATCAACAGTGATTATGCTGGAATATCGATAGTTCTCGTATCTTAGCCGTAAAAGTATGGAACCCAAGGACACTACAATGGGAAGTTTACTCAAGGAAAACAAATAGACACTTCATGGCACTAGACGACCTGGATCTGACGAGTCCAGGATGACTTAACGAGCAGGTGAACAAATTAACAGGAATCTTAGTGTCAGATTTCAAAGATGTGCACCCGGAATAGTCCGTAAGGAAAAACGCTACCTTATGGTAGAATGGTGAACTTACAGAGGCTAAAGGTTGCACATGAAGGGCGTTTAACAGCGCATGGCGGTCCGGAAACGTTGAAGACTGGGATCAATACAACTAAGAGCTATTGCTCTTCAAAAAGAAAATAAGACGAGCCAAGCGCGACTCATAGAGGGAATTCTGTGAGAACATTGAAGGAATTACAGAGGTTACTAGAACCAAGAAGGTATTAAGCGTAACTTCTGGCGTACCTACATTATTCAGACCTACATTATTCATAACGAGGATTGGGTAGAAAACCTAAAAGAAAATCTGGGCATGCTACTGGAAATTTACTTCCCGAAATGGGCTTACACGGCACCGCGAGATGACTTTTTTCAAGTAATCCACCGGCCGTTCGAGCAGCTGATCAATGAGGTGGTAGATGAGGTCACGATTGAATGGGCTATAAGCACATTCGGACCTTACAAAGCTACAGTGATTGATGAGATATCGCTCATCATGCTTCCAAAAGCTGACAGGACCATCATCCTCTTCCTGCAGCGTATTTTTAGCGGATGCCTCCGCTTCGGGGTAGTACTCGAGCAATGGACGAGAGCTAGGGTGGTCTTCATTCCAAAACCTGGTAAAGTGAATCATCATTACGTGAAGGATTTTAGACCAATTAGCTTAACATCGTTTCTGCTCAAAACACTAGAGAGGCTTGTTGATGTACACATAAAGAGCTCCATTGATGTTGCGAGAATCTGTGTCGATCAACACGTGTAACTAGCAGACAGATCAGTAGAAACGGCATAACACAAAGTTGTCGGTGCAATAGAAAAATCTTTACAGCAAAAGGAATTCACGTTGAGGGGGCCTTTAATATTGTCACTTTGGCGAGTATCATCGATGCCTTGGTTTGATATAGAGTGGATAAAACTCTGGTGACCTGGGCATCGGACTTAGTAAAGAGCAGGTGGATTGAGGCTACCTTTTTGGAGGCCAAAGCGGAAAAAATATTCGGAGGGATTGTATCTCCCCTTTTCCTTCTCCACAACGAGGGATTATATCTCCCCTTCCCTGGATCCTTACAGTCAACGAAATACTGGAGAAGTAGCTTTGACGTGGTGGCGTATGCCGATGGCATTGTGGTACTTGTGAGGAGTGCGTTCCCACAAACTTTGTCGCATCTTATGCAATCGGCGCTGGACCATATACAAATCTGAGCCAGAAAAGCCGGTACTAGGGCAAACCGAACTTGTACTTTTTGCGAGAAAGCACAGGGTGCCGGCTATTGCCACGCCTTGTTGATAGTGTTAAATATTTGGTCCTTATACACGACAGGAAAGTGAACTGAGGGGCTAATGTGAAACATAGAATAGGTAAGACTCGCGTAGCGCTTTTTGCGTGCCGAACTGCCTACTTCTACCTGGAGTCTTAAACCTAGGGCAGCCTACTACAAATTCACCTGTGTAGTGAGCCCAATTTTTGGTGTATGGAGCGATCATGTGGTTGAACGCAGCGGAGAGTGAAACCAACATCAAGGAGCTAACAAGACTGCAAAGATTAGTTTGCATATGCATTATGGGTGCTTTAAAAATCGCCCCAAACGGCTGGATTAGAAATGATTCTGGGAAATATGCCCCTGGATCGATTCATCTTTAGAAGCCCAAGCTTAGCGGCAAGACGCGCTAAAAGTTCCGGCATGTGGAACGATTAACATTTTTGGTTTGAGCGTGCTGTTTTTTTATCTATGCGATGAATATAAACAAATCTTTTGATTTATACGACGGCAGAGAGAGCAGACGATATACACTGCTGCTTGAAATTCACCACCAGCGAGGAATATAAATATGACTTCGTTGTCAAAAAACTCAGAATTTATATCTATACTGCACAAGTTAACGCCAGTTTGTTACTTCCAAAAGTAAAACGGATTAAAAGAGGAGATAATGTGAGACTGGCATGTTGCAGGATTGAACAAGAGGTGCTCACTGAAATTGCAACTGGATTGAGATTTGGTTCTAAATAGCTGTACAGGATGCACGTGAAAGTGAAATTGTGAGAAAGGAAATGCATGCAGTACTTAACAACGATTCGGGAGTTGAAATTGTCAGCTTGGTAAACGAGCTCAGCACATGTTAAGAAAAATGTGAATATACATACATTTAAGCAAATGGTGTGGAGCAAAACAGTGCTCTGATTGTATCACCAAAACAGTTTCTCGAACGGAGCCTCCAATGCCATTGAAGTTTTCTAATTGATTATGGGGAAAACTGCCCTAATTCTATAGAAATCTGAAAAATTCCAACAATTTAATAAAGGCTATAAAAATCAACCATACAAGCTCATCATATTAAGCAAAAATTATGAAAAATATGTTAAACAAGCAAGAGAAAGATATATTCAAAGCATTGTTTTCATATGGAGTAACTTGTTTATCATGCGGATTCAGCCAAACTGAAATACTTTTTAGTCGCAAGTTAAGAGAAACACTTCTAAGGCCAGCTGTTACATTTCAGCCATTTTATATTCTCAAGAGGAAATCATAGTAAAGGCACGATGAAAAAAAGGTGTAGAAGAAGGACAATTTCGATCGAGAACATGATTTAAGATCTGAATCGAAGATAAAACAGTTAACCGAACAATACGTAAATAGTTTACGAAAAAATATGCAAGGAACCAACATCTTACCTTATAGATTCAGAACAGGGGAAGAGCCGCAGAAATCGAATAATATTGATACTAGATAACTGAAATTACTTTTGAAGCCAGCTTTCGAACTTTTTAGCTGAGATGTTTTATACGCGGTAGCATTTTTAGATTACGTGTCAAATTGTTAGCTTTGACTAAAATGAATTATATAAAGCTTTTAGATTATTCACACTTTGCTAGTCTACTAGACAAATTATTAACAAAAATTGGTGCAATTAATATCCTGAATATTTACTGTAGTTATCAAATAAAAGAGTTATCTAAAGAAGTGTTGGCGAGTTGCGATCTCTCTTTCATTAAATGAAATATTTGTTTGTGCCAATAGAAATAAGACAAAAGTTACGTTTGTTATTATTTTATCACGAACTAAGCTATTTTTCACACTTTCGTATGTAACATATTTGTAAATGATTTTATGTTCAATTCAGCCTAAAAGCTTTATTTATTTTATACATACTTAACGAGAATGAAACATAACTATGCGTGTGCCTATATTCATGTGACCGATTGTCTAGTTTTCTAAAACTAGAATGAATGATCACTCTACAACTTTTGACATGTAGCAAAAACATTGAGATCCAAAGATATAAGATGAAGTTTCTATCCTCTTGAAGTATGTGCAAAATAATGAATTATTGTTTGAACTTTTTTCTAAATTTTCAACCATATTATGGTTTATCTAAAAAATATACGAACCATACTATGTTTCTAGTAACAGATTCGGATCCATCGGCCTCGATTTTGAGCTGTATAACTTGTTGTATCCCGTGAATAAGGTTTTAGTGTAAAGTCCAACCCTTTTTAAATGCGCTTTGCATAGGCGGAAAACTGAAGAATTGTTTCTGCTGAAACCGTCCCGATGACTTTTTTTTACCCGAAAGTAGTGATACAATAAATAACTTTGTCTAGTTTTGTTGCAGATTCATAAATTTTATGTTATCTGTTTATTTCTGGGCGTCGTTTGATGAGTTAAATTAATAGTTAATGCTTGAGAATTATTTAATTTTACAGATTTGAGACTCGCGTAAATTTGAATTTCTTCGGTCACTTGATGACTAAGCATTACCTGCCATGGCTTTAATTGTTTGTTTGTCGCATTATCAGAATATCTACAATAAAAAATATCGATTGATAGCGAAATCGATCCGTAATCAAGTTACTTTACAATGATTCAAAGAGGAATCAATTGATTACCGCGAAAAAACAAAATCAACTTAAGATTAATCAGCAGTAGTCGTTCTTGCTGTTTTTCGTTTTCAACTATTATTCTTCTACAGTTATTAACCAGCATAAATAGTTTTCAGAAACACAAATTAATTCTAAAACCACCGAAAATGTTAAATCGTCCGTGAAAATGACAAATTAAAACTTATTGCAGAAACTCAAAGGAAGGTTGAAGTAGACCTATTTGGCTATACATACTTTTGAATCACTTAAGAAATACGAATAGGTGTGGTGAGAAAAGCAGATTTAGCTTAAGCTGAAATGAATGTTTTGATGCATACGTAGATACACTGAAAGAAAAAATATGACGATTCAATGGTTGTTCGGACCATATTATAGTTCCCCCCACCATAAAATTGTTTCATGTTTCCCACGACCATGTTAATGGTACCCCTGATCAAAGATAAAAGTTCTCATGAAAATAGTATGGTTGAAACAAACTGAAACTTAACATGGTTGTGTCAATCATATTATTAACATGATTTAAAATTATATATGGTTCCAGTGACAATATTCCACGGTTATACAAAACATATGTACCTATTGCACAAAATCATAGTATGGCCCGTGCAACCATGTGAATATATTTTAGTCAGAGTTGTAGTAACCGAAATCTAAATATTGTTGAAACAATATAATTGGGGAAAAGCCGAAACTGATTATATAATATTCTAAGTACTATACCACTGTCTCCGTGACCGCATTTATGATATTTTATTGTTTCACTCTCTACATTCGGAGTATTGAGTATTGAGTTCGGAGTATTGAGTCGGAGTATGGTAGTGTATTTTATGTGCGTACGCAAGTCGTTTACACAAAAAGTATAGTCGGTCCTATAGTAGTGTTTTCTGCCCACTAGTGGAGCCATTTGTAGTTTTTTCTGTGCGTACGCAAGTTGCTTACACGAAAAATTTGTGTCCAAGTGCAAGTGGAAAGAAAACAAAACGCTAGCGCACCTGAACCGCTAGAAATACTAATGTTCGATGAACAGTAGACGAATCTTGCAGATTTTGAGTGCATATTCTACCACACGTGCTCCAATCTGTTTCAAGTGCAAAATAATTTTGATCTTACCACTGCATTTAACCTCATAGGGTGGAAAGGATTTCAGGAATTTCAAGATTTATGAAAGCCAAACACGGCAAAACTTTGAATGCAGCATAACATAACATAAACAAAGAAAATACTTAGTGCTTGCAGCACTTTACCAGCACTGCAACTAAAAGTCTCCCACAACTGCCCCACGTCAAAATCAAATAACTCTATCGATTTCGGCCTTATCCGATGATTTCGTCGAAAGTTACAGGGTTAGAAATATGTTTAGGGTCAAAAAACGAAAGATGTTTGGAACCAAAAAACATTGGTAACTTATTTTCAGTGTAAATGTTCCCGATATGAATACTTAATGTAAGCATTTATTGATACGAAAATAGCGAAAAAATGCCTCGCGCTTGCAACCCTTTGCTAGCATCAAAGCTAACAATATATAATACCTGCCTCACATTGAAATCAACCTACTCTGCGAATTTCGTTTTGGTCCGATGACTGCTTTGGAAGTTATAGGGGTACACCAAAATTTAGAATTACCAGTCGCAAAAGTTTACAAATTTTCGAAAACTTAATATTTGTTATTTATTGTCACTACAAGATCATTATCGTGTGAAAACTTTACGGTAAAAGCACTTAATAAAGATATTGCAAATAAATACAAAACCAACAATAGCTGGCAGCCCTATCATTATTTTTTTACCAGATTCTTTCCGAACAATGCCTATAATAAGTTCCATATATCATATGAAATTCGTTTTGATTTCATGACTGCACTGGAAGTTATAGGGCAAACAGCTTTATTATTTTATTAAACCTTTATTTTGTTAGCCCAAGACACCGAAATTGCCATATCTGGCAGCACCAACCGAATTTTTCAACCTAATTTCTATCAAACACGGTTTAGAGCAAGGTTCGGCTATTGTGTCAATTTCATAAAAATGTGGTTACTGAATCAGAATTCATAGGGCAAAAAGCAGTGTTTTTTCTTTATAATTTTTCAAGATGGCACCACTGGTACAGAGTTGCCCGCATTTCCAAATCGCTTATATTAGACTTGGTTCCATTCAATACCAATATATTCTGTGAATTTCATTTATATCTCATTATTGGGTCGTGAGTTCTCGTGAACAGAAGTTTTTGATCCTTAAAATATAGGTAAATTGGAATGTGGGTTACCGTTCTTGTCCGATGTGAAATTTCAAAAGTTTGCTTTGGTTGTATATAAAAATATGAGATTTCTATATTAGCTGATTTTTACTGTAAAAAACGAAATTGTTGAGGAGATTCGATGGTTTAAAGGTTTTCACGTTCAATCCTGCCGTAGCTGCAGGGCTGCCAGTGCGTTAATAAAAAACTACACAAGTCTCCAACTTACTAACAACAACAGCTCTTGTAATTTTTATAATGATTCAAAAATCTGGTCAAAACTTATCGCAATTCAAAAATTTTCAAATTTTTCTAATATCATTTTAGGCGCCTAGCGCACACATAGGGTTAAAAATTTCCAAAAATTATCATATTCACATTTGAAACACGTTCGAAATTTATGCCATAAGCTTTATTTTTACCAAAATTGTTTGTGGACAAAAAAATAGGTATATTTAAAATATCACTAAAACTGCCACCGGCGCCATAGGGTTAAATATTATTAAATTTGCGTGAAACCTGGCTTTATTCTGCATATACACCAATGTATCCTGAAAATTTCAGTTCAATCCAGATTTTTTCTTGAAACTTTTTCCACTAAAATTGTTTGATGATATATTTATATATAGAAGTATGAATTTTTTTCCAAAGTGATTTTAATACTATTGCTCTTCTTCAAACATTAGTAAAAACTGTTTTTGATGGTTTTAATCAAAAACATAGCTGATGCTTGGGTTAATTTGAAAAGCTAAGGTGTAATATTACTGAGAAAAAGTGATTGTCATAAATTTATTCTTCACTTAAACAACATTCGAATGTCCATAACCTGTAACTTTTGCTTAGAAATTTACAATGAGATCCTAGTTTAGTTTATAAATCTTCAAATATTTCTAATCAATGCATAATATTTTAATGAACATCGTTATGATGACCATATAGGCTCTATGTATATTTCTCAGAAACTATGCTACATACATAGTTCACAGAGCTATATTAAAATCATTAAAGGTATGGCCAAAAATATTATTGTCTTAAAATCCAGATTTTTTTTTTGTTTCCATCAACCATGTCTTTGTTTGAGTGAAGTATATGTAAGGTTTTGGTGACAATAACCCTAGTTGTCACAACCTTATTGTATATTTGTTGCACATATTTTTATGATGAACATTACCTTACTTTAGTTGTGACAACTGAGGACAATGATCTTTATCCTAAATTGAACCAAAAATATGGTTGCGTGAACAATACAATTAAGTTTTCACGACTCATGCTTATGTTTGAGACAACCAGAAAAAAGTTGCTAGAATGGTTGTCATAACCACAATACAAATTCATTGGCGTTTATTGTAGCAGTTGATGCAACCATACTATGTTTGAATCAAACATAGTCTATGATAATGACAGCTATATTACACCATGTTAAGGTGGCCCGGTAGCTCTGCTCGCTAAAGCGCCAGGCCGAAAGGCAGCGTGCTACGGGGCCTGCGGGTTCGAATCCCGCCAGTGCCATGGCTGTAAGTGTGAATGCGTGTGATTGTCTATGAGGGCGGCAAATGGGCCTAAACTGGTGGCCTAATGCTGGCCGCGTTCCCGGCAGCCCTCTTCACTAACCTAACCTAACCTACACTATGTTACATAGTTGTTACTATACATCCAACCGTAGAAAGGTTTTTTAAAAATATGGGTACCTCAACCATATTTCTTCTTTCAGTGTACCAAACGTTTAATTTAACAAATTCGATTGACTCATTTTTCTAGTCAATATTTATTTCCTCGCTTTATGTACGAAGTCAATTTTGAGTATTTCCTCAAATTTATAAAACAAGCTCCAAAAATATGCAATTCAGTACATTACATTTTATTTCATAGAGCAGAAGATTTAAATGGACTTTGAATTCATGTTCTACCCAACGTGCTTCTTATCCTAACCAACCCAAATTCATAGAGTAGAAAGCTTTCTAGGGTTACCACTCGTAAGAGTTTCAAAATTTAAATTTGATATTATCACACCCTGTGAAATGAGTTCTCATTCTATAATATGGATGGAAAAATTTTTTTATAATATGGATGGAAAAATGTTAAATGTTTCCAAAATATTGCCATAATCAAGCTAAAATCAAACCAATTTTCATTTTAAATATTTATTATTTTATTAAAATATTTTGCTTCTACAGAAACATACCTTGTTTGGTTAATAAATAAAATAATTAAAATAAATACTAAAATGGTTGCAGTCACCAAAGGGTTAAGCATATTTACTTGTAAATTAAAAAAGACTTGTACTCATAAGCAACATTATCTTACGAATATTTCAGCTCGATCGGATAACGTAGTCCCGAGAAAACTCATCGAAATTGCATGCCTATATATATATATATATATATATATATGTATATATATATATATATATATATATATATATATATATATATACACCTCCGCGACCGCTTGCAATTCGTGAAATTCCGGTGTACCTCAAGGAAGTCATCTTGGCCCTCTTCTATTTAATATTTTTATATCTGACATATAGGAGGTTTTATCTGACATTCCCCATTTACTATATGCGGTTGACCTCAAAATCGACCATGTCATCAGGACACCATCTGACGCTACCTTTTTTTAGTCTAAACTGAACTCTCTAGACTATTGGTGCTCCGCGAACAAGCTCCCTCTTAACATTGCTAAATGCCGCGCAATCAGCTTCTCTCGCAAATCTGCACGCGTTCATTATACGTACCACCTCAACGACACGTCATTCAGCAGGGTTGACAACATATTAGTTCTCGGTGTCACCTTGGATGATAAGCTCCGCTTCAATCTTCATTACGATAGAGTGCTTTCCCGAGCAAGTAAACAACTTGGTTTCATTAAGCGACGGGCCAAAGAGTTTAGGAATCTTTGGGTTACTAATTCCTTATATATTTCACTCATGCGTCCTTTTCTTGAATATGCGTGCACTATCTGGAACCCGGCTTTCAAAATTCACAGCCATAGATTTGAGTCTGTTCAGAAGCAATTTTTACTATTCGCTTTGAGGGATCTTTTCAACCCTTATGAAATCAGTAATCTACCATCATACGAATGTCGCCTTAAATGTATTAATTTGTTACCCCTTGCGTGGAGAAGATTAATGTTGTCTGCCTGCTTCAGGTTCGATGTCATCAGAGACGTGGCTAATGTCTAGGGAATCCAATCCCGGGATTAGAATCCCGGGATCCTGAACAGTTTTTACTCCCTAAAATCCCGGGATTGATGTTTTATAATCCTGGGATTGATGATTTATAATCCCGGGACTATAAACCATCAATCCTAATTGAGATCCGGGATTTTAGTGACTAAAAACTGTTCGGGATCCCAGGATTGGATTCACTACTAATGTCGTCTACTTGAAAGTAAAGTTTGTACTCAGTCAGCCCTTGAGAGTCACTAGATCCCGACGATTGCTTATTGAATACGAGCGAGAATTTTTCCCTACGATCTCTAAATCAACGTTTAAAAATAATATCATCAAGGCTCTCTCTTTATAGTCTCCCCCACCCCCCACCATACTAATATATATGTATTGTATACTCAATTTAAATTTAAATTTCATTTGTAAGTCATTAATTTGTCATTTGTCATTTATTTATTACTATATTTGTTGTCTGTTTATAACTTTTTTTATTTATGCACTATTTATTAGTCTTGTATTCATATATTGTTTGTTTTATTTTTATTTTGTTTCGTAATTTTATGCATGTACTATTTTATTTTATTCTTTTTATACATGTACGCCTTGCTTGGTAAATAAATAAATAAATAATTTAAAATAAATAAATATATATAGATATATAATCAATCATATATATATGTATATATATATATATATATATATATATATATATATATATATATATATATATATATATAGATAGATATATATATATATATATATATATATATATATATATATATATATATATATATATATATATATATATATATATATATATATATAATCAATCAATGAGTTGAAGGTCTATGTTTATGATATTGGTGCGGCCGATGTACAAAGACAGATCAAATTTTACTTTAATTCGATAAAGAAAGCTAATTAAAAATTCCTCAATACTCAAAAAATTGCTGTTAAATAAAATAAAAGTTTCACCAAGTCTTTTTTAATGGAAACAAATCTATGGCTATGTATTCTGTCTACAGCTCGTTGAACCAACAACGAGCAAAGAGTTTTTCACCTGCTAGCTTATTTTCAAGTTGAAATTGTAACGATGGTCAGATGTTAATGGATCCATTAGGCTGCGATGGCGTCTGCATATTAATTTTCTTTTCAACTTCTTCAGCTGCAGTAACAAGTACGCTTTGCTGTCTGCTAATCTGTTGTTGAGTCTAGGTTTGAGCAGATCAGACGCTACAAAAATAAAGTATGCGAAATAGCATTTGGCACTGTCGACATTCAGGAGATAGGAAAAGTTAGTTATTTCCGATGTAATACAGTAATTTTCGGACAAAAAACATTAAGGTTTTCCTTTAAAAAAAAAATGTAAATATAACCAGACTTGAAACGCCAATTATCATTTTACTCTTTTTCTGTTTGCAATATATGCATGCAGTTGCGATAATACTGGAATCGTGACCTACTTTCTGTGCGTGTGATGCATATTTGCATTTATACCTGCAGGTCGATTGTGCCATGAAAACATTTTTATAGCCTTGTAAGTTTCAAATCGAGCAGGAAAATATTTGCAGCAATACTACTTGTAATGTTTCGCATCAGTACACAATTCCTGAATAGAAGTATTTAAAGAAGCTAAGGCGACGATTCTTAAAGTTTTTTACTATTACCTATAAAACAATTGTCGGAAATGATTCTTCGCGGGTGACACATAGCACAAGAAAGAAAAATTACCAGCACAATTGATTGTAAATACAGAATGTAAATTGAACGTGACTGGTGGAACGCAGATAGATTTCGTGTTATAAAAAACCTAGATTTCGGCACATTGAATCAGAATAAGTACTGTATTCAAGCAAACTATTCGAATTAATTGAAACTTGGTTGAGCACTGATAGCAGCAATTGATATTTGTCAGGAGTATGATTGAGTGACAAATTAACTGTTGTTATGAAAAGTAAACCAACAAAAATAAAATATATATTAATTTTATTTTGGAAATAAACATAAAACACATTTTTCAGTGTGTTCACCTATAATACCTATACAATCTTAAATATGTCGTCCAAAACATTCACACAAATTCTTTGTTTTGTCCTCTATATGGCTGTTCTGCTCTTCCTGCGCTCTCTCAAATAATCATCACTATATGTCTTGTCAGCATGGTTCAGAGACTCAAGTTTTAAAATATTGAAGAACTAATCTATAAATTGTCATACATATTCTTTTAAATAGAATTAATAAAGAAAAATTAACTCAAGGGAGATCTGTACACACAAGTCAAGCTCAGTTATGTTCAACCTTTCCAAACAATTGATAGCATTGATTTCGCTAGTATATGCTTTTCTGTGCACGCTCATGGTCTGTTCAGTATTAAAGTGAGCAAATTTTATCCAAGTTTTCTGAGTTAGTTGCGTTCTTTTAGCAACTTACCACTATTACGTTTAGTGTCCGCATTTTAAACATATACGGCGAATGAACAAAAGTGGTAAAATATTCAATGCCTTTCATGATTTTTAAAGGGTCTTCTATAAATAGACTTAGCAAGATTGTCAAACCCTACCCTTCTTTCTTAACTTAACTCAGTAGTTTTACGTTTGCGTATTTATTTTCTGTTCTTCTTATTTTAAATGACTTGGTTTGCTTACTTTTTTGCTTATTCATATTTACAGTTATCTATTTTGATCATATGACCTTGATTTTTAAATAACTAAATCAATATACATAGCTTGGAATATGTGTTCTATCTCACATCATTTCTCACACTTGCACATTTATCACAAAACTCTATGAGCATAAACGTTTCTTTCTTACACGCTTTGCAGTAAGAAGTGGTTTTACTGGTTTCAAGTAGGTATACCTCCCCATATCGTTTTTTTAACGTCCTGTTGAACCATCGATGGAAAGAGATATTGCCAATGGATCAACGTTGGTGATTTTTGAACTGATTTATCCTTTTAACTGATTTATCCTACTTCTGGCTTGTTTTCCAACATCTTTCTTATTTTCAATTTTATTGTAGGAAAAATAGTTTTCAGTCTACTGGAGTGCCTGTAATTCTGTACGTCGCCATTTTCCTTTTTCAGTCATAATTTTCACGGAGTGCTCTTGTTATTTTCATCCTTCGTTTGGATATTAATTCTAGTCTGCATCTTTTCGGAAGACAAAATTAAGATTTAAGAAAAGTCTTGTATTAGTTTTCAAAAAATATAAAGTATTTTCAGATAAACTCCGGATAAAAATTTACGAGAACGATCACGATAGTACAACAGTGGTAGTAGTATTAGTAGTAGTAGTAGTAATAGTACAGTAGTAGTAGATAGTATAGTATGTAAAATCCTTGCGGTAGCATTACGCAGAAAAGTCGTTAGCTACTCCGGTAATAAAAATTAACTGTATAATCGATTCCTCTCTGTACCTGTTGAGTGTTAGCTTTTTCCAGAAATGCACTGGCTCGCGGTGAGCTGCCTAGTCTTGATACGTATGAAGTCGTTGTTGGGCAAGATATAATCTTTGCGAAAGCTGAAGAGTTGATATTTTACTTCTATTTATAATTTTTGGCGAAATTGGAGGGGTTGAATATGGAATTTTGAAAGAATTTCTTTTTTTTTTATCTTACCCATGATATTTTAAAATTGTTTAATCCAATCCGGGCGTTGAGTGCCTAAAAGTATGTAAAGATTTTCTTCTCCAAATTGTAAATTGCAATACGTTTTAAAGAAGTCCTCAGAACAGTACGAACTTTACCGTACGTATTGCTGCTTAAATAATTTTTTATTTATGTGACCTCCTAATTTGATTAGCAAAAAAAAAATTGTGGAATCATTTGATGACAATGGTTTAGTGAATTTGCATGTACTCCTATAATTCTGTGGAAACAAAATAGTTGGAAAAACCAAGTGTAGGAAGTGAAATAATGTTTTTAGTCTAAATATTTCATTTTATATGGTTTCATATGCTACGTGTGTTAAGGTAGGCAAATATAATTTGGATACTTTGGAATTGCGATAACCTCTCACATCATCGTTTAAAAAGCATAATAATGGGCGAATGAAATACGTCTGTGAGGTTTTTCATCAATGTGCAGGCAACCTTGTACACAAACAACAAACAAAAGGCACACAAATAAAAAACCTTCAAATCAGTGACCCTCCTGGAAAACTTTTTGCTTTTTAGTGAAATACGAGGGCAGTTTTGATAAGCCAGCGACTTTTTGAATTTATCGCGCAGTTAATTTAAATGCAACACAGCTCGCGTCAACTGCCATCTATTGATAAACTACTGAGGAATTTCGAGCAAGATGCGCCATTTAGTTTGTGGTTGACAACTATTGAAAGCAGACAACCAATTGAATGTTAACGAAAATGGAATAAAGTGAATTTTGTGTGCTGATTAAGCTTTACTTTTTGCATAAAAAAACCATCACCAAAACCAAGAAAAGGCTTGATAAATACTATGAGAACTCTGCACCATCAATTACAATGGTCAAGAAGTGATTTACTGAGTTCCATTGTAGTCGCACTAGTAAAAATGACGTTGAACGAGTTTGTTCGGGTGAACGTATACCAAAGAAGGCCTAATTGGGTCGGTCTGCCAAAAAGGTCGTGGCTACAATTTTTGAGATGCACGCGGTATTATTCACATTGATTACCTTAAAAGGAGTAAAAGATTCACCGGCAAATATTATTCAGAGCTTTTTGACAGATTCGATATTGATTTGAAGCAGAAACGACCGCATTTGGAAAAGAAAAGAGTGTTGTTTCATCAATACAATGCACGGATGCACACGTGTGTAGTCATTAGGGTAAAAATCTAAAAATTACGCTACGAGCTGCAACCCGATCATGCATATTCTCCAGGCTTAGCCCACTGCAACTATTTCCTGTTTGCAAAACTGAAGAAATGGCTGGTCAAGAGGTCATCACTGAAACAAATGACTATTTCGATGGCCTTGATGAAACCTATTATTTGGAAATCGAAAAAATGCTGGACGTTTATTTGTTTTTCCATCAAAAAATCACTAATTTGTCAAACTACGCTCGTATGTCAGCAATTGATAAATTGCTTGATCCCCCCAATCCGCTTTAAAAAATGATTTCTTATCTGTGCAATATACAATAGATCAGATGTCGTATTGATAAGTTTAAACTTAAAACTAAGCAATTTCAAATGTTGTTTCGATTATATTTTAAGCCGCTAATAATTATCGATTTCCATTGTGGACTTGTCTATTGGTGATGACTCCTTTGTTTCAGTGTCTTTTGGGTGTTTCAGAAGTGGCGCCAATTTTGTCTGCGTTTTTAGTTAGCATGTGTCCAATTCAAAGCTCATGTATTCCAGTGGGCAAAGAATTGGCTTCTAGTTTGATCAGACGAGAGATCGCGCACCGAACTTTTAATAGGTACTTGAGTTAATCAGGGACAAAATGAGTCGTGAAACTAATAACTCCACAATTGTATTCACATTGATTGCAAATTTGTGAATGAAGCTCTCTTCCACCTCTAACGTAAGGGTTGTCGTGAGGTTAAATTAGTTTTGTATTTTATTAATTTTATTAACTTTATTAATTATGTATCTTAATACTAAATATCTGTATTAAATTGATCTACCATACTAGCTTTTTGGCGAATTGTGTATTAGCCTCAAGGGGAGGAATGGAAGTTTTTCACGCGTCTACTGCTCCCTAGGAAGCGGAAAGCTATCGAGGATTTTTTGATCGTGTCTTGAGAATTTCCTGACTATTTGAAAATTACACAATTTCAGATGAGCATCAATCATCACATATTCTGAATAAAACGTATGTATCACAAGGCTTTTAAGTAAATTTTTTATTTCGTTTATTGTCATGTACTGTTTCTTGTGCGTACATTTATTAATTTGCTTTGAAGTTAAGCCAACATTTTTTTTTTATTTTTTACTAATGTTCGAAGAACATTAGTATTAAAATCGATTCGGCCAAAAATTCATATTTCCGTATATATATATATATATATATATATATATATATATATATATATATATATATATATATATATATATATATATATATATAATATATATATATATATATATATATATATATATATATATATATATATATATATCATCAAAAAATTTCAGTGAGATAATCTCGGGAACGCGCCATCCGATTAAGCTGAAACTTTCAGGATACATTGGTGTATATGCAGAATAGGTCCAGGTCTCTTTAAATGTCAGTTATTGTTAACTTTTTGGCGCCGGCGGCCATTTAAGTGATATTTTTAATATACCTATTATTTCGTGCACAAACACTTTTCGCAAAAATAAAGTTAACGAAATAAATTTCGAACCTGTTTTACATATGAATCGGATAATGCTTTGGAATTTTTTAACCCTATGTGTGCGCTGGGTGCCTAAAAAGAGGACGAGAAAATTTGAAAATTTTTAAATTGCGATAACTTTTGACAGAGCTATTGAATGATTACGAAATTTTCAGGACATATTGATATTGTTTAGTTGTAGATTTGTGTAGCTTTTAAGGAGCGTGCTGGCAACCCTGTAGCTAGGGCAGGCACTGAAAGTGAAAACCTCCAAATCATCGTCTCTCTTGAAAAAATGCCGTTTCTTCAAAAAAAGCCACTCATATGTAAATCTTGTGCTTTGTTTACATAACCAAAAAAAAAAAGATATGGTATAACGGGCATGCCTGGTAACCCTTGCCCAATTTACCTCTATTTTAAGCATCAAAAACTTCTGTTCACGGAAACTCACGATCCGATGAGCAGAATTAATTGAAATTTTCAGAATGTATTGGTCTTAAATAGGACCAGGTCTGATAGAAGTGATTTTGAAATGCGGGCGATTCTGTGCCAGTGGTGCCATCTTGAAAAACCACTAAAAAAGTTAACTGTTTTTAGCCCTATAAATTCTGATTGAATCGTTCGATTTTGACACAACTCACACAATTGCTGGACCTTACCTTAAGCCACGTTTGGTAGAAATTTGGTTGAAAAATTCGGTTGGAGTTGCCAGCTATGATAATTTTGGTGTCTTCATTTTGAAAAAAAAATTTGGAAGTGAAAACATTCAAACCATCGAGTATTCAAAAAAATGTCCGTTTCTTACAATAAAACCAATCTGTATATAAATCTTATGTTTTATCTACACGTTCAAAATAAAACTTTGGAAATTTCATGTCGGACAAGAACGGTAACCCTCTCCCAGTTAACCTATATTTTTAGCATCAAAAACTTCTGTTCACGGAAACTCACGAACCAATAATCAGGTACAGCTAAAATTTACAGAATGCATTGGACTTAAGTAAGACCAGATTTGATAGAAGCGATTTTGAATTGTGGGAAAGTCTGTGCCAGTGGTGCCATCTTGAAAAATTACAAAGAAAAAAAACTGCTTTTTGCCCTATGAAATGTGAATAAATTACCAGATTTTCATGAAATTGGCACAGTAGCTAAACCTAACTCTAATCTCTGTTTGGTGGAAATTTGGTTGAAAAATTTGATTGGTGCTGCCAGCTATGGTAATTTTTGTGTCTTTGGTTTTGAAAATTCGCTCTGAAAAATAAAACTTTTTGCCCTATAACTTCCAGTGCAGTCATGAAATCAATACGAATTTCATACAATTAATGAAACCTGTCATAAACATTATTCAGGCCAAATTTGGTTGAAAAGCCACGATAGGGTTGCCAGCTATTGTTGGTTTTGTGTTTAATTGCAATATCTTTATTAAGCGGTTTTATCGTAGAATTTTCAAATGGTAATGATATTGTAGTGACAATAAACAGCAAATATTAAGCTTTCGATTATTTGAAAAAACTTGCTGCAGGTAACTCTAAATTTCTTTATACTCCTTTAACTTCGAATGTTATATAACAACGTGAAGCAGATGTGATATACTCTTGGCTTTGATACTGGCGAAAGGTTGCCAGCACGAGTCGGTTGTGCTACTTTTGTATCAATAAATGCTTACAGTTAGTATTCATACCGGAAACATTTACAATTAAAATAAATAATCAATGTTACAATTCGCAAAGTTCTGCAAATTTTTCGGATCGCAGCCCCAAACACCAACTTCAGTTACAGTGCTGCAGGCACTGAGCATTTTCTTCATTGATGTTATATGAGATGCTGCTTTCAAAATTATGTGAAATAAGCAACTGATAACGAATATAATTAACCCGTGTTTTGCTCTCATAAACGTTGAAATTCATGCCAGTGGTAATATCTGAAACCTTCCACCATATGAGTTATAATGCATTCTTGAGACCAAAGTAAAACGTGGCATTTGAAACAGTTTGGTCGTAATAAGCAGCACATGTGGTGGAATATGTACTCAAAACCTGCACGATTCTTCTACTGTTCTTCGAACATTAGTGTTTCTAGCGGTTCAGGTGCGCTAGAGTTTTTATTTTGTCGATCGACTGATTTTTGCAAAATAATTCTATTTTTTATTTATTTTGGATATGAAAAACCCTTCTAATTGACTTTACAGCTGCCAGAAGATTTATACAAAATCATTCGAAACATGTGGCACATTTTCGATTATCTTTGATTAACAAGTTTGTTCATACCAGAGATGATAACGGACGTCTCGAGGTCAGATAGTAGATCTGGAGCTGGTGTCTATCTACATTCATCGAATGGCAGGTGGGCTTTCTTTCTTCTTTCTTCTATCTTTCTCTTCGTTTCGGTTTTTCAAGCAGAAATATTTGCTATCCTGAGAGCTGCCTGTTGGGCAGTTGAAGAAAGATGGAGGGGAAAAGGCATTGCTATTTGTAGTGACAGTCAAGCTGCACTGATAGCGCTGCGTAGACCCCTGACTACTTCGAAAATTGTCCAACAGTGCAGAGCACGATTGAACTCTGTCGCCAGATTTAACAGTGTACATCTGCTCTGGGTACCGGGGCACTGTGGTGTTGAGGGAAATGAAATTGCTGACGTCATTGCGAAGCAAGGTTCGGGACTTCCACTACGGGGCCCTGAACCCGCCTTGGGTGTGCCGACCGCATCTGCACGTGCCATTCTTCGAAAGTGGGTAGATGATGCTCACAAAGATATATGGACGGCTGCTGGTGTGGCCAGGCACACGAAGATCTTCCTTTCAGAACCCAACCATGTGCCTGCGGAATTCTTGCTCAATAAGAGCAGGAAAGTTTGCAGGACCATGGTGGGTATTCTGACTGGACACAACTGCCTAGGAGGACATATGTACCGAATGGGTGTTATACAAGATGACCTCTGTTCATCCTGTCTAGAAGAGGCTGACTCGGCGGAGCATTTGCTCTGTGAATGCCCAGCGTTTGCGCGTCTCAGATATCTATGCTTTGGCTGGGATGTTGCACGCATGCAGACGATAGCCTCTTTTCCCCTATCAGTGATCCTAGACTTTATCAAGAAGTCTGTGAAACTATGGTAGGCAGGGGGAAATTAGTACAATGGGTCCTTTGGCCTGAGTGCTTAGAGGTGCCAATGCGCCTCTCCCCCAACTCACACACACACACACACACACACACACACACACACACACACACACCAGAGATGATAAGCAAATTCCATAATTTCGAGAATGAAAGGCCTATTAAATATCAAAACAATATATATAAAATCATGATTGGTTTTCGCTTCAATTAAGATAATTCTTACCCCACAAGAACAAGCACATCCCCGGATACACTTAACAACATATAATCTTGATTAGAAATTGGCTAAAAAGTAATCGCAAAATTAAGTCAACTGTTCGAAACAAATCGAATTCAAAATCCCGAATCTTGTATATTTCAATGGGTTCTATCACGATTTCATCGTATGTAACACAAATTCCCATTAGAAATCTTGTCGAATATTAATTAGAAGAGACTTATGTAAGTAAGTGCCAGATGTCTTTAATTCACGACATCTGATAATTATGAAAGTCTTTCGTGCGTTCAAATCGTAGCATCTATAAATAATTACTTTTCGTATCGATGCGATTATTTGAAGATGTTGAAATGTAATAAACAGAGATGCCATCGAGAATATGGTTATATATACCTTATATTAGTAGCCACCCAATAATACTAGGAATTATATGGAGTACATTTCTTCATTTCAATGGAGTCTTACCACGTACATATGTACGTAATAAGCGTTGCGTAGAAGAAAACAACATGAATCTGAAGTATTCGAGTTAAAATTCAATATTTTACAAGATCGTATCCAAGATTTGTCTGGCTTTTCTTACCTCATTAGTTTGTATTTATTCTGGAGGTTTTGTGGATATTTTTTTTTATTTGTTTACCAGGCGAGCGTTTGAATATTCACCTGATCAATCAAAAAGCGAAAAAGTCTCAAGACGACATTCAACACAATCAAGTGGAATGTGTAATGCTAGTTTTTTGATCAAAACTAGTTTAAACCGGATTTTGCTTTTTTTCGAAAATGTATTCGGTTTCATATTTACTCGTGATCATAAAACAAACGTTCATTTATGGTTTTATTATATGTATTTTTTCTACAGTTGTTGTTCGGAGAGTATTGCTGTTCGGAACAGGCGCAAGTCTATGGACTTAATCGTCATTTAAAAAGCTAATGGGGACTGGGCACAGAAACCATTAGTTCATTATTGTTTCGCGGTTTTTCAAATCGAAGTACTTGTGTATACATACATACGCATGTATTTATGTAATCTCATTCTGCGTCAATTCCAATCATTCGCATTGGTAATTATCACAACATAATCAAAATGTTTTCTCTACTAAACCAACGGAACATTTTAAGCGATAAAAGTTCTAGTTAAACATTTTACATTTTTTAATTACTATAATATGATTAAGTAGAAACCACTGAATCCAATTAAAATATATAAAATATTATAAACCACAATCCACTTAAAATAATAGTTCTGAGAATCAAACTGAATCTAATAAGGAACCGCAAAATCAATTTCTACTAAAAAGCACGTCATTTTTCGGTAAATTAATTCTAAGATTTATACAAACAATAGCTGAGATACCTTGTAACTTATCAAGAACTCTCTGAATCAATATCACGGAAAACTTAAGGCTAGTGGGATTATTGGATTGTCTTAAAATTTGTTAGCTTTCTTTTTGCATCCATGCACTCACATGTCAGGATTTTCCTACACCCTGAAGGTGATGCAAAGAAAATGAAAAAAATTCGACCACTAAGTGGTCACTGCAGCGCAGGTATTTTCTAGAGTACTTCGGGATCCAATTGAGATGCTTGTTAGCCGAGATGAACCATGAAATTGGCTATCGATAGTGACTGCAATCGGTTTTAGTATTATTAGGTTGAACACTTGTCGTTTGACAATATTTAATTAAAATTTACCATAAACTGGCACATGTGTGCTGGAAACCATCCAGATTATGTATTTAATCTGTGGTTAGTTTTGAATATTATTTTCAGAAAACGATGCATCAAGGCTGACTATGAAGTTCAAAATTTTCACGATTAGAGTATGTTGCTCAGAAAATACATGCATACGTATTACTTGAAACTACAGCTCCTAAACGTATACTGCCCTGCTTAGCATACAAGTTCTATCTACATTTTAGCATTTTTGAGATAATTAATGATTTGTGTTTTGATTTGTACTAGATATATATGGAGAGTGCATTTTTCAATATTGATTTTAACATACTTCCACAAAAGACAGGTTATTTTCAAATTTTGCAGAATGATGTTATAGAGTATGCAGTTTTTGAGTCTGGTGTTAAATAAAAAATGCCAAAAATGTAGATAGAACGCTAAGCAGGGTATTATAGTGCCGGTAAAAAATGATGAGACACCCCATGCTTTTCAAGAAATCGTAAAATAAAAACAAATCCCAGAAGCTGTGTATATATCTGAGATTGTCGCACCGCATTACATTCCCCTGAGTAATTAACCGTGGGTTTTTGCTATAACATACTCAGTAATTAAAAAAAGTAGAATCATAGCCATTTTCTGATCTCATAAAACCATTCTCTGTTTATTCGGGTGTGAGCGTTTGCCCCGCAAAAAAAATAAACGAAATTGTGATGCAAAAGAGATGTGTCTACATTATTCGGAATCCTGAAAATTATGGCAAAAAGAAGAAGTCAAAAGGGCGCTCTAAGTTCTCGGTCCAAACGGAAAATTATTCGATACGCATCTGATTTTACACTTACCGCACGATAAATCGCGTCAAACGTGAGCGTTAAAACAAAGATCAGAAATGTTTAAAACATTATCGCACGAGCAAAGCATCTAAAGCGCCGTAAATTGCAGAAAAACTCGCCTCTCACTGAACGGCACAAAATGTCAAGACTGGCCTTTGTTAAAAGCCACTTCCATTGGGAGAAAAAATGGCGTCGTGCTGTTTCTACAAAGGAGAAAAAATTTAATATCGGCGGACACGACGGTTTCAGTTAATTCCATGACCTTAGGAAAGAAACGAGAGTTCTGAGCAAGAGAAAGTATTATCGTGGAATGGTTTGGGGTGCTATAGGATACAATGAACGGTCAAACATTCAGTTTTTAACTGGAGAAGTTACCAGCTAATTTGGGAGTAATCGCGGATCAGCGGTTCATTTTTCACAATGCAAACGTTGTTAAACAGTACTTTCAGCAGCAAAAAATGAATGTTTTTTTATTTATTTATTTGTCGCGTATTCAATACAACAGGCAAACTGTCCAGTTACAGATTGGATACAATGAAAAAAATAAAATAACAAGAACTAAATAAGAATACATAAATATAAAAATACAAGAAATTCTTAAAGTATTAAATAATAAAGTAAAATTAACCGTTCTCGATCTCCCAGCATGGTTTCCTGAATTAAATAGGATTATCGATTTCATGCTTACGAAAGTAAAACCCTGTTTACCGACATATTTCAAAGATATTCGTCAATCACGCTGTCATTTATTTAGCTGAAAGTTTGCTATTTTAGAATACCAATCGCTTAAGAGTTGACCAACGCGTCAAAATTATTAAAATTTACTACAAAAACGGTGATTCTACCGTTTTCACATTTCGCGCTTTACGAGGAGTGTATGGTCGTCATAATCGTTCTTCACAGCAAGCAATATTGAATACAATGAATAAATTTGAATAAACTGGATTTGTTACTAATATTTAAAGGCATGTGCATCATCGAAATATTCGCACCACTGGAAATATCGCTGCTGTAGCCGAAAGTGTGGAGGAAGATCCAAATTTTTCGATTCCTCGTCAATGATGAGATCGTGATGAGACCCATTCCTTGCTTTGTGGATGCTTTAATAAGCAGAACTGCAGAATATGGGGCTCAAAAAATCCACAAGTGATCGTAGAGAGGCCATTACATCCGAATCAAGTCACTGTGTGGTGCGCATTATGATTTGGTGGAGTGATTAGACCGTATTTTTTGAGAACTATCAAAGACGAGTCATCACCGTCAGTTCTGAGTGCTATGGCTGCATGTTAACTGATTATTTTAGGATGGGGCAACTAGTCACGTGAAACACGCAAATCGAGCTTCTTTGCGGGAGAAATTTCCAGGACTCGTGGTTGGCTGATTTGAATTGGCCTCTAAAATCCTGTGATTTAACGCCTCTGGATTTTTTTGTGGGGGTGCGCGAAATATCGTGTTTATACAAACAATCCCCAAACTCTGAACGAGCTGAAAGCCATTATTCGTGAGGCTATGGTCGCGATATTGCCCGAAATGTACTCGAAATTCATCGAAAATTACCTCAAAACGATTGAGTCCTTTAAGAAATTCCGTGGAGGACATTTGACTACATATAATGGCAAGAATCAATCTTTACAACGAAATAAAAATCACATAGCTTTCTGAATATTTTGCGTATTTTTTTCAAGTTTACTTTTTCAAGCATGAATTGAATAACCCTGTGTTATCGGACAAAGTTGGGATCAGATGTCCCGAATCGCTTATGCTGAATCGAAACAATTTCAAGACATAAAGGAATTACAAAACGCTACTACCTCTACATGGGCTCAGATTTCGAGGAAATATGTTCAAAAATTCTATAAGAAACTAGTAAAAAGAATGATAGAAATTATAAAACAGAAAGGACGCTCAATAAAATATTCAAATACTATAAATAGTTGCGTTTCTTTAAATATCATTCTAAAATGGTCAAAATGCAAGGTGTTTTATCTGTATTACCCACCTGTACTTCAACTTTCTTTAATTACTCAATATGCTATACGGAAAATCCTCGGCTAATTACACAGGAGGAATGTAATATTGTACGATAATCTCAGGTACATACACAGCTTCTTGAGATTGTTATGTTATTTTACGATTTCTTGGATGTTTACTTTAATGTTTACTTTAATTGAGTGCAACAGGGTTGTCCAAATTTCCAAATTATTTTTATCAAACCTGTCTCTACTTAAAGCAAACCATCTTATAAAAACCTTATCATTTTTATCGTCAGTGTTCAATCCACGCTGTTGTTCGAAAGTTTACATTGCGGTTCAGATTTTTCATTATGAGTCGTGATGTGAAATTTTAGCACACGAGTGCACTATGATTTTCTTGAATTCGTATTGTACATTTTACCTAACAACATAGCAAAATTCCATTATGGTGATGTCTTGCATTCAGTATTGACGAGTGATTCAGTTAAACGTTTTAATTTAAAGTTCACGATATAGTTTTCCTGCGGAAGATTGACACTTGATATTTACGTCTGTTTTTCGCTTCAAAACGCAAGTCAGCTGTTTGAACAAGCAAGGACGAACTTTTTTTTGTAACATAACGGCTGTGAACTATTTTTTCGATATAATTTATTATGTTTCGTATGAAATACTAAAGATCAAACTATTTAATATCAATTCAGTCTGCTTTAGAAACAATGCAATCCAAGTGATAAAATATGGATAAATAAAATCGAATTTTCAGTTTTCTTTGTTACTAGTGTTCGAAGAACATTAGTATTAAAATCGGTTTGGCCAAAAATTCATATTTTATATATATATATATATATATATATATATATATATATATATATATATATATATATATATATATCATCAAAAAAATTCAGTGACTATTTCTAAAGAACGCGCCATTCGATTGAGCTGAAACTTTCAGGATATATTTGTGTATATGCAGAATAGGTCCAGGTTTCACCAGATGCTAATTATCTTTAGCCCTTTGGTGCTGGCAGCCATTTTAGTGGTATTTTAGATATGCCTATTATTTTATCAAACAATTATTTTTGAAAAAACCAAGTTTGCGAAATAAATTTTGCACGTGTTCTTAAAAAAGACTTGATAAAGTTTTGGAAATTTTTAGCCATGTGTGAGCGCTAGATGCCTAAAATGAGATCGGGAAAATTTGAATTTTTTTTTGAATTCCGATAACTTTTGACAGAGCATTTAAATCATTAGAAAACTTACAGAACATATTAATGGTACTAAGTTGCATATTTATATAGATATACAAACGTGCTGGCAACCCTGCAGCTATGGCAGATGCTGGGAGTGTAAACCTTCAAACCATCGACTTTCCTGAAAGATTTTTGCTTTTTAGAATAACCGCAACTCTTAAACAAATCTTATGCTTTGTTTTTGGAAATTTTATGTCGGACAAAAACGGTAACCCTTCCCCAATTTACCAATATTTTTAGCATCAAAAACCTCTGTTCACGGGAACTCATGACCCAATAATCAAAAACAATTGAAATTTACAAAACTTATTGGTCTTAAGTAATTTCGATTTTGAAATTTAGATGCTCTGTCCCAGTGGTGCCGTCTTGAAAAATCACTAAGAAAAATAACTGCTTTTGGCCTGATAAAATCTGAGCCAGTCACTAGATTTGAATGAAATTCACAGGTTGGTTGAACTTTACTCTAAGCCACGTTCGATACAAGTTTGGTTGAAAGTTTAGGTTGGAGCTGCTAGCTTTGGTAACTTTTGTTTCTTAAATTTCGGAAATTTGCACAGGAAAATAAAGCTCTTTGCCCTAGTGATGCGCGATTGCGAGATATTAAACTCGATTGTTTCGATTGTTCAAATATCTCGAAACATCTCGATTATTTAAGTTGGACTCGATTGTTGTAATCGAGATAATCGAGACAATCGCGTGATTCGAGATAATCGAGACAATCGAGCGATTCGAGATAATCGAGACAATCGAGCGATCCGAGATAATCGAGCGATTCGAGATAATCGAGACAATCGAGCGATTCGAGATAATCGGCCGATTCGAGATAATCGAGCGATTCGAGTAGCAACTGAAAGTAGCACTAAAAGTGCTAAATAAGAAAAGGTTGAGATCCTTTTTGGTTCGATGATTGGCTTCTCCGGCTGTGCATTATGCCGTATCTTCGAAACTAGGCCACTTTTTCCCCAGACTTGTATGGACTTTATTTCCATGTGTATACTGGTGTGCTTAAACACTAACATGCCCACCGCCACCAAAGAGTTGAAGATATCTTAATTTTAACTTAAGATAAACATATCCTTTTATACATCAATATTTCCCAAAAAATTGCAGTTTGATCAAATAATACACTTAATATTTTTGCTGAAATAAACATTTTTTTATTGGCTGCGCCAACGAAACGTGCTTTATAGCTCACTCAATTGCCGTCAACCGATTGTCGATGACTTCACCGACCGAATGATCGATTGCGAGATGTTCGATTGTCTCGATTGTCTCGATTGCCTCGATTGTCTCGAATCGCTCGATTATCTCGAATCGGCCGATTATCTCGAATCGCTTGATTGTCTCGATTATCTCGAATCGCTCGATTATCTCGAATCGCTCGATTATCTCGAATCGCTCGATTGTCTCGATTATCCCGATTGTCTCGATTATCTCGATTGTCTCGATTATTCTCTCGATTGTTTTGGCGCATCGATTGCGATTATCTCGATTGTTTTGTGGCTCCGATTGCGATTATCTCGATTGTTAAAATATCTCGCAATCGCCCATCACTACTTTGCCCTATAGCTTACAGTGCAGTCATGGAGTCATAACGAAATTCAAAAGAGAAATTAAACTTATTGTAGACAATACTCAGCACAAATTCAGTTGGAAAAATATTAATAGGGCTGCCAGCTATGGTTCGTTTTTTTTGCATCTCTTTAGTAGGCGATTTTATCATAAAACTTTCAAATCATAGTGATCCTCTAGCAAAAACAAATGATAAATATTACGATCCAGAAAATTTGAAAGCTATTGCGGGTGGTTACCCTAAATTTTTTGGATCCCTATAACTTCCAATGCCGTCGTCGGATCAATGCGAAATTCAAAGAGTAGGTTATTTTCAACGTAAAGCATAGATGACGTATTTTTGGTTTCGGTGCTAGCAAAGGGCTGCCAGCACAAGGCGTTTTTGTTATTTTCGTACCAATAAATAGCTACATTAACTATTCACCTGTGAACATTGGCAATGAAAATAAGTAAACAATGTTTAAATTTTCTAAGGTCTGGACATTTTTTGAATGGCAACCCCAAACCCCTTTCTTTCGCTGTAACTTTTGATAAAGTCATCGAAATTAAATTGGTCTTGGGTCTATTATTACTTAGGGTGTATTAGTCTTAAGTAGGAGAAGTAGCTAGTGGTAGTGGCCTTAAGTAGCTAGTGGTAGAATACATAGTTAAAAATCTGCACAAATCCTCCACTGTTCTACGAACATTAGTGTTTTTAGCGGTTCTGATGCGCTATAAGTTTTTATTTATTAGTATTGTCGACATCATCAGATACAAATGCAAATAGAGACCAAACAAAGAAAAATCAAAATTGAAGTATTTGTTTGATTCAGAGGAAGAAAAAAAATGTGCAAGACTATAAAAAACGAAGAAGAAAGGGAAACATTACAAATTTCATTTAAGAACAATATATCAAATTGAATAGTAACTATTCACACGACAGGAAAGAAGGAATTTGTACGATGCAGAAACGCATACTATACTTATGACAGAAAATTCCGAATTTGAGGAAAAGCGAGTGAGTACATCTGCGTTGTACAAATTCGTCAGTAGAAAATTTGACAACAATATTCGAGAACACAACGCACGAACAAGATATATAGAGGCATGCACAGCAGGAAACATAGCAATAGGGTCTGACCGCACAATCACGCGGCCTTGGATGTGGCATGCAAAATATGCACATCAAATTTAAGTTCAACACAAACCATAACATCAAGGACCTTGAAATTGACAACAGGACTGAGGAACCAAGGATGGAACAGGAAAACGTATCTCGCATTCCATAATTACATGAATAGAATAACTGGAAGAATTTAACCACATTCAGATTTATGCGATTGATAGAGCACTAGTTGCCAGACAAGTCATCCTATACCTGGCAGAAGGTATCTATTGACTCAACCAATCTAAATATTTTAAATCTTCAGCATGCAAAAGACAAGGAGAGCTAAGAGTGAAAGAAGATTCTTCATAAACGGGTAATTCCATTGAAAATCGACCAATTTTCAGATAATTGTTGAACTCACCTCCTTGGAATTTGGAAATATTTTGGTATCCAGAAAGTCTGATGAGCTAATTATCGAAAATGAAATATTTTTTTTGGAAAATATGGTCTATTCGCGGAAATATGGCCACTTGAAGTTTTTGAGAAACGTCGGTTCGTGTTGCATTCCAAAAATTGTATAAAATCTTCTACTTTACGTAGAGCCTTCAAATATAACTTGTTGGAAAGCAGAAAGTGTAGATATTCTAGAAAAAATAGTGCGAGAAACATCCTGGCCAAAAAGAATAATAAAGACCATTACAGTGTCCTTTATCATTGAATATTTCAAAATGCGCACCTTCGATTTTCATCATTGTTTTTATATATGGTAATATATTGTATTATATAAACTACAAATGTGCGAAATTTCAAAGTAGAGCTCGTAAAAGTACAGCCGTGAGAAATTTTTAAAGGTGCGGAATGCTGTAACCGCTGAAGAAAATTTATAGAAAATGATACCGAAACAAGGCAAAACTTACAAAATATGGTACAAAACAATTTTATGTTTTCAAAATAGATTTAAAAACTATATTGCAATGTTGTTTTAAGCCCGCAGAAGATTCTAATCCAGTTTCTGACGTAGAACGATCTGTATAATTCCATTGCTTATAACTAATACCACTCACGCAATTTTCATCAAATTTTTTTCACATGCACTTATAACAACGGCTGATCCAGGGCAATCTTGGCAGCTACCAAAATACCAATCTGTTTGTGGAGGAGAGCATATAATCAGAGATAAAAAGTTCTTACAATAAGCCAAGCTTCTATCGGAACCCTTTGTTAGAAAATTTATTTTTGATCCTAATATTTCCTTGTAGATTTTGAATGCACATGCTACTAAACGTGCTCCTTATTATAAAAAACCTGAATGTTATACTATAATCCAATGACTGTATCAGAAGCCATAGAGTGAAAAAATTTCCAGGGTTACCACTAGCATGAGTTTTAAAATGTCGGGTGTTCGAATTTATCATATGAAAATTTGATGTCAAAATCAGTACTTGTAACACTTTACTAGTACTACTATCTAAAGTCTCTCACAACGGATTTACGTCAAAATCAACACACCCTGTGAATTTCATTTCTATCCGATAGCTTTTAACCGATCCATCGGAAGTTAAAGGGATAGAAAGATCTTTAGGGTCGATATCCGAAAAAAATTAATAGCTTGAAAAACTTAAACATTTGTTCCTTTTTACATCACAGATTTTTTTTTGCATTACAGTTTAGTCAAAGTATTTATTGTAACGAAAATAACGAAAATGCCTGGTGATGGAATTCTTTTTCTAGCACCACAGTCAAAAGTAAGCTAAATTTGCCTCTTGCTAGTCACTTTCACTATGAAATCATATTCATATGAAAACTTTTATCGAAGTATCTTTCAGTAATAAAATTACAAAAATTACCTTATCTAGATTTTTCAAACTCTATCATATTCAGATTAAATTAATATTCATCTATTAAGTGATTGCTATAATCTGGACCACTGCAACGAAAGTTCTAGACAAAAACTTTTATTTTGCTGAGCGATTTTTTAAGATGGCACAACCTCCAGAGCGATGCTAGCAGATTGATTGGATTTCTATCAGATCTGATTCTGCTCAAAACCAAAATTTCCTGTGAATTTGAAGTGGATTTTTAATCTGGTGAATATTTTTCATCATCAGATGCATCTACTCATTAAAACAGTACTAGAAAAAGCACGTTATATCCTCAAAACCCACACTGGGCGCTTGATTATATTTCTCGTTGAAAGTCTTACAGATGACAAACAAAAAGGATAAACGACTAGTAAGTACTAAAATTTTTAGGTATATACGTTAATACGTCAGATTTCTTGACATTATTGCGTATATTATTTTACCGTTAACCATCTTCGAGCTTCTTTGACTACTCTGGATAATGTTCAATATCTCATTGAAAATAGCCTTCTTATCAGTTCTTCCTCCGGATTTAAATATTGAAAATAATAAATTTTCTTTTTACACCGCTTCTACTACTGAATAATTATTTATTAGAGAATATAAAAAGAGGCAGCGCCAGGCTCAAGATTCACGCTAAATATGAGACCGACTTGAAGATCTAAAGGAATTTTAACTTGGTGCTTATCGATTTGGAGCAACAGGTGTATTTAGAGAGGGATATGGCAGATCTCTCACGATATGAGATTGTATAAACTTTTAACTGATAAAAAAATGATCCGTACACATGTTGGCGATGATTTTAGGATCATCGCTACTAAAATCATTTGTAGCCGGTAAAGATTTTAATATTTCAAAGAACTCATCAGCTCTTATTTTCATTAAAAGAGTAAGTAATTATCTTCATCAAAAAATTATTAATCAATCAGTCAAAGGTTGCGTAAAATAGCTTTTATCAAACTACCACTTATGTCAAACGATTCAACATAGCTTCATAAATAATTTCTTTCATAAATGCTTCATACGTACTAAAGGAGAGTGAAGACTGAAATTGATTTTTAAATTGTGAAGGTGTAAAATGTCATTGCATTTAGTTGTTCTGGAAGAAGTTAGGTGGGACAATATCGGCCAGCAGCTAAGTTGAATTAATTCTCCCATTTAATATTAATATATTAAAAAGCAAAATTGTATTAGGGTTTTTTTCTAGTTTAAAGGGACGGTATATTATGGAGACGAGCTCTCATTAGTTCAATCATTATTTCAATGCAATTAATGTTTGGAATATCAACATAATGTTTGTAATATCAACATAATGTAATGTAATGCAATGTAATTATTTAATGCTATTATACTAACTGTGAAATATTTTCCACTTAATATTTCATTTCGTAAAATAATTGTTCATTGTACAAGTTTAATCAGTAAATACTATCAATGGTATACTATAAATTAGTAAATAATGTTTGTATTTTATATTTTCAACCATCGAATGTCAAAATAAGATACACAGTTTAAAAAGATCCTAATATATCATTGAGCGGTAACAGATGAAGTAGGGTTCTGACTTGAGTTGAGTCTGATGCTTAAAGCGTTTGCACAAAAAAGTAACAAGCGTAATAGTTTTGAAATGTTAAACTTATTTTCTAATCGAAACCCTTTATTTGACAGGTTCTTACTTTCGCCCCATTGGGTCATTAAAACAATCAATTCTTATTTGCTGTGCACTTTATCCGCACCTACCCTACATGATAATGTGCCCGAGCACCTCGACACAAACTATCATTGCTCGAATCCAACTTCTACGTTGTCGCTTTCATTCACACGAACCATCTTTTACGGCTACAACGAATATCAATAGCGATGGAAGGGAAAGGAAAGCTCCAACTGATTTATTGCTCTTGAATTGTCTGACACATGGAAATGTTACGGCTGGAACTAAATACCTCCTGAGGATTGAATGATTTACAGGTAACTAATTTATACAGGACAGTTAGAACTTATTTTAGGATAATTTCCATTTTCATGGTCGTTTTAGGAAAGCCCATGAGAATTCAGGCCGAATAAGATGTCATGCAAAAGGAAGGAAGGAATGAAACGGTATATCCTTTACTGGTATGTTTTGTGGCATAGAATCTTTCGAATAGCTAGACACCCATTCTGATAACAATAAAAATTATAAAATCGATTCTATGTTTTCTGGATGGATATTCATCTTATAATTTTCTCGAAACAATGACCAAAATTTTTCCCTTCTTTCGCTCATCAGAAACAAAACTTCGAAGTCAACTTATTGAATGAAAAATAAAAAAATTCTTCGTTATTTTGAATGGGCTCACTATGTAGGATCTGAATATTTTTTTGCTTCAAATATGGGAGATTTCCCTTTGATTTGGAGATATTTTTTTATTTAGAATATAAATTGCAAGTCGAATAAGATATTGCAAATAGTATAAATTACCGTACACCATATTGTGTCAGTACAGGCATAGCTAACTAAAACGCAGCGCTCCAAGGTGTGAAGGTAGGCTACATGCAATATTTAAAAATGCTATTAAAGTCAATCACCATCTCAGTGAGTTCAGAATTTGGCAAAAAAAAAACACCTGACGTGAAAGCAACAATGGTAATTCCATTTTAAATTTCTTTCGAATTCAATGACATCATTCGCATCGGTTCTGCGAAATCGATACATTTTCAAATCACGTGCGCATATTGAAGACCTCGAAACAAATTGGTATTTCAATCCGAGCATAAACAAATTAATCTTGGCAATGATTGGGGCCGTTGTTTAGTTGAATCGATCAAGATATGCCCTTATTGTTCGGGAAATCACATGATGCTAGTTGCCGCGAATGACGTGACGTACATGTTATGTAAATTATATGGATATGAATGTACATGAAGTGTCGAGAATTATGTTAATGGCGCGACAAAACTTGGATTTTTGCTTAGTCTTGAAGACCGGTTTCACAGACACAGTTTATTGCACTGTCCACGAATCGCGCCGAACGCAAACACTCTCGTAGTATAGGTTGAATCAATAAATTTTATCAAATTATTTCATAGCTAATTTATAAACCACCGAGACATCGCGGATAAAAAAGTTTTACATGTGCACATAGATGATTGATTAAAAATTCAAGGAGTATAATGTACACTTGCATCTACGCCTTGATCATGACCTTAGCGGGCTTTCAGTTCAGAGACGAAATCCAGATATACATCCATGGTATATAGCGTGGAAACGAGAAATAGTTGTTATGAAAAAAGTACTTTGAAATCTTTCTAAGCCATAATACATAGTTGGTGAATAACAAGTTCAATGAAATCAAGATCTGATATACATACATACATATATTCAGTTATTTCTGGCTCACAGAGCGTATCATCGACGCCGATAAAGAATGTCTTTGAGGCGCGTACTGATCCAGAATAACAATCCCGAAATTCCCGGTTTCTATTGTTTTGTTTTTGCGACAAAATTCTTCGCCGAAAACAAGCAATTACCAAAATACTGACCTTGTAAAAAAAATCGGTTTGAACCGCAACATTATTTTTTTTTTTTTATTTTGTAGAAAGATCAGTGTACCAAATTCATTAACCTATTATAACTTGCATCAAATTTATTAAAGCAGATTTTGTTTTACTTATGTATCTATTCAATAGGAATTATATTTTTTAGCGAATTTTGAGTAGCTTAGTGGATAGAGCACTGGTTTCTTTTATGTGGGCTCTCTGGTCCGAATCTAGGCTCGGGCGAGAGACCGCACATCAAGCCCTGAATTCACTTAACTCTGAATAGGAGCCTTAATTAATCAGAGATAAAGTGTGAGTGGTGGAACTTATTACCCCACACTCGTATTTACATTGATTGTAAATTTGTAATGAAGCTCTCTACCAGCTTCAACCCCTAGACCCGTACAAGGGTTGTCGTGGAATTATTTTATTTTATTTTATTTTATTTATTAACCAAGCAATGAACAAGTTACATAAACATTCCAACTCAAAATTGAACATTGATATAAGTACCTATATAAAATAAAACGAACAATTAAATAAATTTAATAATTAACAAATAGATCAATCACAATAAATAAGTAAGAAATAAATAAAACATTGACAAATAGCTTAGCATAGGGGGTTACGGATGGCTTGGAAAAGGGAAGATTTGAAAGATAATTTTGAGACTTTTGGAGAATACAGATTACTTATTCTATTGAATATCCTGCAGCATCTATTTATCGGCTCATAAACTGCGCAGATAGTGGAATGTTGATATTCCTTAAGTAAACGAGAGGACCTGGTGCTCCTTACAGGGCTATTTAACACCATTTTACTACTCAGAAATTCAACTCTGATAACGCTTCTAATGACGTCAAATGTGAAGCAGGCCGAAATCATCTTACTTCTGGATGCAAGTGTCAATAAGTTTAGGTGACCCAGTCGAAACTCATAAGGAGGAAGGGCATTTAAATCGTACGGGTTGTTTAGTTCTCTCCATGCAAAAAGGAAGAATTGCTTTTGTATGGACTCGAGTGTGGGTTTCTATTGTGGGTTTCAAAAACCGGATTCCAGCAAATGGAAGCATATTCGAGAATAGAGAATTCCTTGGCACGTCTTTTGATGAAACCTAGTTGTTTGTTTGCACGGGATAGTATTTTGTCATAATGCAAGGTGAAGCGGAGTCTCTCATCCAAGACAACACCAAGGTCAACAACGTTTTCAACTCGAGGAAGTGCTTGTTATCTGAGACGGTGTATTTTCGGGAATAACTTATATCTTGGCACTTAGCAATGCTGAGAGAGAGAGAGCTTGTTTTTATTGCACCAATGATCAAGTGAATCAAGTTTGGATTGGAGAAAGAGTGCATCGGATTTAAATTTAATGATGTGATAGACTTTGAGATCGTCGGCATAAAGTAGATGAGGTATATTTGCTAGGATGTCAGATAGGTCAAAAATGAAATATATTGAAAAAAAGTGGGCCAAGATGGCTACCTTGTGGCACACCAGAGGTAGCAGCAATATTTTACCATTTGTGTTTGATTTCGAATATAGGAAGTCAGCCAGCTAAGAAAATATCCGGCAAATCCGAATTCCTGAAGCTTTGGAGCTTGCTCTTGCTTGCTTAGTTGACGTTGGCTGACGTTCAGTCCCTGTCCTATGGAGGACTGTCGAGTAAAGCTTCGTTGCGGGTACCGACATTAAACCAAGGAACAGTTTTTTGCCACGTGATCAATTCTGTCAAAAGTTTTACTAAAGTCTGTATAGACTGCGTCAATTTGGTACCCTTTCTCCATTTTACACAGAACGTCTGAGATTAGGACTGTCAAATTTGTGGTAGCTGAGCAACCTTTTCTAAAACCATGTTGTTGCTCGTTCAGACGGCAGTCAACAAGTGGAGAAAGTTTGTCGTAGACAATCATTTCAAAAAATTTCGGAATTGAAGATAAGATGGCAATGCCCCTGTAATTTCCGATACATCCTCTATCACCATTTTTGAAGATGGGTGTGACTCACGAAAGTTTCCAACAGGATGAAAAAACTCCAGACGAAAGTGATCTGTTGAAAAAAATATGCAAGGGAGTTACAAACTGCTCTACACACTTTCGCAAGAAAGTTGGAGGAATAAGATCGGGTCCAGGGCCTTTGTTGTAGTCGAGTTCCGAAATAGCTTTATGTATTTCATCACGTGAAATTTCTAAGTGGCTGACCAAAGCTGTTGGAACGGAATGAGAGTAAGAAATGTGTGAGTTTGGTGGGTCTGATGCATTAAAAATAGTATGAAAACGGTCTGCAAACAAATCACAAATCTCATTGGGAGAGGAAGAAGTGATATTATTAAAGAACATCGACGATGGATAACCAGTAGTTTTTCGCTTCACATTTACAAAATCATAAAAATTTTTCGGGTCGCGGATTATATTTTCGACGGTAGTCTTAATGTAGTTGTCATAAGCCTCGTGGGACTTTGTTAAAAACTGCTTAGTAATTTCATTATATTCTTCCTGAATAGCTGAACTAACGTCAATATTGTTTTTAATCCGCTTATAAAGTTTGTTCCTTTGATTCCGTAAATGCCTAAGGTGCCTATCAAGCCATGGCTCAGGCAACTCTTTCTTTCTTTTTATCTTAGCTCCATATCTTTCAACGGGTTCAAAGATTTTGTTATAAAGAGTGGAAATGGCTTCCTCAACATGTAACGTTAAAAGAGTAGTCGTCCAATCTATAGAGTCAAGGTGATGGTGAATGCTTTCATAATTATCATTAAGAAAGTCATATACAATTGAATTATTTTACGTTCTTAAGTAAATAGAATCAGGAGTGGCAAGTTCAACTGAGAGTTCTGTATGGTGCGAACTATTGCAAAAAATATATTCCATGTCATTAGGTGGACTTACCACTACTTCGTCATAAGCGTTAGTGAGCACAAGATCCAACCAATTACCGTTTTAGTTAGGAGTCGACAAACTTGCTGCCAATCGTTACCATAGAAGGTACTCATCAGGTTGAACTCGTTGGAATCCGAAAGGTTTACAGGGAGCAGGTAACTATCATTTTCATTCAAATATAGATTGGGGCAAATGAAATCTCCCAGAAATATAACTTTGTCTTTTTCGCTCAGAGATGATACGAAGGAAGATACTGATTCCTATAGATGGGCGTATACCGATTCGTCGGATCTGGGTGAATATAAGCTAATCGACGTATTATTGAAAGAGATTTGAAAAATTAAGTGCTGGAACATTACGACAACATGGAAGTGTGTTACTCACAGCGATTAAGACACCACCTCCTCGCGTCTGCCCTATAGAGCAGTAGACGCGATCATCTCTGTAGATAGTCCAGCTGTTGTCAAGAATTTCTCCGGTTTGTATGTGAATCATTAAGCCAAGTTTCGGTGAAGGTAAGTAAATTAAAATGGCATGATTTGGCGTCAAGAAAAAGTTTACATAATTTACCTTTCATACCACCACAATTGTGGTAAAACAGTTTGAGGTTCTTGTGTGTTTTGTTAGGAAAAATTTCTAACAGAGTGGTCTGGTTTTTGAGGAGATGCAGACGTCGTCAAGTTATTATTCGATATTGAAGTTCCCGTTGCCGCAGTGGATGCAACATTTGCAGTACTCAAACTCTATCGACAGCCCAAAATGCGTATATGAAAGGGAAATCTGTTGAAATGGCTCTCCATAGGGAAGTCCTTAAAATAGAAAGGGCACTCCATTACAAAGAATACGCTTTAGGAGCCTTTCTAGATATTGAAGGCGCCTTCAATAATGTGCACACAACAGCTATTATGGAGAGTCTTCACGCATACAACATCCATCCCGCAACTGCTATGCTGACGACGTTGCTATTTTAGTCTTGTGTAGGGTTCCACATATCCTTGGCCAGGTCATCGAGTACTCTCTGGGGCTAGTTGCGAAGTGGGCGAATACCGTGGGCCTTGGCATCAAACCCAATAAGACGGATCTTGTGCTCTTCACTAGGAAGTACAAAACTCCTGATTTATACCCAATCAAGTTACAAACTAAGTACCTGGATCTTATTCTGGACAGCAAGCTGACGTGGAAGACGAATTTAGAGGAAAAACTTAAGCAGGCAAGCAACGCAATTCAAGTCAGCAAGAGAGCGCTGGGTAAAACGTCGGGTCTAATCTCTGCTCTAACGCACTGGATCTACTTGGTGATAGCTAGCCGATCATTGTCTACAGATGCTTGGTCTGGTGGCGAGCAGTGAAGAAAACCACCTTTGCTAGCATGGCTAACAGAGTCCAGCAGTTGGCGGCTCTCTGCACTACAGGTGCCGTAGCCTCGACTCCTTCGTATGCTCTGAATGTCCTGCCTCATCTTCCTCCGCTTAATCTCTTTGTTAGAGGCGTTGCTGCAAAAGCTGCTGACAGTCAAGAATCAGGACACTTCGAGTCAAGAATCTTCGGCCAAAGCAGTATTGAACGGGGATACGCAGAAAGCACTGACTACCTGGTTTTCACTCTGTGCTTCGAGTGAGGATATCAGGCTGACTGGGAGAGATGGGCAGGAATGCAATCAGCAAATGTGCGCAGCAGCTCTAAGCATCTGCACTGATGGCTCTAAAACAGCTGCAGGAGTGGGTGCTGCAGAATATTCTGCAGATGCAGCTATTGAAGCATTTTATTTTCCAGACGAAGGTTTTTGCGAAACGTAAAGCCACATATCTGGTGCATGCCAAAGGTACTACAAATGAGGAAATAAATATTTTTACAGACAGTCAAGTAGCGGTGAAAAAAAACTGATGTCTCACACAAGCAGATCGAAGTGTGTATTCGATTGCATTTAGGCCCTGAACAGACTGGATAACAGCAGAAGAGTCAGAATCTTCTGGATTCCCGGTCACAAAGGCATTGATGGAAATGAGAGAGCGGATGCGTTATCCAAGCACGGGGCTTATCTTCCCCTGTTTGGATCGGTCGACATCCCAACTCCTATCCAAATGATTATGTACTCAATTGACCCCAAAATGATGCAAGGTGCGACGTGCAGATGGAGTGCAACTCAGTCGTGCTGGGCAACCAAAATCATGTGGGGGTCATGCAATCTCGCATAGATTAAATACCTCCTCGAGTTAACACGGACTGACTGTTTTGTAGACTATTGTTTTGTAGCAGTACATGCTATGAAAATGGGACTCCTAACCAACGACACCTGTAAGATGTGTCAAGAGCTGGGGGTATCAGAAACAATCCAGCATCTCCTGTGTTTCTGCCCGGCACTGGGGAAAACCAGACTGCACTACTTCAGTGAGCCCTGGCTGGTGGATCTCTCGCAGCGGCGGAGCAAAAGCTGAGGGACATCTTTTAGTTCGTGAAAAAGTCTGGGGTCTACGATGGCCGCTTGGACTGAACTTTCTTTCTCGTGGTCCATTTATCTGGTATCATTATGGACCAATAGGTTTATGTATGGCATTGTGTCAGCACCACCTTACCTAGTATAACAGCTAGTTAAGGATAGTAATATTGATTGCCAGTACAAAACTTCAACTGCTGACCAGATTTGTATATCAGGCACGAGATTTATCAGCCCACTCTCCTACAGCAACGGCATTCCTATATTTGGCATCGTTATTAATATTATTTTAAATCAAACAAATATGTGAAATGAGTTATGTCAAATGAAATTCGCATCAAAACTAAAAACGTTTGCGGGCGTTTTTTTTTAAAAAAGCAATAGACTTACATGAAACATATTATCAATTTATATGTAACATAGGTGCAACTACTATGAACATAATCTTGGCACTTGCCATTAAAGTAGGTTAAGTAACAAATGCTTTCCTATAAGCTAATGTAGTTTAGTGAGTAGAGCGTCGACTTTTGAAGTGTAGTGCCACGGGTTTGAGTCCTGATTCGAGGAAGATTTATTTATAATATTGAAAAATTCAGACATGAAATTTTAATAAGGAAAATAAAAATTTCCAGCACATACAATCGTCCAAGTCCCGAAATTAATCAGGATTAAAATGCATGGCGGTGAACGCCATTCACATGACTTTGAAAGTTATAACCAATAGCGGATTGAGTTTTTCGTTAGGCATCATGGCATTTTATGGTATGTTTTGAGCTACAAAAAAAGAAATTTAACTTCAAGCAACATCTCAACTTCTTAAATGACTCAAAGCTCTGAAATGACATTTATTTGCTTTCTCACTAATGAAACCACATTTTACAGATGAAATTACAAAGAATTTCTGTCGTGTGATGCCACTGCAATAATCAAATTAATTAGCAACATGGTATCACATAGTCTGGTAATCGTGTGCACGCGCTCTCAGTGCCAGCATAATTTCTCAACGACCACGAAAATGACGTTAACAATACATTGATGCAACTTTGACTGCTTTGAAACTGCTTATTTCTTCCTGTACAAAAAATTTAAAACTCATTCACAGGCCACTTATCTCCGCCAACTAAGCGAATTGTGATCTTTTTCGCCAAGTAATGACATATAACGTAGAATAAACCGCAGGAAAAGGATTTATTGGAATTTGGGCTGTCAGCAGAAAAGTTATAGCTTTCATTATTTGTTTCAATGGAAACAATTTCATCGGATTTGTATATCGAACCGCAACAATATATTAATAAACAATCGATCAACGGAATAAAACATTATCCATAAACTACAATGAAAGAGAGCATGTAATAGTACAAAGGTTCTACAAATATACGAAGAATTAGAATTATTGACCGAGTTGTGCTTAGTCTCAGCGAATAAATTAGTTTTAATGAAACTGAATTGAAGTAGTTATGATGGCTGTTTGTCTCATTGCAAGGAATTCGAAAAGTGTGGCGCGTAACTTGCAAGTGCTGGAATATGCACGAAAAATAATCAAACAAACAAATCTGCTAGCATATATAAATTCATCTCTTGTCACTTGGTTATACATGTACTGGATATCGCATTTATTATCACTTCATCTCCGCTAGTGCTGTTGCTCGTTGCATGCGTGCAAATTGAAAAATCACAGAGACTAATAGCTTTTCAAATTGATATAAAATTAGAACAATTTACAGTATGCCGTGTGCATTGTGCACTAAAATATTATTTAACGGCTTCGAACAATTCCATCGTCAAGGCGAATGCAGAAAATTATTTTTAGCGACGCGTAATGAAGAGAGTTTGTTTTTATTTTATAATAATGTTGTTTATTTATTTATCAGAGCAACAATGCTGAATATATTTTCGAAGGATTTTGAAAAATATGTATGGAAATGAGGACATATTCATTTTAAGACTGGCTTTAGATGAGCAATCATACAGAAAATTCATTATATTCAATTATAGAGCTCTTGAAGAAAGAGTAAAATTCCTCAAAAGCTTCTGTTTTTAAATAATGTGCTGCTAAAATTTTATTGAAACTAACTATATACATATGTATCTACATGTTGGAACGTGCAATCGGTATCATGGGAAAATATGACATGAAAAGACGTTGTATGAAATTTTAGGTACAAGCATTCAATGATATGAAAGTGCAATAACAAATTTCTTACTTCCATATCTATGTTATCCTATTCGGACATTGGATTGTCGCCAAGCTTTACGTAGTAAAAATATTCCAAAATAGAGAAAGATAGTAAGAAATTGAATATAGTGCCTTCTATTGAGGAGAAGTGACGGAAGTGAAAGAAGTTTCTACAATAGAATGCGGTATCACAAAATGGCATCTGATTGATTCGATCCTTTAAGCAGAGAAACAGGGAGAAAAAAAAACAAATAGGATTCAAAACCATTTCGTAACTATTGACCTCACCTTTCATGTCCTCACATTCTATTCGGTGCCAATAAAACGAAATCAAATTATCGATTTCCTTTTGCAATATCCTTTTTCCCATTCGGCTCTGAAATATTGTTTCCCTAAAGAAGTTTTGGGCCGCTTCTACCTGAAATTGATCTCAATCTAGATTCGATGTTATCGTCAGATGAAATCTTGTTTAGGTTTAAATATAATAAATTAACTTGTTCTACCTTTGCGCCAATCGAAGGTGTTGTTGGTATCGTCAAGCAAAATCTCCATTATAGAGTCATTGTGAAATTATACAAATTAAACTTTCATTTGTAAAATTGTTGCTAGTAAATGCATTCATGCAAGGCTAACAGTCCTGATTCGAATAATGAATAAACTGGATACAAAAAATAGTAAATATTTCATTTTTAAATACTAAGTAATTTTTTCCTCGTAACCAATTGATTCCACTTACTGGAATAAAATGGAATGAAAAGGGGAAAAAAAATTATTTGATATAAGCGAATTGAGAAAGATTAAAATATTAAAATTGTACAAAATGGTAAATTGGTATAATTATCGAATACATTACATAGGTGAAAAAAAATAAGCATGACAAATTTATATTTACGCCTGTGTGAGCAGAAATAGCCTATGTAATTGAAGTTAACAATTTCAGAGAGCCAAATCAATTTTCCTCACTTTCTCTTGGGCATAGATTGAAAGTTGCAATTTTCTTTAGATACTAAAAATACAGCTATTTTCAGTTGTCCAAATTTGTAAAAAAAAAATTGTAAAAAGGTGTATTTCTGTTCGCGTCATTTAGATTTCTTCATCGATCCAATCTAACTTTGATAATTTAGCGTAAGCGTTGAGAAACCTCCTGAAGTAAAACTTGGCAGATAATGATGCTATAGGTTCCCAAAGAGGAAACCGGATTTTTTTCAATAGATGGCTTTATTTGTAAATGGTCGAGCTGTCATGTTGACAGTTGTCAATCATATTCAGTTTACAGCAATACAAGGTTCAAACAACAACAAATTATTCCCCTGTGCCAATATGTCGAGTTTTTTGCCAAACACTGAAAGAAAAACTCTTGGTTGGTTCAACTATTTTTAATAGTATTGCAACGATTCATTCAAAATCGTTAAACGAACTACGGAAAATAGTTATTTTTACTATGTTGATATAGTTAATCTAACGATATAAAAGTAGTTGGCTCTGAAATCAACTGTTTTAATTGTTTCATAACCACGAAAAATAGTTGATCTATAGAAATTCATCAATTCACTCAAAACTTCAACGTTTCGAATTATCAACAGTTTTTATGGTACTTAAACTACTTTGCAATAGTTGATTTCAACAAACGTAATTCAGTGAGCAACGTTTTTGGAATTATTCTACATAAAGTAGAATGGTTTCAACATTTGGACGTTTTTCATGCTCCGAATGAATTTTTTTTGTTTATCAACCACGCGTCATGGTGCATAAAAGTAATCAACGATTTTTTTATGGTTGTTTTAACTATAGCCCTAGCTGATGCAAAAACAACTAAGAAAAACTGTTGATTTTTCATATTCCTCATACTCATGCTCCTATTCTATCATAGAAGTTTCATATGCTACATGGCAAAATTGTGTTCGGTTTGCTGTTCGATATAATTCATATTCATGTTATGCTGTGAAGCCTTTATATTACGTTGTATAACGCTTTCTATGCAGTTAATATATGTATGTACATGACACGCATTGCGATGCGGTGCAGCGCCGTAGCAGTGAGCGCACACTGAAAGAAAAAGTTGTGGTTGATTTAACTATTATTTTTTAGTAATGCAACAATGCATTCAAATTTGTCGAATCAACTACGGAAAAAAGTTCTTTCTATTCTGCTAAAATAGTTCATTTGACCATACAAAAGTAGTTGACTTTGCTGATACAAAAAAAAAAACAACAAACATAATTCCACACTACAGACTATAGCCATTTACTATTTCGTACTATGTATATTGTTGGAATACCATTGTTTGTGGTTGCTTACTTTTTTTGCACCACGGACGTTGTTTATCAACCACGCGTCATGGTGCATAAAAGTAATCAACTATTTTTTTATGGTTGTTAACTGTAGCCCATAGTTGACGCAAAAACAACTAAGGAAAATTGTTGATTTTACCAAGAGTTTTCTTTCAGTGAATAACAACAATTTGCGAACATCGTTGCTTTTTTGTTTTTGTTTGAAGAAAAGAGCAGCCGAATGGCATCAAATGCTCGTAGAAGCTTACAAAGAACCTGATCTTAGCAAATCGCAGTGTTTTTGTTGGTTGAAAAAATTAAAGAGTTTTGATTTTGACGTAAGAAACGAGGTGCGACCCGACCAACAAAATAGTTTGAGAACGTCGAACTGCAATCATTATTCATATCGTTTCATTCATATCGTTTGAAAGCCGTGCGAAAGATCCGCAAAGTTAGTAGACAGCTGCCTCATGAGCTGACTGACCGGCAGCGCACTGAAAAAACACATAGCGCCAGACGCCATAGTTGGTAGACTTCTGGCGCCATGTACATAGTCGATTTGGGGATTGTGATAAAATATAGCGCCACACGCAATAATACAAGGCGAAAAGTATATAGGAGCAGGCGCTATGCTTATAGCCCTCCACGCCATGTACTGTAGTCTTCCACGCCATGTACTATAGTCCTCCACGCCATGCAGATGGCGTGGAGGTCTATACTATATGGCGTGGAGGACTATAGTATATGGCGTGTATGACTATAGTATATGGCGTGGAGGACTATAGTATATAGCGTGGAGGATTATAGTATATGGCGTGGAGGACTATAGTATATGGCGTGGAGGAGTATAGTATATGGCGTGGAGGACTATAGTATATGGCGTGGAGGACTATAGTATATGGCGTGGAGGACTATAGTATATGGCGTGGAGGACTATAGTATGTGGAGGACTATAGTATATGGCGTGAAGGGCTATAAGCATAGCGTCTGCTCCTATGTATTATGGCGAGTGGCGCTATATTTTATCACAAATCGACTGAAATCGACTATGTACATGGCGCCAGAAATCTATAAACTATGGCGTCTGGCGCTATGTGTTTTTTCAGTGCACCAAATATAAATTCCACCAAATATAAATTCGATAAATTCGAGTCAACATACTCACTATTGAATGTTCCTGCTCCAGTGTGAAAATTCACCGGTCGAAGTATCGAAAATATCGCAGTCAGTACTTCAGTTCAAAGTGAGTCAATTATGTAGACATAAGCTCTAATGTCACTTGCTGACATTTATACGTTCCCTCACACAGCATGGCTGCGAGTTATAGTTGGAGTGCCAAGAGCCATATTACATGGCTTATGGGACTATGTAATATAGCGTGTGGGGCCATAATTTCTGTGCCATGTAATTATGGCGCTGGAAGCCATACTGCATAGCTCAGGGCACTATGTACAAAGCGTGTGGGACCATAAATGCTGCGCCATGTTACATAGGACCACGCGCTATGTAGATTCTGACATTATGGCGCTGGGAGCCATATTGCATAGCTCAGAGTACTATGTACATAGCGTATGGAGCCATAAATAATGCGTTATGTTACATGGCTCTGGGCGCCATGTGGATTTTTTTCAGTGCGAGAAAACCGAAAACTCGCTTATGAATTACTGCACACCAGATACAAAAGAAACTCATTCTTGCATTGAATCGAGAATCGCAAAGAAAAGTGGATCTATTTTTCGAATCAAAAGTGGACATATTCACATGAACCGGCCCATTTTCCTTAACGACATACCGTGTGATTCCGACCAAGGAACCGATAGAGCCTCTTCATTGGAAACTACTACCGCACTCGGCTTCTTCACTTATTATTTTCACATGTTTTCATCTATGGGACATACACTGGCCGACTAGCACTACCATTCTTACGAAAATGTAGAAAAATGGGTCGATGAAAGGTTTGTTTTTCGAAAAATGGAAAATTCTTTCGGGATGGCATCCGCGAAAGTCCTGAGAGATAGGACAAATGTGTAGCTGCCAACGACAATAACTTTGAATGAAACGTCATGTACAATTTTTTTTACAATAAACTTTTAAATTTGAAAAAAAAATCGGTTTCATATTTGCAGACCTGGAATTTTATTTTAATTTCTTATTATTTTGCTACTTTTTATTATTGTCTTTCTTTCTTCACATTTTTTAGACATCCATTTTATTCCAGCCATGCTATTATCAAATTTTCAAAGAAGATGTTACTTGGGACCATCGATTGGACGGAGCTGAAAGTTTAAGGACTGATTTCACCCAACGTTATAAAAGTGTTTTTTGCAGGGAGGACGGAGAGGTGTAGAGCTGCAGTTATGGGTGACACTTTCTTTAACACTTTCTTAAGCCGGCTTTAGACATGCGGTGTTTGTCAAATACCGAGCACCTAGTTTGGCAAACTTCGCATGTGTGGCTGGGTTGCTCGCCTAGTGCTTGCCCTAGGCCAAGCACAAACATTCGGGTGCTCGCTATTTCCGTAGATTGTCGGTCTTTCAACACACATCAAAGTAGATGAGCACTGTGTTTGGGTATGTTCGGATCCTCGCTTTATACACTCGTTGTTTATAAATACATATAATGTCAACTGAATCTGCTGAATCAACATCCATATTTAAATCCAGATTTAAAGATATAAATATAATTAATTATTAATGCTCAGAGATACAGCAAATATTTCGTTTTTTTTTACAAAAAAATTGCGGGAGGGCCAAGTAAAAACAAAGTAGCCCACCATAGTCAATTTTGAGCTCCATTTTCGTAACTGAAATTGTTACTCTTGTTATATGATTAGTATCATATTTATTTTGGAATGCAGATATGAGCAAAAGTTCTTAATTTAGATGCGAATAGATGCAATCAACCAGGAATTTACCATTGCCCAATTTGTATGAGCAAAACATATTCTTATACTGGAATTACAATCTATTAATTTATTTCCGCAATAATTTTTGTTATGGAGAATTTTTGCTGATCTCTAGAGTAATATGTCGACAATTTATTGCTTCAAGTTTGAATATAAAAAGCTATATATAAGCCCAAAACATTAAATAAAGCGTAAAAATGTAAAATAAATATATTTTAGGTAGTATTTCGCACAATAAATTAGTGCCACAAAATTTATAGTGACACAATTTTAGGTCACTTTAAGGAATTCACCCAGTTCATCAAGAACTCAGGGTGGCTCTCCGGTTAATAGAGTTGTGCAATACGTATTGCTGTACCATAATGGGCCCTTGTGTGCCTAAAGCCTGAATTACATTGGATTGCAGTGCAGTGCACTGAAATTTAGAACTCATGTAATTGCATGTGGCAAGTCACATTAACTGCAGTGCAGTGCAGCAGACTGCACTGCATCGTTTAAGCTAATTTCTAAAAACGCTGCAGACTGCATCAGCTGACATTCGTTTGAGAGTAGTTGACCGGGCAAAAACGATTCAAATTGAGGCGGAAATTCCGTTCCAGGCATTAAATTGAAATTGGACGAAAAACAGATGCAGAAAATCTAAATATCAAACCTCCACAAATTAATTTGACATTAGTTGTGAGAACACTGCACTGCTTTCAATGTGCTTTGCAATGGGTGCACTGCTTCGACACCGCGCTGAACTGCACTGCACTGCATGCCAATGTAATTCAGGCTTAAGTGTGTCTTCTTTGGAGTCTATCTGGAGGATGCAGCCACGGAATCTAACCTAACATATCCTAAGTTCACGCATATGCCTATTGGTCCGTAGCCGTACCAAATCAGATGACCTGAAGCTTAAAGCTTTAGTCCTAGTGGCCATCGAAGGCCTAATATATTTTTGCCAATTAAAGCATGTCTTTCAACTTCTGCTCTGTCCCTAGCGTCATGTCCACCAGCTAAGGCTCACCAAAGAGGCGCTGGTTAGGAGTCGCAGTTTCACTATGTGAGCGGCTACAAGACAGTTGCCAGTAATTATGCCGACCAGTCCAGGTTAACTCAAGTAAACATCTGGTTGCTGCGGCATTAGGCGTGTTTTTTGCTCCTTTGTCCAGCAGAGAACAGAGTATACGCATTGAAAACAACAACACTCCTGTACCAGTGAATTCAGTAGTACAGAAATTCTATTCCTCTACCAATGAGGAATAGAATTTCACGTGCTGAACTATAGAATGTGCTGATAGAAAAAAGAAAAGCTCACGCGAAGTTTTCTTTTTTTCCTGTGAGGTGCCTTTTGTTTTTTTAAGGCTATGTTGAATGTTTCGCTGTTTTGTGCTACCTCAGTGAATACGGCAACCTATGTCAGTCTTAGCGAATGCACTGCTGTTTTCTACTAGATCGTTTTTTTTTGCGGCGTAGTTCAGTTCTGTTCTGTACCGGAGCAAAAAAAACGCACCTATTGTTTGACTAATACATGATTTTGGCTACCCTGCAGATCTGAGTTACAGGTTACAACTGTTTAAATTATCCGAGTTTGAATTAAATCAAATTTTTTTATATTCATAAAAAGTAAGGTACGTGCAAAACTCCGCTGAACTGATTCAACAGCATCAGAAAGGTATTTGAAGCTAGGACACCACACTTGACCACAAGATTCAAGTAAAGAACGGCGTAGAGTTATAAACAGATGGACACATGTAGATATACTAAATTAATTGTGGCAGGAACGAATCACAAAGCCAGTAATCCGAGAAGCTTTTTTAGTGATGGCTAAGACATGAAAATCGAATTTCAGCTTACAATCAAAGGTGACCTAAAGATCAAAGAAATGTTCAACAGAAGAGAGAATAGTACCACAAATAACAAAAGGAAAGACATGTGACATAGAATAACACTTGGAAACATTAAGAGACTAACAATTCAAGTTACACCAACCAAAGAAAGCATTCAGATCTTCCTGACACCAAAAATTGGGACCAGGAGAACAGTTGGAGTCAAGTGAGAGCAAAAGCAATTTAACTTCAGCAGGGTTTGTCACGACTGAGGAGAAGCAAGCAGAGAAATCAAAAGAAAAGCATTCAGAAAAAGGAGTTGACGGGTTGGCGTTAACAGAGGGAAAAAGAATGGCAGAAAGATTGCAAATATCAAGATGATTGGAAGATGTAAAGTAAATACTAGGGCGCCAGAAAGAGAGGGAGAGTCTTTTAAGGAGCGGACAAACGACCAGAAACTTTAAAGGTTATTCGAGTTCAACGAAAATTTAGGAAATAATTGAGCAATGATAGTCTTATTTCCTCCTCGGCAGAGGAACGTAAACGGAAAAAGATAGCATAATTTTCGCCAGATTGAGAATTCACAAATTTTGAATGTTCACATATTCTATCTTTAAAGGCATTTTATCTTTAAAGGCGAGAATAGAAAACATGAGTATATGCCGAGATCAATTCCAGAAGAATAGCATAAATATTAAGAAATAGCAGAGTCAATATCGGGACCCTGGCAGCAATTAAACCAACTAATTGAATTCATATCAAAGACAAGCGGTAAAAATTGGTTTTTTTAAAGCTAAACCGACACGCAGTGAAACATTAAATGCGATCCGAGAAATTAACAAACACATTAAAAGAAAGGGGAAAATGCTTGGTGTCTTGGAACAAATGATAGGGTAGGAAGGAGACTCAATATGAGAGAGGATGAGGTCAAGGATCTTGTTATTAGCATTCAAAAAACAGTTAAATTATGCAAATCAGCAGAAAGCGAGAAAGGAGGAGTTCCATTGTACAGAAGGCAAGCCTGTTAAAAGGGATATATAAGTACGCAACGAGGATTTAGGAGCCAAAGAGACACAGACAGCAAATTGATTCTACACACACCCTATTAAGATAGCAGCTTGGAGCCAAAAACTACTCAGACCAAAAATACCGTCCAATCTCTACAAACGATCAAAAGCATATAACGAGAAGGATATTGCATCAACCTAAAATACTGTTTTTACGAAGACTTCCAAAATAATTTATTTCCAATATAAAAGGTCACTTCGAACTTTGCCTAAGCAAAACTTACAGTCAAGATTAGACAGATTTAAGCACTGTCTTCGATTTTACGTGAAATTTGCATACGAAATTTCGCATGAAATCTGTTTCGGCGAAAATTTAGCTTGAAAATAAGCAAGAGTTGTACTAAGTTCTTAGCATGAAAAGTTGCTTTGAAGTTGCTTTCGCGTTGAAAACATAGATGGCACTGAAACATGTCTCCAATAATTTCACGCATATTTAGTTTGTGCAGTTCATTCTTTCGAGCGAAAAAGTGACATTTGGTGTTTCAATTTGAAAATGGAGCAGTGCAAATGTCTTTCCAATAAGAAAATCGATCGAAAAGTGAATTCTTGACAATTCTTGACATTTTATCCGTCAGAAATGAGTATTGTCTCTGCTTTTCTCCATTGCCAAAATTTTCGCCCGAAAGAATGACCAGATAATGGAGACATGTCAAAATTTCACGTGAACTCGAACTCAGTACCAGCCTGTAGCGTGAAAAGCTGCTTCTTTGCGTCAAAAATTGCTTTCGGAATTGAAATGCAGATGGCATTGGCATATGTATCCAATCATGTCACTCCAATTTAGTATGTGCAGTGAGGTTTGGCGTTTGAATTTGAAAATTGAACCTGGAATTTTCAATAACCAGACAGATCGAAAGTAGAAATTCTTGACATTTTATTCATCAGAAATTAGCAGAGTCTCGGTTTTTCTCCATTGTTGAAATTTTCGCACGAAAGAATGACCAGATAATGGAGACCTGTCAAAATTTAGCTTCACGATTAACTCAGTAGCAGCCTTTAAACAAAAACCGTACCTGGAATAGGAATGCATTACGTGAGACATTTTATATATATATATTCATTTATAAAATGTCTCATTTTATATATATATATATATATATATATATATATATATATATATATATATATATATATATATATATATATATATATACATATATATATATATATATATATATATATATATATATATATATATATATATATATATATTCGGATATATTCAAAATAAAGGTATTTTCAGACCCGCCACCTACTCAGATTTCTCCGATCACTTTGCAACTGGAAGCAATTGTTAAAAGATTCAAATACTTTAAGCACACGCAAGTCATCGGCAAACAGAAAGTAGGGAGAACAAATAGAGGAAGGAAGATCACTGATAAATCGAGGACCAATAATGGACCAAATATCGAACCCTGGAATACGCCAGAAAGAGGACAGGAAAAGATGATGTGGTGAATTATAAGACCGAAAACACAAGAATAACCCAGATATTGAACTTTTATTATAACTTACAAGAAGTAAAGAACATGGACTGTCAAAAATATTCTTGAAAATCTTATATGGGTATCGAAATAATGAACGAGAAGGATAGCATCTCGATAGCATTAGGAGGATAGCATCTCGATTGTCCGAGACTAAAAAAATATATGACTAACCCACAGATTATTTCATAAGTTTTATTTATTGTTTACTGAGTAAAAAACTGAGTTTATTGAGAAGATGTTTCTCAATAACCAAAGTAAAACAAAGAAAACAAAGAGAATTAAGCCACATTCAAATAAATTAGCTCAACAGTACCGAAGAGATTTCAGATGTACAATAAACTGTCTTCCTGTTTATTGAGTTGATGAATAAATGATGAAGACCAAGCATAGATGGCAAATATGCGTCAAGGAATTTCATTCATATATCTTTTTGAACTCTTTTTAAACTTACATCGATTCCACTGTACAAATGCTCCATTCGTTCTTAAAATCAAAATCGACATGCATTGATCGAACACTATTTACCCGCTGTCTCTATGTCATCGCATACTTTGCTTGGAAGCCAATTAGATGTTTTTATTTTTACTATGTTGCTTTTTTAAATAGATAACACAATGTTTCCAGTCTCAATGTGCTGATAAAAAAACCTTAATCCATGATCTGAATATCAATTAAGTTTGATAACTGTAATTATGAAATGAATACTGTTCGAGCAATTTATTTTAATTCGCTGTCTGTCAAGCATCGTAAATATTGTGGTCAATATCTTAATGTGGTCATGATTTTAGAGGCGAAACTATGCTACCTACAAAATATCGTCTATCCGACTATCGTCAGCTGTAGATAATATACGTATAAAAACTGTCTGTAATATACGTATAAAAACAGTGAATATAAATTCATCTTGATTGTTGCTAGACTTGAATGATTTCTTATTCGATATCCATCTTAAACGTTTTAGATAAAATTGCTTCAAGCATCATTTATTTTCTGCTGACAAACTTGAACGCCAAGTGCAGATACTGTATCGACCTTAGACTTATTCATTTTTATAAACTTCAATTCAATCTAATTGTAATTTTATTGGGTGATTATTTAAGATGGATAAGTTAGAAGTGCAAACGAGTTTTTTTCGCACAATGAGGAGTGTCAATGCAAGTTCATTTTTTGCACTGAATCAACTTTTTAAGCTTTTATTCTTGAAAATTTCTCATTTCAAAGATAATAAGCTCGAACGAATACAAATTAACTTCTTGCAATTAATTTATTAGTTGATATGAAATAAACGGCTGGATGATTATTGTGGCAGTTGTTCTTTCATGAATTTATGTCACGGGGCGTACAGAAATTGAACTTATCTCTATTTACGGATCGAGATCAACGAGTATACAGTATTTAGCGGATCATGCTACACACTTAATTCTGGTTATTTAAAAAATATGTGCACGAAAAGTTAGTTTTATACAAATGCGATTATGTTTGGATGCATTTCCAAATCGCAAGTTCCCAAATTACGAAAACTCATCAAGTAGATAAATAAATAAAAGTAAATCTTTTGGATCGCTGGTCGAATCAACATACTCCATATCTTCAGGCAAATACTTTCCACTCAGCGAAACATGCAAACTATTAAAACTACAGTACTAAATTTACAGGACGTTCAGCGTTGAAAACTATTCGGGTCGTAATTCGTAACGAGTCACACATTTATTCGGCTTAATTGCCACGATTTATTTCACATGAAACCGTCTCGCACAGATTTGTAGATATGCAGGGTTAACAAATCGTTTCGAGCCCGTACGGGGTGACTTTACAGTTCACTGACTGTCTCTAAAAATGTCGTTTCGAACGGTAGGAGTAGGAACCAGGTCGAAATGTACGGACTACTGATTGCGCAATTAATTAAGCAACTGGGGTATTGGTTGTGCATTAAACATTCAATCTTGATCTGTACTTCGAGCTGGTGAGACTCCACGAAGTTTACGCTACAGAAAATATCTAGAAGGTTAAAGTTTGATGTGGATATGAACATTTATTTTGTTTTCCAGTTTATAAGTGGGTTAATGTTTGCAACACTGTCTACTTCTTTTAAGGCTAAGTATACTTCCGAAAATCATTTAATACATTGCTGGCATAGCTATTATTGTGTGAAATACCGAAAATTTTAAGTCAATTCTATAGATTGAGACATCTGCCAGAGGTCCGTCTGAATTAACCTTTATTAATATGTTGTAATGGTGATTAGTCAAATAAGGTTCGGTATTTCTTTATTTGCTGAGGTGTAGGAGACTGTTTGAAGAAATTCCTCGTGATTGCCCTGGTGCTATATCAAAAATGAATGTTACGCCATTAAGTAATAAGGTCGCGTAAGCTTTCATTGAAAAAAAGAATACTTCTCTTTGCAAAATTTAATGAAATTAACGAGATATATATGCAGGGTAGCCAAGTTAGATGGAATTGTTTCTGTAGAATTATAAAATTGAAAATTCTTTTTTCACTAAATGGTTTCGAAAGTATGCACTGATTCTCATCAGACATCAGCTCCAGGGTCGGATTTAAGTATAGGCATTTATGGGCAACTGCCTAGGATGGCAAAAAGGAGGTGATTGACAAACACCGCATATCTAAAGCCGGCTTTAAATTAATTTAATATTTTTGTGAGTCAATTTTGGTCACCAAATAAACAAAGTAAAAATTAAGAAACGATGAATTTGAATATGATAGAGGCCATAGTTAAAACTAAAGTATAAATTTTACTTTCACTAATTTTTACATAGCCAATTATATCATTATTGTTTTTGCCACATTTGGACATCCATACCAAGTAAAAATAAAGTAGCCCACCACAGTCAATTTTGTGCTCCATTTTCGTAACTGAAATTGTTACTCCTCTTATATGATTAGTATCATATTTATTTTGGAATGCATATATGAGCAAAAGTTCTTAATTTAGATGCGAATAGAAAATTCGGTATTCCAGATAACCACTAACAATCAACCAGGAATTTACCATTACCCAATTTGTATGATTCTAATCTTAGAAAATCAGCAAAAGCTGAATCAATTATGCGTTTCTTGAAAAGAATAAAAAACTATTTACACTCCACGATGACGGAAGATCGCTCAACAGCTCAACAATTTTGTGTATTGAATCTGAATTACTTCGTTCTTTAGACTTCGAAAAACTAATGACGCAATTTGCTAAAAAAAATAAATTATGCGAGTATGTAACTAACAAGTGTAAGTATTTATTTAGTAAAAAAAATGTTGGGCAAATGCCTAGATGGTAGGACCATCGGCCGGACGGGGGTGAAAAAGGCTGAAACTGGTAGAGGTGACCTTGCTTAATAGTACATAAGTGATTTTACGTGAGGGCGGACATGTGGAGGCGAGGTAAGTGGGGGAAAAAACCATATTTGAAAAATATGAAATGCGACTTCACAGACCCCTCTCCCTTTCCACTTTTAAACAAACTGAATGAAATCATCCGACCACCCTCGACCCTCTTCACGCCCTGTGCGCAAACACTCGACCGATGGAGGTTCGATGTTTCCATTCACTTTTTTTAACCATCAAAGTGTAGTGCATCAGAATGGAATAATCCGATGATTCTCCATCGCCTGCACCTTCACCTGCCTACCCACACTTTTAAACGATCAAAACGGTGTCATTTAACCTTCCCCTATGCCCATCATCTAGACAGCACTGTTTCCTTGAAATGCTCCCAATCTGTAATGTATACAGAAACATTCTAGGTAATGTTTTAATGTTTTTAATGTTTTCATATTTGTTTAAAATTTGGTGCGTTATTTGTCTTTGCTTATCAGTATTGATTCGAGTTTCAACAAGATGCGAATATTTGTGTTTTTGAGCATAATTTGCCATCGCGACGAGTTTCTCGGTTTTTTATATCCTTTTCGCGTGCTAAGTGAAGCAGTTTTATGCCGGAAGTGTGGGGAAAATGTCCGTGCAAATCGCGACACCTTGATTTTAAGATGTCCTGGAACGATTTATAAGTCGTTTGGATACCATAATCGGCAAAAAATCAGGTGCACATTGAAGTTCTTGCGATGACGGGTCCTTGGTTTTCAGGTACCCACTTAAGTTTGGAGGACATTTTTGGCGTTTTGTTGCATATTATGTTACATCTCCTCCGCCACATGTCATCAGACTCGAGAAAGAATTGATGCTTTTGAGACAAACAGTCATTGATTGGCTAAGGTTTTGTCGGGAATTATGCTGTTTTTGGATCAGCATGAAGAAAAGAAAAATCCACGGTCCCGGGACAATTTTTGAGGTCGACGAATGCAAGCTGGGCAAACGGAAAAACTATCGCGGTCGGCTTGTAACGGGTCAATAGGTTTTCGGAGGTATTTGCCGTGAGACAAGAGAAGCGTTTGTGGTTCCCGTTAACACGCGAGACAGAAAAACGCTAAACGCTAATAAAGCTACACTTATTTGAGAATATCAAATAAATTTTTTCATCTTTAAATGTTTATTTTAAATTTTTTATCGCTTTATTTGAAACTAGCTACTGTGGAGAATTGTTATCCTTATTTGTTATTATGATTGCCAATAAATTATTGCCACTATTAATTACATTTTTTTACGTTTTCGATGTACTTTTAACACCTCTGCGCATTACATCTCCTGCTGATTGTTTGAAAACGGGAGAGGGGAGGTAGAGTTGAATTTTAAATTTGAAAAATTTTGAGGAAAATATCAATATTTTACTCATGAGGGTTATTAATCGCGGTTCCTTTCTTGTCTATAAATCAGCATAGACCACGTATAATACCAAGCAGAGAATATTTGATACAGATATATAGATTGTTTGCAGAATAAGCCTCCGATGGCAGAATCAAATGGAATTGTTTGTGTGGGATGCAAGGTTTTTTTTTCCATCATACCTTTATTAAACTGCTACTTTCGTATAAGAAGCTTCAGATAGTTTTAAAATCATACATGCTAAAACAAGTGCTCAAATAGTTGAAGGCGTGAACATTTTGGACCCAAGATACTTTATTGACTTAAAGTCAGACAGCAAAGAACAAAGCTATGATCTGTGTTCTAGAATTACAATGTTCAATGTTCATGCAAAAGAGTTTGAAAAGCAACGAAAGTAGCTACCCAAGTTGTTTTTTTTTTACGTTAGAGATGGAAGGTCCAACGGGTCAGTTCTTTTTAATCGCTGAAATTTACGATGAGTTAGTATTTTTTTGCCAGCCTGTTGGGGTGATGAGCGAGGGCTGCAATATATTTTCCACTACGGTTCTTAATTTCCTCTGAAATCGTCTCGATTCGCAGGTCCTTATGGAGATTGGCTTTGCGGAAGTACCACGGGGCTCCGGTGATAGATCGGAGTCTTCTTAATTGGGTCCTCTGGATGATGTTGAAGTTTGACGGGCGAGCTGCACCCCATATCTGTAAGCCATATGTCCAGATTGGCTTTAGTACAGACTTATAGATGAGCACTTTAGAGTCGAGAGAAAGTTTTGACATGCTATTGAGCATCCATTTGAGGTTTATGAATTGGATTTTCGCTTCAGTTGTTGATTTTTAGCTTCAATGTGCCGCTTCTAAGTGAACCTCCTGTCAAGGTGCATTTCGAGATACTTTACTTCGTTACTTTGAGGTATAGGTACATTGTTTAGATATACTTGAGGACAAGTCAGTTTTAGCAATGTGAAGGTAACGTGGATGCATTTGGTTTCGTTCATTCTGATTCTCCATTTTGCTAGACATTCTTCAAGAAGTGAGATGTGGCCTTGCAGAGTACGGGATGCCGTAACTGGATCTGAATCAGTACATAGTATGGCAACGTCGTCCGCAAAAGTAGCTGTCGTTGTTTTGTCGCATATTGGGAGATCAGATGTGAATATAGTGTAAAGTACCGGTCTCAAAACACTTCCTTGAGGTACACCAACATACACACGATGTTTAGCGGTAGAATAGCTTTTGTATCTCACCTGGAATGTGCGGTATTTTAAGTATAGATTCAATTTGGAAGATCAACCCTTCATGCCAGACTTTATCGAAGGCATGAGTTACGTCTAAAAAGATTGCTGAGCAGTACTTCTTGTCTTCGAATGGTATTTTAAGGTCTGACTCAAGGTGGAAAAAAAAATTGATAGTAAAAATGTTTAATAATTTTATAACTTAATTAAGTTTGTTGAGCGACTCCGTTATAAAAATGGATCATATTTGACATTAATTTAAATTTTTTTCTTTTCAACATTGTATCTGTTTAGTTTTCTCGCTTCAAATATGTATATTCACATACGTTAATTCTTACTGCTTATTGCACGAAATCGAATGCAGTTAGTTTAAGAATATCATGATCAATTTGGGGTCGCGGTGCCAATATGCACATTTTTGTATAGCACGAAACAGCTGAAATTAATTAATGTTACGGAAATATTCATTATATTTTGAATTTGAGTTGCTCCTTTCTACGAGAGCTCACTCTAAATACCTTATCGTCAGTTAAATATTTAAATTTAAAAAATCTCCCACGTTATTAGAACATTCCACAGCACTAACAAAAACTAACTGACACGCCACTGTGGCATATATTTTGTAACGAGTACAGCATCCATGTCCACTTACCTATCCAGCATTCAAAAAAACAATAACAATAACAAAGGTCTGCAATTAGTACGAAGGGTTTCCTCCTGTCATCCCCAGTGCTCACCGTGACGAACAACAGTCTCGTACTTTATGACAGTTTCACATGCCCTGCAACATAGTGCCACTCACATATAGCATGTAGACTGACTACAACGGCTTCTAGTGGGAACATGCATTCAAACTGGTAAATGTTTAAATTGTGTGAAGTAACAAGTTCAGCTCTTCAATTAACTTGACCTGCAAAATAATATATCAACTTTAGTATGTCAAGTTCCATAGACAAATTGTGGATTTGTCACTTCATAATACAGTGCTGATGGCTACGACGATTATGTTATGACATTTATTCAGTATTTTTTGTGGCAGTCTAACAGTTTTAGATGGATTTCTAAATTCAGGAGTATATTCACAACGACTTTAGAAGTGGGGAATTTAAAATTATCAAAAGTTCGCTTTAATAAGTTTGTTGTATCTATAGTTTGTATATGCTACAATGGCTCTTATATACATGCGAGACTAATTTCATACAACTTGATCCAGCTTACTATTTAATTCGAATATCTGCACAAGTTCAATTCACAACATTATTTAGAATATCAAATGCGTTCGGATTTTAATGTTTTATTTTTTTATTTTTTATGGCTAATCTGAAACAATTACGAAAGCAGTCATTGATCAGATGCACGAAATAAATAATAACACGTTGCGGGTCTTGGAGGTAAACTCCGTGGATACTTTATATCAGAGCCAATGTGTATAGTCATTAGTTTCGGGGCTCACTTAAGTTAACTTCAAGCCAGATGTGTCATTCATGGCTCGATGCGTACCATAGACGCGATAAACTAGAAGCCAATTTTCTAACCCTTAAGGCACATTAAAATGCACGAAACAAATTCTAAATAATGTTTTTCGAATTTTACAAACTAATCGAATATTCAGATTAACCATTATTTAAGAGTGAGAAAAAACTATATTCTGGAAATAATATTTCTTGGTGGTAGTTGAATTTGTTATAAAAACTATTAAAAACATTTTGAAAATACTTGCGAAAAAATATATTTACCTACTGAAATTCCACTTTGGCTGCTATAAAAGCACAAAATTTAAGTGAAATTTCGAGTCCGTTCTATCAGTGTAGTCAGATTGAAGTATTTTCCCTAAATGGGAGATTTTTTATGAGAACAACGCTTCCAGTATTTTTCTGTGGGAGATCCAAATTAATATGCAAGAAAACTTAGAGGGTTTCCAAGCAAAAAATCCAACTTTTTTTTACGTGGCATTTTTTCTGACCGCAATCTCTCAGCAAAACTAATATTGTAACCCATTGTAATAGAAATTTCAATTATGTTTTTAGTACCAAAGGTGTTTGGAAAATATTTAGAATACCAGTAGTGAAAAGAAAACCAAGCCATTATCGCTCGACTCAGCTAACTTTTACCCTTAGTAAACGTAAACACCCCCTATTTCGCTAAATGAAGTAATGATTTGTCATGCTACGACTACCAAACACCTCGGAATCAGATTTTACAGACAGTTAACAGCATTTAGAAACCGGATTTGGAAAAATAACGCACCAGAACCGCTAGAAACACATTGAAAGTTACAGGTATAGAACGATTTTTGTGGTTGCCATACGAAAAATTTTCAGAACATGGAAAATTAAAATATTGGTTACCTACATTCATTAAAAGGGGGCCCGGTAGCTCTGCTCGCTAAGGCGTCAGGCCGAAAAGCGGCGTCCTACGGGGCCTGCGGGTTCGAATCCCGCCAGTGCCATGACTGTAAGTGTGAATGCGTGTGATTGTCTATGAGGGTGGCAAATGGGCCCAAACTGGTGGCCTAATGCTGGCCGCGTTCCCGACAGCCCTTTTCACTAGCCAAACTTAACCTAACCTACATTCATTGAATATTTTCGTCATAAGAATAATTAACGTTAGCATATTGATACAAAAATGACAAAATCACCTCATGCTAGTAACTCTTTGCAGGAACCAAAGCAAAAATGTATCAAATCTGTTTCACTTTGAAATCAACCTATCCTTTGGTTCCCGCAAAGAGTTCGTTTGGAATCTGATGAATGCATTGGAAGTTATAGTGGTACAGATAAATTTAAGGCTACCACCGTCAAAAGTTTTCAAATTACCGAAATCTTAATATTTATTGTTTATTGTCACTGTGAGATTATTAGCATTTGAAAGTTTTGTGATAAAATCGCTTACTACAGATATGGCAGAAACTACAAGAAGACCCATAACTGATAGCCCTATAATGGTTTTTCAACCAGATTCCTGCTGAGTGTTGCCTTTAATAAGGTCCATTTATCATATGAATTTCATTGTGATTTCATGACTGCAGTGGAAGCTATAAGGCAAAAGGAAGTTATAATTTACTTAGCAAATTTTGCAAATTCAAGACACCAAAATTACCATAGCTGGCAGCTTCAACATAATTGTTCAATGGAATTTCCAACAAATTTGTCTAAGTGCTTCCAGCTACTGACTGAATTTCGTCAAAATTTTGTGACTGAATCAGAATTCTTAGGGCAAAAAGCAGTTTTTTTACCACATTCAAATACCGCTTCTATCAGACTCAAAGCCAATACATTCTGTGAATTCAGCTGTATCTGATTATCAGATCGTGAGTTCCCGTGAGTTTCCGTTTATGACGCTAAAACCAACCTCAATATTCTTAAAATAGATAATAAACCTACATTAGTTACTGTGAAGAGGGCTGATGTAATTGACAGTAGCCTGGTAGCTTCAGATATACGGAAATCTGGCAAGTGTCTGCCCTTCCATTACTCTCAGACCGTCACTGATCATGCTGTATCGGTTGCTCTAAAATCTTAACCAAAAGGGTTTGGAACTCAAAACCTGCACAATAAGGAGTTCACTCCAAAAAAAATAGAGAGATATTTCAAAGCGTTAGTCAATGTAAGTCTTACAAGTTCGTTTTATGAAACGATGAACTTACGGAAGCTAGAATCCGCACATGAACACCGTTTAGTAATACAAGGAGTTGTTACTCTTTAACAAGAAGATTCAACAAGCCAAACGTGACTTATGGAGAGCATTCTGTGTCTACCAGAGACATACACGACGACATGGTGGGAACATAAGGGGACTCTGTTCCACCATATTCCCTCGTCACAGGCTGAACCAAAGAGTTTAAGCTGGGAAAAACATCCAATGAAGGCGAACACAACGAAGGACGTCCAACCACATCCCTCACTGAAGACAATGTAAAGAAACTCAAAGATGTCATGTAGGTAGATCAAAAAATGACCAGCACGCAAGTAGCTGAGGTCATAGGGATTTCGAATGAAAATAATCGTTGCCCAAGAATTACATATGAAGAAGGTCTTTGCGCGTTGGAGGCCGAGAATGTTAACCGACTGGCAAAAGAAGAAACAAGTCGACATTTCGAGAGTGAATCTCGAAAAGTTCCAGGCAGATCAGGAGATAGTTTGTCACGCTTGAGATTTGAATCTACCATTTTGATCCAAAAAACAAACAGCAGTCCATGACGTGGAAGCAACCCTCTTCACCATCGCCGAAGGAATTCAAAGTGGCGAGCTCGGCGGAGAAGGCTATGCATGAGTTTTTTGGGACGCTGAAGGAATTATCATAGTGGAATATTTGGAAAAGAGAGCCACTATATCAGGCTCTTACTACGCCGACCAAATAAGAAGATTGCGAGGGGCAATGAAGAAAAAAAGACGCGGCAATTTGTTTTATTAAGATAACGAACCGGCTCACAAGGCTGCAGCTTCGATGGCTGCAGTTTTAAAAAAAGGATTTGAACTTTTATCTAGTGACTTTTACACATCTTTCCTCGGCTCAAGAAACACCTTTGGGGTAAGAAATTTGAAGATGATAGCGAAGTGATGGCCACTTTTGAGGTATTTTGGGAGAGTCAAGATAAATAATTTTTTTCTAAGGGTATCCTGGGTTTGGAAAAAAATTGGACTAAATGTATTAACTTATTAAGTGACTATGCTGAAAAAGAAATATAGCTTTTAAGTTTAATCCCCTTGGTTTCTATTCATTATCATTACTTATTGATCAACCTTCGTATGCTGTTAGCTTATTAATCAAATTAACGACAATGTGCATAGACAACAGAGCAGTCATTCTCGTTCAGAGTGACTTTCATCGGAAAGGGAAACATACTCCTATTTGGATTGAATAGGTGACAGTGCATGGTAGTGTCGTTGGAAATGAAAAAGCAGACGAATTGGCAAGCAGAGTTTCAGGAGGTAGGAACAGCCCTTGTTTTACTGTACCACGGTTACTTGCTAATACTACAGGCAAAATAGGTATGGGCTAAACTAAAGTCAGAGTAGGAAAACAAGAAGGACGTTAAGAAATTTTTAAGAGAGTATTGCGAAATTGGCAGGAAGTGCAAGCGTTGTAAGCGGCAGTCATTTTCTATAACCTTGCCTCACTTACCACTCGGAAAAACGTCTAAATCTTAGGAATCAAAAAAGCTGGTGCGTTTCTATTACAAGGTGGTTGTAATCTTAGCATTTTTTACTCCAATAATGACAAAATGGCTGGTACTGGCAGCCCTTTACTAGCACAAAATCTGGTTCGCGTTAAGACAAACTTACTCTGTGAACTTCGTTTTGATCTTGAAATTGGATCGAAAGCTATAGGCATGAAAAAATGTTGAGATTTACTGCCCGAAAAAGTTTCAAAATTATGGCAGCAGATATATATATATACCTATATATATATATATATATATATATATATATATATATATATATATATATATATATATGTATATTTTGTATATATATATTTATATATATATATACAAAAATATATGAACTTTCGGTGAAACGGTTTTACTACTAATTTTCTTCAACAATCAGTAAAAAAAACATCGGTTGTTCACTTCTGTTGATTGTTTTCCTAAAATTCGGCCCAATGATCTAATGATCTGATCTATTTAATTTCTTTACTTGAAATAAATCAAAACACAAATCTACCACATTCAGAATTTCGGAACACCATTCAATTCAAAAAACGATTTAAAAACAATGCATTCTTTCTTACATCGAGCCCAATCTCAACTTTCCCGACCAGCAGTAATTCATAGCTCGTGGATGGCATTGTAATAAAAACTCACTAATAATTATTTTTTTCGAGAATCCCTTCAAGCTAAACACAATGTCCTTGTTCTCATCCCTTTCAGTGAATTTACGACAATAATTGTTACCAACTATGTGGATGACAGAGGCTGGCATAGCAAAGAGATACAAAAAAGGGTGCTCCAACAAGTACTGGAAAAAAAACCTCTAGGCAAACAATGGCCTTGAGAATGGTATAAGTGCAGTTAAAGCGAAAATGCAGAAAAGCTTAAATCAAACCAATGCTAAGTGCATGTGCTCTTACATTACTGGAACGCTTTCAAACTTTTCGTTTTATTTGTTATTTATTAACATGGCAAAGACTTGGAAGAGCTATCGAATTTTATTGAAAAAATCGCGAAACGAATGTGTTATTTTAAAAAGAAATTCTAGAAGGAAAAAAAACAATCTAGAAAAACACGGTTTTCGCTTTGAATGAGATCAACGTTACTAGGTGTCAAAGCATTTTATGAGTCAAGCGATGAAAAAAATTGTTTTCATCTCATTGATTTTGATACACTGTTATCAGGAAAACTGCAAATCTTAATGTTATTTTTAAATATGTATCCTTGTACGAAAACTCATACGATCCATTCGTTTCTAGTCTTAAAAAATATGCTGCTCTCATATCCTTGACAAATCACGTCAAAACGAAACTGTTTCATAGCACTGTTATATATCGTTTAAATAGAGCATGTATGATTGCAAAATATTTTATTCATTACGCTTTAAGTGAAAATTAAAATTATTTCATATAATCGTAGTGAGATAGAAAAAACTACAGTACGGTCAAAACATGCATCTAACAGGCGTAGCATCAGCGAGTCAGCTTCATTCAGCTAAAAAATTTAAATTTAAGCCCGAACTGACTCCAACGTCAATGAAATAAACTATTCATTTTATCATTAATAAAGAATCTTTTTGCTTGCCCTTACTCGGTGCTGGTGCAGACGAAATCGTTTGAAGAGACCGGGTCTTCAGTCGCGACCCCAAAAAGGACGCAAACTTGTGAGTAAGTGGATACATGTATATGTAAAAGTATATTTTTGAATTTCGGGGCCTAATGCAAAACGCGCTAGCTGTCCGTAAGGCAGCTAGAGCTCCTCGTCGGCATTTTCAAAAATTCCATTTCATTCAGGCAGTTACCACGCATAGGAAGTACATGTAGCACAACTTTATGAATAATAAAATGTTAAATAAGAACTTTTGGGATGAGTTTGTTCAACGTTACGTAACCAAGAGGCTCGCTAATTGCCACATTACCTCTGCCTTATCATTGATAGTTTTTGCACTGACGACAGAAATGTGCAGTGCTGCTGACCCACACGAATGCCTCAAATTCTCATTCCTTTCATTTCGTATTGATGGTGTTATTTTCCGTAATTGACAGCTAACCAGGGCGTTGTAAAAATAATGTCGATGTGGAGCAGAAAGGGCTTTCAGACCCTTCACTGCCTCCTAGCGTGTCTTTACCATCCAGCGAAAGTGTAATTTTCTGTTCATGTTCAGGTCAAACGTGATGTTATATTCTGAGAGATTGCTGTTACGTAACCGTAATGGACGATGGCACCTAGCGAGGAACTGACAATCTTTTGTGCAATATACCGCGTTAACTCGAGTATAGTTCATGTGACGGCTATCATATTTCAACATTTTATATGATTGCGTGTCATGAAGTATCCGCTGAAGATTGCCAGCAATAGTCGTTTTTCAGTTTCGCTTCTGCAATTTAAACACGAGTCAACAGAAGGTTAGACAGTAATTTTCAATTGTTTTCGGAAGAGACTTAAAGGTCAGAGACGTTGCTTGCTAGTTACTCTTGATTGGCGATTTCGAAGCTTGTTGGTAGAGGGAACCATTTTTCCAGTCGACATCACTTTCATTAGCGATAGATCATTGGTTTTGATACGTGAAGCTCTCAGCATATACCAGGGGATGTTTTACGTGGAATTTAGGTACACGCCATTGTAGGATGTGCTCCGTATATTAGATATAGGTTATTTTTGGTCATACACCCACTAGTTATGATATGTTTTGATATAATTAGGCAGTTTAACGCCGAAGTATTATTTTAAAAGAAGGGGTTGGAGGACGTTTGCACAATAGAGCCAATGAGATGGTCAGAATAATCAAATCATATCAAGTTTGCTACTTTTTATATGAATTTATTTCTTTATATTTCATGTTAATTTATTTCATTTACCTTCAAGTAATTAATAGTTCTTAGCTAATAGTCCGGAAATATTTCAGAAATATTTCCGAAACATTTCAGATATATTTTAGAAATACTTCCGACACATTCGCGGACAGTATCTGTCCGTTGCTGCCTACACATGGCCGGAAAGTTCATTCATAATAAGCCTGGATTTATTTATTTATTTATTTATTTATTTATTGTCTAAATCCACAGAACAAATCCAATAATTGAATAGACAAGAAGAAAAAATAAAAATAAATACAAGTATATAAAATATGTAGGAAAAAGAAAATAATATGAAAACCAAGAAAATTAATATGAAAATATCATGAGACCAAGAAAATTAATAAATTCAGAATGAAGTAATAATACAAAAAAGAATAAAAAGCAAATCGATCGGAAAAGAAACAAACAAAATGAGTAAAATTAGAACATATTACGATTATAAGAGATAACGTTATTACTAATGTTCGAAGAACATTAGTATTAAAATCGATTCGGCCAAAAATTCATATTTCTTTATATATATATATATATGTACAAAAAATTTCAGTGAGATAATCTCGGGAACGCGCCATTCGATTGAGCTGAAACTTTCAGGATACATTGGTGTATATGCAGAATAGGTCCAGGTCTCTTTAAATGTCAGTTATTGTAAACCTTTTCGCGCCGGCGGGCATTTAAGTGATATTTTTAATATACCTATTATTTCGTGCACAAATGATTTTCGCAAAAATAAAGTTAATAAAATAAATTTCTAACGTGTTTTACATATGAATCGGATAATGCTTTGGAATATTTTAACCCTATGTGTGCGCTGGGTGCCTAAAAAGAGGACGGGAAAATTTGAAAATTTTTAAATTTCGATAACTTTTGACAGAGCTATTCAATCATTACCAAATTTTCAGGACATATTGATATTATTTAGTTGTAGATTTATGTGGCTTTTAATGAGCGTGCTGGCAACTCAGTAGCTAGGGCAGGCACTGAAAGTGAAAACCTCCAAATCATCGTCTCTCTTGAAAAAATGCAGTTTCTTCAAAAATAAGCCTTTCATATGTAAATCTTGTGCTTTGTTTACATAACCAAAAAAAAAAAAAAGATATGGTATAACGGGCACGCCTGGCAACCCTTGCCCAATTTACCTATATTTTTAGCATCAAAAACTTCTGTTCACGGAAACTCACGATCCGATGGGCAGAATTATTTGAAATTCACAGCATGTATTGACCTTAAATAGGACCAGGTCTGATAGAAGTGATTTTGAAATGCGGGCAATTCTGTGCCAGTGGTGCCATCTTGAAAAACCACTAAAAAAGATAACTGTTTTTAGCCCTATAAATTCTGATTGAATCGTTTGATTTTGACGAAACTTACACAATTGCTGGACCTTACTTTAAGCCACGTTTGATAGAAATTTGGTCGAAAAATTCGATTGGAGCTGCCAGCTATGATAATTTTGGTGTCTTCATTTTGAAAAAAAAAATTTGGAAGTAAAAACATTCAAACCATCGAATATTCAAAAAAATGTCCGTTTCTTACAATAAAACCAATCTGTATATAAATCTTATGTTTTATCTACACGTTCAAAATAAAACTTTGGAAATTTCATGTCGGACAAGAACGGTAACCCTCTCCCAGTTAACCTATATTTTTAGCATCAAAAACTTCTGTTCACGGAAACTCACGAACCAATAATCAGATACAGCTAAAATTTACAGAATGCATTGGACTTAAGTAAGACCAGATTTGATAGAAGCGATTTTGAATTGTGGGCAACTCTGTGCCAGTGGTGCCATCTTGAAAAATTACAAAGAAAAAAAACTGCTTTTTGCCCTATGAAATGTGAATAAGTTACCAGATTTTCATGAAATTGACACAGAAGCTAAACCTAACTCTAATCTCTGTTTGGTGAAAATTTGGTTGAAAAATTTGATTGGTGCTACCTGCTATGGTAATTTTTGTGTCTTTGGTTTTGAAAATTCGCTCAGGAAAATAAAACTTTTTGTACTATAACTTCCAGTGCAGTCATGAAATCAATACGAATTTCATACAATTAATGAAACCTGTCATAAACATTATTCAGGCCAAATTTGGTTGAAAAGACACGATAGGGTTGCCAGCTATTGTTGGTTTTGTGTTTAATTGCAATATCTTTATTAAGCGGTTTTATCGTAGAATTTTCAAATGGTAATGATATTGTAGTGACAATAAACAGCAAATATTAAGCTTTCGATCATTTGAAAAAACTCGCTGCAGGTAACCCTAAATTTCTTTATACTCCTATAACTTCGAATGTAATTAAACAACGTGAAGCAGATTTGATATATTCTTGGATTTGATACTGGCGAAAGGTTGCCAGCACGAGTCGGTTGTGCTACTTTTGTATCAATAAATGCTTACAGTTAGTATACATACCGGAAACATTTACAATGAAAATAAATAACCGATGTTACAATTCGCAAAGTTCTGCAAATTTTTCGGATCGCAGCCCCAAACACCAACTTCAGTTACAGTGCTGCAGGCACTGAGCATTTTCTTCATTGATGTTATATGAGATGCTGCTTTCAAAATTATGTGAAATAAGCAACTGATAACGAATATAATTAACCCGTGTTTTGCTCTCATAAACGTTGAAATTCATGCCAGTGGTAATATCTGAAACCTTGCACCATATGAGTTATAATGCATTCTTAAGACGAAAGTAAAACGTGGCATTTGAAACAGTTTGGCCGTAATAAGCAGCACATGTGGTGGAATATGCACTCAAAACCTGCACGATTCTTCTACTGTTCTTCGAACATTAGTGTTTCTAGCGGTTCAGGTGCGCTAGAGTTTTTTTTTAAATTATTTTTAAACACAGATAACGTTTGTGGCAGAGGACCAAGGTTAAGGCTATTGTGTTGACGAGGCAAACGCAAGAGGGGGGAAAAGAAATAGGTGTCGGTACGGGCAAATGCAACATTAAAGGCAAATAATGTTCTATTAAGACGGCCCGGTTCCCTAACTGAAAGTTGAATGCTGGGGTCAACCAATATACTGCCTTTAAAAAGTTTAAAAAGGAGGCACTCGTCGAGGAACACTCTGCGTGACTCAAGGGAAGGAATTTGAAGGATGGAGAGGCGCATACTGTAATCACAATATGGAATACTGTACTTATAGAACAACGAGCGGGTGAATCGGCGTTGCACGGATTCAACCGCATCGATCAAGTATCCATAATGTGGACACCAAATTTGGCAACAGTATTCAAGAACACTACGGACAAAGGAAAAAAACAGATAAAGAGAAGTGGAAAGATTAACAAAGAGAAGCCTTGGCAGTGACGTGAAGAATATGCAAGTCGAACTTTAATTTGGAGTCAAAAATCACGCCAAGGTCTTTGATATTAGAAACAGCATTGAGAGGAGAGCCAAGGACACAAAAGGAGAAGAGTAAAGGAGATATTTTGTGGGTGAAAGACATTTGATGACACTTCGCAACATTCAAAGTGAGGGAATTAGCAGTGCACCAGTTAGCCAAAGTATCCAAATCGCACTGCAATATGGTACAGTCACTAGCGGATTCTATCACTCTGAAAATTTTAAGATCATCAGCGTACAAAAGGCAGGGTGAATTAAAGAGGGAAGGAAGGTCATTAATAAACAAAAGGAACAATAAAGGGCCAAGAATGGATCCTTGCGGAACTCCTGAGGTAGGAAAAAAAGGTATAGAAGAACAAGAGTTAACAGTAACGACACAAGAGCGATCACAAACGTAGGAAGAGAACCAACAAAAAAGGGCACCATTTGCAGGCAACACCAGAGCAGCCGCTTTAATCCAACCATCTACTCAACTACATATCTATTTTGGCATAGGTTTCACAGCCATGCATAGCTATGATTGGCATGCACGTTCCCACAAAATGCAACTTTTGAGAAAAAAGTTACATTTTTCATCAAACTTGCAGGGAATACGGCAGCACTACAGCACATATGCTTTCTGTCCATTCATTTCCGAGACTTTTGCTGTAAACACATAACAGCGGCATTGTCGCAGCGACGCCGCAGGGGAGGCGTGAATGCCGCAGTTGACTTTGGTGAACCACAATGTAGCGACAATATCGCTGTCAATGCAACCAAGGCACCAACCAAGTTCATTCTTTTTTTCTTTTATATTGCTAAATCATGTACGAGGATTGGGTTGCCTTATCACAATACATATCAGCCATCGCTTGTATATTCAACCAGACCATTCAACCTAATTCAAGTAGACTTAATTGAACCTTGTGGTGATGTATCACCGCTAGCGATGCGAACCTACGGTTGTTATCACCGCTAGCGATGCGGCAAAATTAGAAATTTGGCAAATTCGGCCGCAGGCATTGTGCGCATTACCATACAAAACAGTGCATTCTAATTTTTTGACTGTGGTTCGCCGCAGCCCACTGCGGCAAATCGCTGTATTGTGATTAACCTATTTTCTATCGTTGAGCGGCAAGTCTCGGATATATTTTCGACACATCGGGAAAGTCCACTGTGCAATAAGTACACAGCAAAGCGATCAGCTGTTGAAATTTTCTGACGGAAAGTCTCGGAAATTTGTCATACATTGTTTTTCTGAAGACGTGACCTTTACTGAGATATTTAGGAAAGGTCACTTTTGGTGACGTTTGACCCCGTATAAAAAGTAACGCAAGACTCGGATCCATTGGGACTTTTGACATTTTTTTCAGCACGCCATGCCAGTATCAAGGTTCACACAAAAATTCAGCTTTCCCCTAATTTTTCCGAAGCACCATGTTAAATTTCCCTGGACTAACAAAAGTGTGATGAAATTTTGGCGCTTTGCTGCCGTTGTGAATGCAAGTCTTATGAGACTTGAATTTTTTGTGTCGAAAAGTAGCTTTTGAGGGGCCGAGAATAGTATTCTAGCTAGGCATCGCTGTGAAACTTATGACGAAAATAGAATGGAGCTGCATAGATCGTCACATTGACCCGTATTACTTTTTGATTTTGGCGAGATATGCGGCTTCAAAAGCGGCAGCTCTGATTTCACCAATGTTTCACGCTAATGCATAGTACTATACTCTTCGCGAAACGAATTCAACGGTCAAATCCCATACAAAAAGAGTTTTTCAATTCGTCAGTAAAGCTCTTTTGTATGGGATTTGATCGTTGAATTCGTTTCGCGAAGAGTCTAGTACTAGGCATAACCATGAATGAACTTTCCGAACTTGTGCAGGCGCGACGGGCAGAAATATTTCGGAAATGTTTCTAAAATGTCTCGGAAATATTTCTGAATTATTTCCGGACATGGTTAAGACTAACTTATTACCTATACATTTTTCAGCGATGCGTAGAAAATATGCAATTCAATTTTTTTGAGATGTAAAGGGTGGCGGATGAAATGCGCTACCAAAAAAAACTTGAATAACTTTTTCTGTGCAAGTAATCGATTCCGTTTTTTTATTTTACAGACTGACCTTTAAATTTAACAAAAATGGGCAATTGGGATAATGAAATAAGAATTATAATTATAGGCCGCTATAACGCGTTGGAGTCTGAAATTTGCGTCCAATGCGAATAAAGGTGCACAACTTACGTCCGTTGAGCTGATGGACGATAAGAAAAGAAGAATGTTGGGTGGAATAATAATCTTTATTCGCAAAATTTCTGAGCTCATTTCCTTATCAACGCTTATATTTATTAAAGGTTAAGTGTTGAAGTAGTGTTTCAATTTTGCCATTACTATTGCAAGCAATTTGACCGAAAAACAGGAAATACTATGTGATTTGAAAAGTTAATTGATACTGTGGGTCCTCTAAAATATTGACAAAACTACTGGAACATAAAATTTAAGTCCGCGCTAATATTGGCACAGGACTATCAAGGGAGCTTTGATCCTGGCATCCTGGGAAAACTAGTGTGACTGACCAAAATGACGATGACATCAAAAACCTTATATCTATCTGTCAGTCAAACTATCTGACTGACATCTTCAGCACAAATGTTCGACTACAGCAAGGCGAAGCCTAGCCTCTTTCCTGTTCAAGTAGCCTGTCGCCACAGGTAAGCTTGGTGATGGTGAGTTTTGTCGATGTATCGATGCATTTGTTTTTATTTTTAAAGAACTTATGTGCCGGAGACGTTGATGGTAAGGCATAAACTTCAATAGTACTTTTTTATAAATGTGCTGCAACGTTGTATCCACGGCTAGCATGGATACAGAAAACCTTCAAATCATCGACTCTCTCTCGTGAAAAAAAGTCAATTGTTTGGCACAAAAATATGAGCTTGCTGTTTAATATTTTAACTGTTTCAGATTAATGCTTTCAAAAGTAGGATCTATTAAAAGTAGTATCTATTACTACTCAGACATAGAAAATGGGCTCAGAATGACATTCAACATATTATAGCAAGGAGTAACAGCTGTGAAAGTAACTGAAAAAGCACAAGCAAATTGCGAAAAATCAGTTACATCCTCAAATCATTTGTAACCCATGGTTTAAAGTTAATGTGATACGAAAGCAAACAACTGACAACATCAAATAACAGTTAGTAACTTTGTACAGTTGTGAATAAACAACCTTCTTATAGAGTTATAATTTTTACTCAAGTTTCAACGCAGATGTCTCGGAGTGCATCAGAAAATGTACATACTATGGAGCTATTTCCAATCAATACAACTCAAATTGATTGTCAACAGAAGTTTAAATGTTTCCTTTAGCGAAAAACTTTAAATTAAATTAGTTTCAAATCCTTCCTGGAGATAGTGCAAATCCGATGGAAAGTAGTAAACGAACAAAGGAAACACAGAAATAACTTATTCGATTTCAGGGTTTTATTCGAAACAGCAATATGTGCTGAAATATATTTTCTCGTAGTATCGTTTTACCAAGACTCACTTATCGACTTTATCAACACTCACTCAGTATAAAGCAAAAAGACAAAATGGTCTATTGAAACTTCTGATGAAATAACTTTCAAGAGTCACATAATTATTATCGAAAGATATTCGATTTATTATTCTTTCTAACGTTTCAGTCTTGCTATTGTGTATTGTTTCAAAGTCACACTTCATGTGAAGGAAAAATGTGCTGATGACAGCTTACGGATACTATTAATATTCGTTTACGTATACTTTTATGTATGCCGAAAGATGTAGAAGAAACCAAATCCAATAACTGTGCTCCTAAACGTCCGAAGCTGGCAATCAAGGTGAATTTATGAATCGCAAAAGGCGCAAACGATTTGTTATTGAATTTTTTTCATTTGTTTTCATATATTATGAATGGTTATATTCAAATCATGTCAATTCGAAGTTACCGCAAACCGAACTTTTAAAATAGAATTCCGAAAACTTTACTTTTTTTCTTTGAGTATTCTTATTTGTAGCTGCAAATATGCAAAACAAGAAAAAAAAACCTAAAATATCAAAAACAAAGTCACGTGAGGTCGTTTATGCACCAAAGTTGAAAAAACGTGCTTTTTCATACAGATATCAATGAAATTTGTTTTTTTTTTCGCAAAAATATGCCAATATTTAAATAATTATAGCAACACTGAATGTGCATATTAGTTATTGTATTTATTAAATAAATACAATAACTAATATTACATATATAGTGTTGTTAGAGCACAAATTCATTTAGCGCCCAGCGTGGGCAATGTTGCATATGAATATTTGTATTCTTGGAAAGTTGGTCAGCATGTTTCAAAATTTTTACATCAAAGGAAAAATTTGTTAGACTTTTCTTACATTTTTATTCCAAGAATTCATGTTTGGAAAACGAGAAAAAAAAACTAGTCGGAAATATTTTAGTAAACTACAAACAATATTGTGGCGTAATAAGTTCGGAATGTATCTGTTAACTGAAAACACATTGAAGGCTGAAATAAAAATACAATAAATAATTTGTAGAAAAATATCTAACGGCGCAAATTAATTTAGAAACGTTTTTGAAACGTGAAAAAAACCCATGGCGGTAGCAGAAATAATAGGCAGGATGTGCTTTTTCGTTGTGCGTTAGACAACTTAAGCTGAAATAATTCTATTGGATAAATCAGAGGCCATTCATCTGCATTTCCAACTTATGTTTTAGAGATTCAAACTTCAGCATACGGTATAATGTATAAATTACTCTCCTAGATACAACATTGAAACAAATCAAATGCGTTAAACCACCAAAAACTACCTTGACTGATGTGTATCATCGTTCTTGCAAACCATCATGTTGACAGAAGATGTTATCTTCATTCCACACAACATCACTGCCACCAGACAATCAATTGCTGTAAACGGTTTGATCATTCATATTTCTAACGACCCAACTATGCCAAACATATTTTCCTGTCTCATCGCAAAAAGAATAATGGCCGATGTGTAATTTGAAAAATTTATGTCAGTGGTAATGGCATCAATGGGGCTACGAAACTATATAGGAATAGCTGAAAGCACGAAAGGGCGCAAATTATTTTTGGCCACTGAAAGGTTATTTCGCTCGTGCCAACAGTTAAATAATGGGCAATTGAAATGACAACCTGAAGTTGTTTCTTTCATGTGTTTTGGACGATGTCGTTTAGCAGACATTATTTACCTTTTTCTAAATAAATTATGTGGATATAAATTTGATTGATTTTCGTGAGAATAGAAGGTCATACCAACGTGATTATTTGTGCGGTGATGCCTAATGCAAATAAGCTAAAAAAGAGTCGGGATGTAATTAGTTTTTTTATAATAATTTAATGACAACTAATTACAGTTTGACAATATAACTAGCATAGCACAGTAAAATGGTTTAATGAAATGAAATAAAGATTAGTAAAACTAATAAAAAAGATACTATCATTTTTACAAGCATTGAAAACCATATAACAGGTTCATGATTAATTAACAATTCGAGGTGAAATTTTTATGGCTTCTACAGTTCAAAAGTTAATCATGATTCAAATAAACTAGAAATTTCAATAGCAATGAAGAAACAGAAAAGATGGCGTGCAGCAAGGCATCGTTCTGTTGCAATAAAGAAAGAGTGAGATAAATAGAAGGAAATAGAAGAAAAATCTCACCGGAAAAATAGTAGAACCAAGCCGTTAATAATTTCAAAATTTAGGCATATTTAAAACCGAATATTTGCATTCTATTTTGGATGTAAAATGAAAAAATTACATATTTTTCACTTATTTTTCTAATGAAATATAGATTTGTTTAAATTAAATTTGAACCAATACGTAAACTTGAAGACGATAAAACAGTTGGAATGTAGTGGTTGTTTTTGAAAACAGTATGATGAGAATTTTCGTCAACCATCTTTGTCATAAAATAAATTAAATTTAGTCTAAGAATCACTTTGCTCAAAAATTGATATTTCTGTTTTATTATTCATATTTTATGTGTGTATATCAATATAAAATTGCAGTGAATTTTTCTCAAGATTGCGATCCAAGCTGGAATTTTCAAAGGATATTTTTGTGCCTATATTGATCGTCATTTTTATTTTACACGAAAATATCTAAAACCCATTACCGACAGTGGGTGTTTGAGTGAATTTCTAGGGACTTCTAAATTTCTGTGGAAACAAAATGTTTGGAGAAAAAGGCTTTCAAATGAAAATTGGTTATATTTTAAGCTTAGTTATGATAATGTTTATGAAATTTTTAGCGCCTGAGGATAGGAAAAGAAAATTTCAAATTGCGATAGATTCGCACAGACTCATATTACTCATTGATAAATACAAAAAAGTACGGTTGTAACGTTTTTTTGTTGCTACGGCAGGTAATTCTCAAGCTACGGCAGGTACGTAAACTAAAAAACTTCAAAATCACTAAACCTCTGGAAAAAATTTCACCTTTTAGTAGAAAGTGTCAGCGGTTGACAAATTTTATGCTTTTTTTTCTACACAGTCAAGTTGAAATTTTCAAAATTTCTCATCGCACAAAAACGCTAACTCTCCACAAAATCACTTCTAATTTTAGTAGGCAAAATTCAGGACCCAATCATCAAATTCAAATGAAAATTCAGCAAGTATTTTTGTTTATAGAAAACGGTGTTGATAGAAGTTATTTGAAAAAGTAGGGAATCCTGCGGTAGTGGTGCCATCTTGCAAAATCGCTACAGAAAATAATAGCTTTTCCTCCTTCAACTTCCAATGCTGTCATCAAATCCAAACGAAATTCGCGCGGTAAATTGGTCTTAACTTGAAAATGTTTCGGTATACTTTTGGCTTTGGTGTTAATAAAGAGTTGCCAGTACTAAGCATTTTTGTTGTTTTTGTACCAAGAGATGATGACATTTAATTTTCATATAATAAATAGGTTTTGGAAGCTTTACGGGTGGCAACCTCAAAAATATTTCTATCCTTAAATTTTCCGATTCAGTCTTTAAATATCCAGGAAATTCACTGGGAGTGTTGACCTTGATATAGGGCAATTTCGGAATGCTTTTGGGGGCATCGCTAAAAAGTGTTGCACAGCACAAATGATTTTGTTCCTTTTTCTTGTAGCACATACATACTACCATACATTTATCCTGTGATAAGCATCTTACAGTGCAAATAAATACGAGTAACAAGTGTTTTACTTTCCTTAATTTGAAAATTTGTATAAGTGAAAGCCCTACAAACTGTTCTACCCTAAGCATGCACTCATCTGTTACCGTATTTAGCAAAATCGTGATTCGAAACCACCCTGGGGGTCTGGGGGTCAAACGCGGCAGCTTCGGGTGGCTTTCACTCAGGAAAAAAGGGGTGGGCCGCGCTCCAATCGCTTCAAATCCGAAATACTGCCAAATGACCGTTGCTTTGAAGCAAGAAGGAGGCAACTTTTGTAATTACGCTCACTGGCTTCAATCTACACTTCACTATTATTCAAGTAAAAAGAAATCAACACGACCGGTTGGTTTGACTTCGGAGTCTGACCTCTAGATTTTCAAGAAACTAAATTCACAATATCACAGCTTCTTGGCATGATACCATGGCTGGTAAAGCCACTTAAAATTAATGAATCACTATATCTAGGCACCGTAATGTATGCAAATTAATAAAATTAACACGCCATACATAAAAAAAATTACACCACCATATATATCTCTCGCTTGATTCCTTTTCACGTTCTCAATTACTTCCAAACTGCTGCCCACTGGTACTTCAATGTCTCCGTCACTTTGCAAACTTATTGCACTTTCATACGATGTTTTGAATTCGTCCTCCGTTCGTTGATGTTCAATATTTAAGTTCAATCTCAATTTTCAATCCCATCCAAACCACTTTTCCCGGTTTTCCTCCTTCTGATCATAAACTCGTCAGCTAGTTAATACCTCGAAAAAATATTAGAATCAGCTTAGTGTTTCCTGCTTCCGGATCCAAGAAAGCACTTCTTCATTTTGTTCTTCCTCGCGAAAATTTTCACTATATCGGGACTTTCTCTAGTTCGTTGAATCCACTCGACCGGCTCCGATTACACTCAAACCATTTTTTACTCATGTTGTCCACTTTGGGACCACTCCGGTAATTTGCCGCAAACAACAGGTATCGCATTGACCTGATTTGACGTTTAATCGTTTCAGTTGTCAGTGATGTGAGTGTCAGTGATTTCTTTGGACTAATCTCCAGGTAAATAATCCTTTCTCATTGAAATTCTAACAAAATTACCTATCCAACATAACATCTAGTCGATCGCCGTCGGATAAATCTTCACCTTATTTCGATTTGTTTACGGCTGGGCAGTTTTTGAGTGTCAATGTTGATTCCTTGTATTGTGTCTGGTTCCTTCTGGTTTATGTCAACCGCCATAAATATCTCGCGTCAATCCTGTGTTCGATTACATATGTGATCAGTAGTACGAATGTCCGCTCAATGTCAGCCTTATGTAGGTCAAATGTTGACATAGGTCTGATACAAAGCTATAGAAGAAGTGGATGGGCGGCATACACGTACATAAGCGTATGTGATTAGCACCAGTTCTTCTTGCAGAATGCTATCCCCTCTCCCCTTTGACAAACAATGTACGAGCCGAAATGATTGCCGAATGCATATATGCGAATTGCGGCCCATTAACAAAATTCTAATGCCGTAAAAGCGGTTCATTGTTAAGTTAAAAAATGATCACTTGCTTCACTGGGCAAGAAACAAAGTGGCATCAAAAAAATCCATCTCAAAATGGCAAATGAACTGAATAGTAGGGAGTTGTTCTACTACAATCGGCCTCATACCATCGGATTGCCGATTTTCGGTTCAAAATTGGATACACAGCACTAATAATTAAACTAAAAATATGACTAACGCGACACTAGATTGAAAATGACTGCCGCTATTAGTATTCTTTTGCGTATACCGTACTACGCGTGCGACCGATGACATGCTAATTTGACAACATGAGTTTTCTTAAATTTTTATGAGCGGGGAGCGTAAAAGGCGCATCGATTAGTTTAGTAGTTGGGAGTCACAAATATTTTTTTCCAAATTAAGATGAAAACATTTTTGTGGGTGAAAATGAAAACATATTACGATTATATAAGTATGAAATATAATTTGAACGCAGAGTGTGGAAGGAAGGAGGTGCATTAAAAAATTTATTATCATATGAAAACAATCATAGCGCCTCTACTTGTATACGTTTGCGACTCTATTACCTCGAGCAATACGATGGGCTTTCAAGTTAGAGCTTTAATTCGACCGAAGCCAGTCCCAAGCCCGGTTTTTAAGGAAGCGGTTTTTAAGAAAACACTATTGCGAAATACAAAATTTAAGAAACTTCGTTGATTTCTGGTTTTTCTCAAATATTACAAATTTAACAAGAATAAAATACGCAAGATTGCTTAAAGTACGAATTTTAAAAGAGCATAGCAACAATTAGTTTCATTTGAATTCGCACGGCGAACATGTGCCCCTCCACGTTCAACGTGGTTAATCTACCTCCGCACTGCTTGTTTCATTTTTCGGCTGCTAACAATTCTCATGTTGTCAAAATGATACAAGCTATCTGTGCAAGAAGTGCGTATTCTATTTCGATAAGTTTAGCGCTATTCGTAACAATTTTTACGAAAGACAGCTTTACACGTGAGCTTAGACTCGGTATTATACATTTCAGAGCGCTAGTAATTGTGACTATAAAACAAATATTTAAACATTAGGCAGAAAGTGTGCAGTGAAGCGTTGTCTACACTGCAGAATTTTGCACCTGGCTTCTTTTTGTGGCAAAATTTGGCTTGCAGCAAGAGTACAAAAACGACTTATACATTATAATAGATTAAAGTACGCGAACATATCTATTATATATCAAAAACTTCGATTCAAACTTGCACGCCAATTGCCTGCTCCCAAATCTATAACAAATTTCAAATCACCTACGTCCTTTGCTATGTAAGCTTGTGTTAGAGAATGTCGTATACTAATATAAACTGGTGCCGCACGGAAAACCACCGTTCCAGTCCACTTCTTCTATATCTTCTTCTATATCTTTGACGCAATTCAGCTTGTGGCATATTATTCAAAATGGGGCTTGCAAATAAATGCCAACAAAAGTGAGCTGATATTTTTCAGAGGCTCCCACAAGGATTTCAGGAAAAGAATCAAAGACATAAAGAGCTCAAAAATTATTATTAATGGCCAGACAATTATGCCTTCACAGACTGTGAAATATCTTGGCATAAAACTCGATCCACGCTTGAACTCCAGTCGCCATATTCAAGCAAGTCTTAACAAAGCTGCTATAGCATATCATCTCATAGGCTGTATTTTCAAGCAAAATTCCATTATATCTTCTAGAGCTAAAAGCATAGCATATAGACAACTAATTAGACAAATCCTTACCTACGGTGCCCCTATCTGGCATCCAGCATCCTCAAGTCAACTCGAGAAAATGGCCTGTTTTGAACGCCGTATCCTCCGACAAGTCACTTCTCTTCACTTCAAACTCAATGGCCACTATTATAGGAATAGTGTCCTCTATCGAAAATCCAAAATTAAGCCTCTTCCCTCTCATCTGCTACAGTTAGGTGACAGTGCTATCATTCGTGCCTCAGGGCACCCAAATCCTATCATTCAATTGCTTTATTCAAGACCTGGATCTTAACGATAATACCTTGACCTCATGAATAGCTCATAGGCAATGAGCTTCTCCTTCACCATACATGTAGTTCCTAGTGAACTTGTTTGTTTGTTTTTTGTTCATTGGATCCAAAGCATTTTTGTAGATTTTTCTCCCCCTTTTTTGCCATCATTCCCGGTAATCCAAACTGCCGTGACAGATCACTGGATTATCAGGTGCATGAATGCAATGAAGAGTTCCATTACAGGTAAATATGGTTTCGAATTGTTGATCATACTTGACGAGAGAAGTCTCTCAGTGCTCAAGAGTAGATATCATTCAATGCTCAACTATTTTTTGTGTCCAGTGGATTTTAACCATATCAAGAAAAAGTGAAGTATCAACTCTTGTGGCTGTCTATAGAAAAGAGCAAAATGCAAAGATCCAGTGATGCTTCTCTTCTATAGAGTTTTTTTCACTGAGGTCACGTGGGCATTGTTTATGGGTACTTTAAAATAATGCAATGTCAATGTGATCTAAAAATAATCCAATGTCGCTTGAAAGTCTACCAACTTGCAGCATGCTAAAGCTTTGTCCATTATTTTTGGTGAAAAATTGACAAAATTGCAAAATCAGTCCCACACTGCACATGCACAGGAGCCGTGGGTTTGAAGAAGAGGGATATATGGACTCAGCTTAATAAAGGAACATGCAGTACCTGGCAAATGAAAGGCTGAAACACACAATTGTCGCCAAGATATTTGGTTCTGTAAGCAAAATCGGAAAAACTGGAACTTTTGCGAGTGCTGTGAAGCAAATTTCCAGCACTTTACTGGAGTAGCAACAAGTTGAATGCCAAAAGAGGCAGATTTTTTGGTTTTATAATTTCTGTGGAGCAAATGACTTTAAACTCTGCGACTGCTCCTACCTGTGTCACCCCTAACAGAAGGGCATTTATTGATATACCACTAGGCTTGGATTAAATAGTTAGATCAATAACTGGATGGCGTGTATTGGGTAAGATCTTACTCTCTGATCACCGCTACTTGGTGTTCTCTTTACCAAGGGATCCAACAGCCGTGGTGGAAAGAAAAAACTTCGAAAACCACTGATTGGGTTAGGTTCAATCGACTTCTTGCAGACAGAGAACGTCCTCGTGGTAGGATTAAATCCAAAAAATCAAAAGAATCTTAGTTGAGGACTCTAAATGCAGCTGCAATAAAAAGCTACGGAGAAGCTTTTTTGTTTAGAAACAGTAGACGCAGTAAGAAGAAGCTCAGGAAAAACATCAGAAAACTTCTCAATCGAGCTTGAATGAGCAACATTGAAGACGACTGGATTGCATGCAAAAACTTGCAGAGAGGCTATAAAAATTTGGTGAAGGATAGTTTAGCTAAATTGGACTTTTTAAAACAGCCTGATGGCGATGTTACGAAATAGAAAAAGAAGCCGCTGCATACATTACCTCAGAATCACTTTCTTTGTGTTCCAGTAATTAAAACGTTTCTTTCGCCAAACCCCTTGCTCTCCGCACCAGTAGTAAATGCAGGTGCACAGTAGATCTGCGCTTACCGGCAAAAAGGTCAGGGATATTATATGTGTCCTTTGAAAATTTCAACTTTCCGAGTTTGAATGGCATCTGTCCGGCTAAGCTGAGGAAGAGAATTGACCATCTGGAGGAAGACATAAAGGAAAAATTTCGAACATGCACAGCCCTAGAGTATGTTCCATCAGCTTGGCGACAGATTGATTTATTTACCATTTTCAAAAGATTATTAAATATGGAAAAGTTCAATAGATAAAAATCCAGTTACTAGATATAAAAAGAAAATAAAAAGAGACAAAATCAATTTGAATGTAGAAAAAAAATTACAAGAAATAAGATCAAGGTGAAAAAGTATAAATTCAAAAGTAAAGAGAGAGGAAAAAATACATCGAGATATTAAAGCTATGAAGGCGTGTATTTTCGTAAGGCAATTTATTTAGCTTAAGGTAATCTTCATACCAAAACCGGGAAAAGATTGCTATTCGTATCCAAAAAAAACTTCAACTTAATATTGGTTATAAGGAAATGCCTGGGGAGACTTGTTGAACGACGCATAACCACCAAAGTCTTGAAGTTCTCAAATGACAAGCAACAAGCGTATCAGCGAGGAACGTTGCGCAAGTTTGCTTTTCATTCTCTGCTTTCCAGAGTAGAGTGAGCGATCCCAAATCGTTTCTATGCAATGGGAGTATTTGTGGACATTGAAGAAGCCTTTGACTGCGCACTATTTAAGGACCTATGTGAAATACTTAATTGGATACAAGCCATGATGACGCAGAGATTGTCGCTTTTGGAAAGAGGAGTTGATTGAACGGAGGTAACAAATCGATGTTCTCAAGGAAGTGTCTTATCGCTTCTCGTGTGGAGCATATTAAGTTACAACGAAAAATGTGGCACGTGCAAGCTAATGTTGATAACGTGGCTATTCTAGCAGTCATTAAGGATCTGACTGTAGTATGTACAATTAAATAATGCGCATTGGATTTGATTGATAATTGGCATTCAAACTACGGCCTAAAAGTGAACCCCCGTAAAACAAGACGTGCAGTGTTTACCAGAAATGAAGAATTAGTGCTTCCTAATATGAAAGGTGCAACTACCTAACTTTCAGATGAAGTCAAATGCCTAAGAGTATTCTTGGAGGAGAAACTTTTCTGAAAGATGCATGAGGAAGTGAAACTCACTCGAAATTTAAATTCTTTCAGGCAGTGCATGGAATCTTTTGCCACCACATAAGGTCTAACGTCTCATGTAGTTATGTGGATTTACTTAACAATCATAAGACTGATGATTACGTACAAACCCATGATTTGGTAGACTATTGTGAAGATACAGTATGACCACAAGAAGTTAGCCAAGCTACAACGGACTGTTTACCTGAATATCTGTGGTGCAATGATTACTACTCCGAATGCAGCCTTTGATGCGTTTCTCTATTCGCCACCATCCGACATTCAAATTCAAAGTCTGGCGATGAGTGTTTCCCATAAACTTATTCAACTTGTCTTACGGGAAGGAAACGAAGAGGTGAGACATTGTTCTATTATTTCCAATTCCTCCGATGTCTTTGGAAGCTCAACTGCCTCGTCTTGATATCGAAAGTAGAAGCAAACACAATCTCTTGAGCAGAAGTGACTGACGTTAGATCTGGAGCTGGTGTCTCTGCATTCATCAAATGATAGGTGGGTTTCTTCTCTCAGAGAGGAAGTTTCTGTTTTTCAAGCGGTAATAATCACTTCCTTGAGAGCAAGTTGCACAGTTTGCAGTGCCAGTTAAATGGCGCTGCTGCCGCTTTGGAGACCCCTAATGACTTCAAAAATTACTCAAGATTGCAGGGAACAATTCACCTACTCTGGAACTGCTATTACTATGGTATTGAAGAAAATGAAATTGCTGATGCTATTGCAACGCAAGGTTTGGTGCTTCCGCAACAGGGCCTTAAGCACGCCTTTGGTCTACATGCCAAAATAGATATGCATGTTTTCTGATGTCGCCTGGCACACTAAAGCTTTCCTTTCAGAGCCCAACCATGCGACTGTGGAATTCCTCCTCAACAAAAACGGGAAAGTTAAAAGAGCCATGACTGACCGACTGAAGGGTCATAATGGCTTAGTAGGACACATATACCGAATGGTGCAGCAATATACACTTTCAAAAAAAATCTATTTGAGTGTATTTCTCCTGATTTTTTCTTCAGTGTTTTTGAATCATTTTAAACCGCAATACTTGAAACAAAAATTTGGCTCTTTTGATGTGTAGAATATTACTACAGGCTTATTTAGCATAATAGCATAATAGCATCAGTTGTGCGTTAGTTTTGTGAATGAGAACACTTCAAGCTTTGGCTAAAAGCTAAAAGTCACTTCAAAGTAGCACTCTTAATTATTACTAAATAGTATATATGGTAGTTTAACATGGGAAAACGTCGTAATCCTACAACATTAAGTTCATCAAAAATTCATTGAAATTAATTTTTTTGCACCTTTCATTGAATTGGAGATGATGATACCATTCCATAAATTGAGACGAATACAATTATCATTTTTCTTTAGATGCACATTATATGTATAAGAAGTAAGAATGAGCTATTATGACATGAAGCATCCCTTGCTTGAAAATTTCAATTTATCTCAAACAGTCAACTATTATAATTTTTTCTATATATAATGATGGCAATGTTTTGAAATCCTTAGTGTTTCTTTAAAAGATTTTACGCAATTTCATCCCATTCATCCCACATGTAAAACTATTCAAACTAATTCTATAAATCATCTGCAAATCAAATAAATGGCACGAATACCCTTGTTATACCTAATAATTAAACTATAAGCCTATAATTCCTTTGATATATTCATTCGTTAATCCCGAAACCAATATCCGGGCAAAACCAACTTTGAATACTAGCTCATTTTAGTTTTTCGCTGATTTATGTTCCGAATTAATACCACTGTGTACATACACATACATATCTCATCAGCTTCAACAAAATCAATACCAAGCTTGCACACAAGTGACATAAATATCATGCTTAAGCCGCACGTTATTTGCTCATCAAATTTAAACATCACCTCCCGGGCGATTTGAAATCTCGTATTTTAGCTAAACCAAGAAAACATTTGTGCACATACATTGCATAGTGTGAACATAAAACATCCCAGCGTCTCGTCGACTGCATGTCATACTATATATCATCCAGTGAATTGTTTATCTTTTGTAGAAGAATAATTTTACGTACCCAGAAACATTACCACTTGCATTTCGAACCACATTCGTACAAACGTATGGTCATGCTTCTTCGTGCACAAGCCTCTTAACATTATCCTGACCTATATCCATAACAACATTCTTTTTCACCTCGACCTTATGCACTACGTCAATATCATTATCTGTATCTATGTATCTGGCAGGTACTATCAGTGAATTTATACTCAAGAGTCGCGAACAATTTTCTTTGTATATCATTCCCACCCTCGCAATCGCATATGTATGAGGAGCCTCCACGTCAATTTATTTCAAACTGCTTCAAATTTGTTACATCTATGATATTGTTGCCCTTTCAAAAATTTGCATGAGGCCGGAAAGTAACGAGGCATCGAAACACCGACGGATTATAATTGCTTGTATTCTGAATCAAATATTCATCGAGTAATCTTGTGTGCTGTTAGAGCTGCTGCCAGTTCAAAAGGAAATTCCATTTAGATATTATTGTATAACAACAAAACGAGAAGCTTTTTCAATCGATTTTGCGCGAAATTACATATGTGCTGAGGACGAACGACTGCCCCAAGCAGGTGTCCTCATCGTTCGGTCACAAGAGTTGAACACCGAACGTGGGTCCTCGCCAGCATCATTCACCGTTCATGCCTGTTAGCAAGTGCAAGGCAACCGAAAATTATGCATGTTGTCCCAATACCTCATCGGGATACCATAGTGCCCTATATCGCTCCTCTCAAACTTAACACTCACATTCAGTTTGTGTAAAAGATTTATTGTGTATGCCCAATGAATCGTATTTTTGTTGTTCTTTTCATCCGTTTGTTATTCTTGTATGGAATATTCAAGAATCTCAATAGTGCAGATTTAGCTGTTAACAGCAATCGATCAAACTCTGTGCACATTTCTATTTGCTAGTAAAACAATGCGACACTAAAATTCCATTCCAGCCACCTATGTTTCACATAGGGATACAAAACCCATGATATTTTCATTTCTGGTCAGACGTTTAGTTCCTGGTCAACCCCAACAACGAGTCAGTACATAAAAATGTGATTACCTTATCGCCGTTCGCTATGTGGCCCAGCGAGGATACGGAATCCAAACCCAGACTCGTCACACTCTATTGCGCTCCATTGATTGTCGGTCGCACTTCACACTTTGATTGATTGCTTGATTGATTCCTGGTTGTAGTAACGCACTAACTTAGCAAACAAAATCACCTTAACACTTCTATAACTTTATCACGACTATACACTGTTCAAACTATGATTTATAGAGTACCAGCACTTATAATCGCGAATGTGATTGTTTATATTGGTCAATAGTAACACTCAAAATAAATTCGAAGAAACGATAACTAAAAACGGTCCTTAGAGCGCACAGGACGTCCTAGCAACCCATTCTTGGACTGACGAATGGAAAGTCTTCTTCGTTGTGAATCTCGATGAGCTTTTTAACCATGCTGCTGATGGTGAGCTTTCAGATGCGAAATTCAGGATTATCTGGAGTCATGAGATGCACAGTTTCGATCTCCCCATCGTTGAAACTGTTTCCTCTTTTAATCTCGACGGCCCCACCTGTACAATTTGTATTTCGAATCACAGTGAACACAGTACATCGAGCTTACGTGGTTTTTGCAAGGAGATTACGCGAAAATCCCATTTTGCTGAGATGTGCAATGCAAGGCTTTATTTTACTGTTTGTTTCAAAACCGTACGACAGCATAAACGCAGATGAGTGGATGTGAAAAATACCTCCAAAATGCTAGCTTGTTTTAGTATTTTCTTGAATAAAGCCACCTGTTACAATTTAAGCTTGTACCGGTAGCTTAGGAGAATATATTTTTACTAAATACTAGCACAATAATAGATTTACATAGATAAGGTGCTAGTTTTCTTAACCGGTTTTGGAATAAAGGATGAATTAACCTTCCTGTATAATTTGCATGACCTACAAATTTCTTCTTCCGAGCTTCAACAAAATCATAGCATTAAACTATTGAAAATGTATCTTAATCACACTTGAAATGAACGAATTTGTTTCAAATTACCAGGAATGCAAGCAATTGGATCGATAGAATTACATTATCTCTTCATGATTAACAGTTATTTGATCTTCAGTGGAAGCAGTAAATCAAAAAAAATGCTCGTCAGAAAACGAAATAATAAAATAAATCCAAAATGTCTGGAATAAAAGCAAATAATTAACACACACACTCTATCGATATAAAACATAACAGCAAAAATTAGATATACGTAAACTATCAATACTATAACAATGACGTTTTTGTTGATTTACAAAGCCTATCTTAGCAAATGTCGAAGCATGCATGTAGTTTTGCTGTATTCTTACAAGTGGTGAGTCATTTATTCTTTCATTGTCAAATCATTTGTTTATTTCGAAACTCAGATTCATAGGCTATAGCAGCCAGTTATATTACAGCTATATTGTTGTCTCTATAAAAAAATAATTCGTCAGATGCCACAACTCTTTACAGTGAAAGAGCAATGGAAGAAGTTTCCAATACCCTAAATACCCACATTGGGCGCTAAATTTTATTCCTCGTAGAAAATCATGGATGGTCCATCAAGCAAAAGTGACTTGTTTTAGCATGACAACAGTGAAAAAATTACTAAACGTGATCAATATCTTGGCATTATGGGACTTTTTATGTTACTGCTATCTACTTTAGAGAAGCGGATCAGACTACTCTGAACAGTCTTCAACTTCACTTTTTCAGCCCCTGGAAAGAGGGCATAATCACTTTCTGTTATGAGAAGCAATGATTTCGAAAGTATTCATTCATTTTAACTGTTCTTTAATTTTGGAAAGTTTTAAAAGAGTATTCAAGGAGACGATTACTCGCTAATATGAATCCTGTGAATTTTATACCTCAGTATTGGTTCGCCTGCAGTCGCAAGGACGAGACGCAACACAATAATTGTCACTCGAGCAGCTAACCACTGTACAACTTGATTGAGAAAAACATTACGATGGTATTACATGCTTTGAAAATTAAGAGCACTTTCCATATAGCTTGACACAATCACAATGATTTTCGCTTTAGGCTTATCAAATTCAGATTTTTGAAACTATCTTCATGATAATTGTATCAATTCATTCAAAATACTTGTATTCTACAAAACGCATTGAACCAGTTCTTCATATTTTAATATTTATTCTTCATATTTTCCTTCATCGGCATTCAAGTGGGTCAAAGCAGTCAATGTTCAAGACAATCAACAATTATCCATAATCTCCCCTGAATAATTAGATTTGAATTTCAGATTTGAATAGATACTCGTGCATGTTTTAGAGAGTACATAGTTATCTGTTTTGTGCGTCATACACTATAACTGAAAGATTTTTTCGACGGGGGAGTCCTATAATATATCTGTTTATGCTTTTCTGGAGGTGGTAGCAACAGCTGACCCTAAAATTTTCGTTCGCCTGAAATGGCCATGACAGACTGCCTTTGAGACGTCGAAAAAATGTGAAGTACCAGTGCTGGCTTATCCAAAACCAGGAAAGATGTTCATTGTTGGTCTTCATGCAAGTAACAACGTAATTGAAGCAGTGTTTTCTCTGCAAATTGTTGGCTGAAAGAAAAATTATATGGTACATCAATAAAATTATCTCCAAGAGTGGAAGGAACCATTGCGTGACCAGAATAGTACTCCTGCCAATAGTAGAAACAACAAAACAATTACGCGAATCTTTGTATGGGTAGAAAATTGTTCGCCGAACTGAGCACGCTTTGCTGAGATGGTTGCTTCACTTCAAAAATCTTGAAGGCCAAGTCACTAAATGGATCGAGAAGCTATATTCATACAGCCACGAAAAAATACATCAGAAAGGAAACACCAGAAACGCCAATGTATTGTCTCGTCCCTCCTGTCCAAACAACTGCAAAACAAAAACCCAAAAGTTGATGAAATCATCAAAGGATGGCCACAGAAAGGTAATTTGCCGATGGAACAAGTGGGAACAATAAACTAGCCGACGATAAAGTTTGACCATTGCTGAAATAGTCTACCGAACACTCAAAATGGAGAAAAATATTGGAGCATCGCACTGCCGTGAAAAACTATTGTGCGTAGTGGAACTCTCTGCAGGTTGAAGGTGGAGTGCTGAAATGGACGAATAACAAACAAATTTAAGAAGGAATATCACGAGCTTCCGTGGAAATAGAAGAAAACCTTAGCAAGAGTGCCTTGACGATTCAATTCTCTACTCTCAGGAGAAGACTTAGAAGATTGGTTCCAAAAATGTACCTTCTGCAATTCCGACACAAGTCCAAGGCAAAGATCTAGAGGACAGATGCAAAGGTATGACGGAGAGTACTATTGTAAACTATTCTAGTACTGTTCTCAAAAGTAGCCGTGGCTAACGCAGGTCCTTTTCCAGAACCCAGTGGCGAAATCATACTCTAGTTGTGGCTTATTATTTCGGTAACTGGCCAAAGTGTACTAACTGGAAAGCAACAACAATAGCGGAGTAGATTGTCTTACATTAAATCATTACTTATGACACACCCCGTTAACTCCATTTCAATCGGTGTCGAAATTTTGCATTAAACATTTTTGGTTTAATGTGTAAACTGCTAGGAATGCAAAAAAACAATGATCACGTTAATTCACCTTCAGTCTGACAGAATGGCCGAATGGTGCAACGATACGCTAAACAAGTATTTGATCAAGACCGTTATATTCCATACGATTTAATCTGGGCCGACAAATTCCTCTCTTTCTTATTACCAACATGGCCATCTTTGAAAATGCAGTCCATCTACCAGCTGATCTTCTGAACAACCTCTGATCATTTCAGTAAACAAAAGTGAATTAAAGCAATGGTTGAAACCATTACACCTGACTGTGTAGAAAAGATTCAAGTTACCCTCCGAATGGGGGCCCGGTAGCTCTGCTCGCTAAGGCGTCAGGCCGAAAAGCGGCGTGCTACGGGGCCTGCAGGCTCGAATCCCGCCAGTGCCATGGCTGTAAGTGTGAATGCGTGTGATTGACTATGAGGGTGGCATATGGGCCCAAACTGGTGGCCTAATGCTCGCCGCGTTCCCGGCAGCCCTCTTCGCTAACCTAACCTAACCTAACCTACCCCCCGAATGAATGAAAATAAGCCACCAATTATATGTTTCTTCAGCAGAATTCCAGCAATACTACCTAGCCCGGTTATACGGACTGATTGCCGAACCTGCAATGTAATTGGGAAGGACTTTATAAAATCATTAGCCAGACAAACGAATAAGGATATGCATCTGGAACACCTGGTCTCATAAAACGAACAAACTGACAAAATACCTATTCGGAACGAATAAATTTAAGACGACGCTAGTACTACTCGTATGTCCAAATATTGTGCAGGCCACTGTTTGAAGAATTTACATACAGAAGTATTCATTCATAAATTCACCCGCTTACAACACAATTTTGCAAACAAAAACAATAGGTAGAACGCTCTCAAAGGACCTGGAACAAATAAACACACTCATACCTACATATTCATACTTGCCTTCTAATTATAAGCAAAGGACTAAACGGCGAATATATACTCCTATCGACATACAATTATTCATGTGACAGTGGACTTATAATAAAGACAATAACATATCTAGAGAGCTCGACTAAGTACTGGATCAAATCAGCAGACTCCACTAAAAGCCTCGCGAGCAGCTAGCACCTTTAATAAAAAATGAAAGACGTATTCCTCACATGTGTGAAGTTAGTTTCGATCCGATGAATGCGTTCGAAGCTATAAAAGTAGAAATGACAAAATTTTTGAAAACCATTTTTTGGTTATTTCAAACCAGCAAAACCACTTAAAAAGTAATGACAGCATCTGTTGGTAAAAAATTACAATAATTTTCATAGCTGGCAGCCCTTTCCTAACGTTTCAGCCAACATTCTACGAAACTTGGTTTACAGTAATGTTCAGCTACTGTGTAAATTTCGCTTGAATCTAATGAAATGAATCAAGTAAGTTATAGAGGAACTGAGCGATTAGTCAAGATGACACCACTGCCACAGTGATGCCTATATATTCATTAAACATCTGTCACATTTAGTCCTGGTTACGGCAAATCCATTTTGTTATTTTCAAGTGAAACAGAGTTCTCTTAAACACGAGTGCTAACAGACAGATAATTTCCCGGAGAGTAACCGTTCTTGCGCGATGGGGTTTTTCGGAAACTTTAATTTGACTGAGATTTAACAATCGTTTAATTTTTTTCCAAAATTTCCACAAAAGTCTTGACTGTTTGAAAGATTCTTCACTTTACGTATCTGCTATAGCTAGTGAGTTTCTGGCAAATTCATCAAAATTTGAAAAACTCTAGCGCATCAGAACCACTAGGAACACTATTATTCGAAGAAAAGTAGAGAAATATTCTACTTCACGTGCTCATTATTACAGTCAAACTGTTTCGAAGGCTGTTGACCACTTTGATTCGGAAACAGCATTGACATTCATAGAGTGGAAAGATTTTCAGCGCTACCACTTGCGTAAATTTCAAAATTTTGGAAAATGAAATACTTGTTACTAATAATCATCATCGAATGTTTATCTTATAAAACTTTAAAAGTGGTATCTCCAGTAAAAGAAATGATGAAAATGCTCAGTGCTGCAACCAAACTGCGGCATGTCAAAATGAACCTACTTTGTGAATCTCGGTGTCATCCAATAACTTCATCGAAAGTTAGGTTAGATTAGGCTAGTGAAGAGGGTTGCCGGTGAACGCGGCCAGCATTAGGCCACCAGTTTGGGCCCATTTGCCACCCTCCGCTGGCTTGTTAGAGCTGCTAAATGACCGCTCCACCAAACTGGATCAGCTGATTCAACGTGACGGTACTGGCCATCTCTGCTAACTCTTGAAAGTGGTAAGAACCAAAAATCTTGGGGCGTTTATTATTTAAGGCCGGACAATCACAAAGAGTCTGCTCGATGTAGTCTTCTTCCATCTCGAACCTCTTGCGCTGGATGTCAGTCCCATTCTGTTCGCATGAGATGCGAATGCGATAACGAAATGATACACAATTGGCAACTCTATTGTGATTTTTCAATCAAATTCTCACCAAATTTGACTTATAGCAAGGTCCGTTTACTGTATGAATTTCGTTTGGATTTCATGTCTGCGACGGAAGTTAGAGGTCAAAAAGCTTGATTTCACTGAGCACAAGAGACAAATATTATCATAGCTGACAGGTTTATCTTAATTCTTCAACCAAACTTCTACTAAACGTAGCTTAAGGTCCAGCCTGTATGTGAATTTCGGAGTCTTTCGGAGTCCAAAATTTGGAGACTGGATCGGAATTTATTGCGCAAAAAGCATTTCTTTTAGTTATTTTTCAAGATTACACCACTACTACAAGGTTGTCCATACTTTGTAGTCACTTCTATCGGCCTTGCTCCTACTTAAGATTAATACATCTTATGCATTTCATATTGATCCAATGACCCGATCGTGAGTTCTCATGAACAACAGTTTCGAGTGCTCAAAATAGAGGTAATTTGGTGATGAGCTGCCGTTCTTGTGCAATACGGCATTTTGACAATTTTAATTCAACAGGGTACACTCTAAAAAGTGGGTCTATAATTAATACTTTGATAATAGGAAATATATTCATTTTTTCGTTTAATATAACGAATCATAAACTTTTTTACACATTCGATGTGCATTTTTTTGCTTTTACGTCATATCAGCTGAATAATACACAGCTTTTTGTAAATTTAACCAAAAAGAGTGTAAATTTACTAGTTTGCTATTCAAAGCCATAAAATTGCATCATTTTTTAGGGTAAAATTACACGATTTTGTCGTAAAAAAAATATTCGTTTTACGCACTTTTGTAAATTTACATCTTTAATAGTAGGAAACCAGTTTCCTACTATTATAAGGGTAAAATTCAACCAAAATTTTTATCTGAGTGTAGGCAATATACAAAATTTCAATCGTTTGCATTTATTTACAAAAAGCGAAAAATTTTTCAAGAGGGTCGATTATTTCAAGGAATTTTTTCACCTACCTGCCGTAGCTTTTGTGCTGTCCGCATGCCAGATTTAGCACCAGTTGTGTGTAGTTTTAGTCAACACTAATACGCTCCGGAAATTTAGCGTTGATCCAAAGTTTCTGTCAGAAGTTATGACAAATTGAATTTTGAAAAAAACCATGTTTTCTTTTAGGAACTAAGAGCCTATTTAGGGCTCAGAAATTCCAATTCTTTGTCATAAACGTGCGCAAAATGCTATCAATTTTCATTCCCAATACTTAATTTTGCAAAAAATGTTTTTCCGTAGGCAGGGCTACATCAGAATTCACTAAAATGCTCACAGCTGCTAAAGGTTGAAAGATATGTGTACTATTTTTTAAGATTATAGAAAAGAAAACTAAAATTAGGTTTACAGGGCAGAAATTGTTTAACAATTCATTGCTATTGCTTTTTCATTATTTCGACTGGGTGATTTAGCAGAAATTAAGATTATCGGATAACTATATTTCACTCACTTTATAATCATCTTTATCTGATCAAAGTCAAGGGCTTAAAAAGTTAGCCAGTAATCCAAAAACTATTTTGCAGCTTTTAAATGCAAGTTGCTGAACAACAACAATGTTCAAGAACAGATACTTAAGATTAGATTGGCGACCGAAACCAGCCAAGTTTACTTTACACTTTGCACTGTATCGACTCTCAGAGGCAATAAACTCAAAAATGTTTTCATTTCAGTTTCTGTTTGCCCATCGTTTAACTGTTTTCATTTATGTTTACATGAAAATCTACGTACATACATGAACAAAAAATAAATTTATTGGAGCCTTTTAGCCTCATACTCCCCTACATATTGCATCAAATATTTTTGCGATAGAGCTTTTCTTCCTTCTGAGGAACAGCATCGGATTACGTCAGTTCCTGGTACCCTAGGCTGTTCCTGCTTTTCTGCCGTCAACCGGCAAGCAACAATAATACACAAGTCAGTCGACCGAATGAAAGGCCACCATCAGTGAATGTGAAATGCGAAATGGAAGAAATGAGATGGAAAGCAAAGCACAAGGAAATGATTAATGCAAAAGGTAGGAAATAGTGCTCGTGAAGAAAATTTAATGAATTTTGAATACTTTAACACAAATTATTTTTGTGTAGCTGTAGGTCTTCTGAAAATTTTCCGGCATTTTGTGATGTTTTTTTTATAATTTTTGGTTTTCGTGCGGCATCGTGAAATTATGCTTATTGTTTGCACTGTTTAATATGGAAACGATTAATGCTGAATATAATTCAGGACTGAGAAGGTAAATTGACTATCTGGATTAACGTGAAGTGTGCAGTTTGTTTGCGTATCTAACTAGTTGTGCTGTTTGCTGATAAGACGCTAACAATGTGTATTTTTCGAAATGTATTTATTTAACCAAGCAAAATAACAAAACAATAACAAATTTAAAACTGTTTTCTTTAAGCTAAATTACAATTACATTTCTACAAATTTAAAACTGTTTTCTTTAAGCTAAATTACAATTACATTTCTACATTCTACATACAGACTCTTTTGTCTGGTTATTAATTCAATATGGAAGTTATGAAGAAAGTAAAATAATTTGGTTTAAAAATTTAAAGCAGTAAATATTTTTTTTAACAATGGTTTAGAAATAGACGAGGAATAGTTCTTTGAAAAATTGTTCAATATTTTGCAGCACCTATTTGTTGGCTCACTGTCTCCATAGACAATGTGATGTTAATGTTCATTGAGGAGACGTGTGTGCCAAGTTTGTGTTACAGGGTTATTGAAAGTGATTTTATTACAAAGATATTCCACAACAACCAAACTCCTAATGCCATCAAAGACGAAGCATGAGGATAATACCGCTCTCCTTAAGGAAAGTGCCACCAGATTTAAGAGATTAAGTCTATAACTGTAAGCTGAAAGACTTTCGAAATCATAAGGATTATCGAGGTCTCTCAAGGCAAAAAGCACGAACTGCTTTTGGATAGATTCCAGTTTATTGCTCTGAATATCGAAAATAGGATTCCAGACAAAGCAAGTATATTCGAGTAATGAGTGAACTAAAGACATAAACAGATACCTTGCAACCTATATGTTCTTCAATTCTTTTGCACGTCTTTTAATAGATCCCAGCTGCTTACTAGCTCTTAAAAGAACTCTGTCATACTGAAGATTGAAACACAGCTTTTTATCCAGGACGACACTGAGACTTACGACACTATCAACATTTTTAAGGAGTTCATTATTCAGGTGAGAATCAGCTTATGGCATGACATTTATCAACGTTAAGATTAAGTTTATTCTGGTCACACCAGTGACAAAAGTTTCAGCTGAAGAAAATTTGCATCTGATTCCGATTAAATAGTGTCGCATCGTCCGCGCTAAAAAGAACGGAATATCGGATAACACTTCCGATAGATCCGAAACAAAAATATTGAACAGAAACGGCCCTAGGTGGCTGCCTTGAGATACCCCAGATAAGACGGTAATTTATTTGGAAAGACATCTTTGAAATTTAACATGTTGCGTTCGATTTTGAAGGCAACAACTCAACCAGTTTAGAAGGCTTCCTGAAACACCAAATACTCAGAGCTTATGTTACAAAATGTCATGATCGACGCGGTCAAAAGCATTGCTGAAGTCAGTGTATATACTATCAATTTCGACATAGCAAAGCACATTTGAGACTATTATCAATAGGTTGAGGGAAGTAGACCGGCCTTTTCTGAAGCCATATTGTTGCTCGTTTAGGAGAGGATCAGTAACAATTGTAAGTTTGTCATAAATAATTGTGTTCAAGCAACTTAGGCATAGCTGACAAAATGGCGATGTCTCTTGAATTTTGAACTGAGCATCTATCACCACTTTTAAGAATTGGCGTGATATGAGCTGATTTCCAAAAACACGGTAATGCAGCAAGTGAAACGATCTATTAAAAATTATTTACACGGGTAATAAACACTTAATTAGGAAGCGTGGAGGTAGTAAGTCAGATCCAGTGCCTTTTTTCGTGTCAAATTTTCTCCTGGCTTTTGAAGTGTCTTCTTTGGTTACATAGAGTTTATCAGCAGTAGGAAATTTGTAGATTTCTGAAAGTGGCGCGTTAAAGGATCTTTTAACCGGACAAAACACTTCTCGCTTCAAAACAAACCGCTTTTTTTGTGGACCAGAAGAACCTGAGTTGCATTTGTCCATGAACATGGGATAACTTTTCGCTTAGTGTTCCCGAAATCGAAATTTTTTTTGCGGTCATTAATTTTATTTTCACCAACTATATTCACATAACTTTCATCTGCTTGGTGAGACTGTCTTTTAATATGTGAGCTACATCATTATATATTTTTTTTTTGATATCATTGCCAACGTTAATATTGGTTTTATTACTGTATAACGCTTGTTTCTCTGATTATGCAAACACCTCAGATTTCCACCCAGCCATGGCTCAAACAGTTTGTCTTTTTTCTTTATCTTTGGCATGCACTTCTCAGCCGCATCGAAAACCAACTGGTAGAATAAAGACACTGCATCGTTCAATTCTAATGCTAAAAAAGTACTATTCCAGTCAATATTATGTAAATTAAGATTAATGCTCTCATAATCAGTATTGCCGAAGATCATATACAACAGAATTGTTGTGTAATTGGGAAGTTGCCAAATCAGACACTGGTAGCTCGACTGTAAACGCAGGGTGCGGAAAAGTGGTGGAGAAAAAATTCTCTGCATCAGTAGTTGGGTAATCCCCTATATCGTCGTAATTATTTTTAAAAAAAAACTCTAGCGCATCAGAATTGCTAGAAAACTAATTTTCGAAGAAATTGTCTTTGAGTGACAAACAAATGTGGAAAGACGTAATACCCTTTTTTGTAGAATCATATCAACCATTCCTTATCTCAAGTAACAAAACTCAACTATAACACAAATGATGAAAATGTTCAGTGCTGGCAACACTTTCCCAACGAAGCAGCAATAAGTTTACCATAACAAGCTCATACTTAAATCAACTTATCCTTTGAATTTCGTTCTCATCGGAGGATTTCATCGAAAGTTTCAGCGGTTAAACGTTGTTTGAGGCTGCCATCCGAAAAATGTACAAAACTCGGAAAATTTAAAAATTGGTTTCTTATTTTTATCGCAAATGCTTTGCATATGAGTATGTAATTTCAAGCATCTGTTGATGCAATATTTACGAAAATGGCTAATGCTGGTTACCCTGTGTCAGCAGCAGAGCAAAATATATACCAAATCTGCTTCACGTTAAGTTAAACCCAACGAGTAAATTTCGTTTCGATTGAATCACTGCGCTGGAAGCTATACGGGTGAAAGAATTTTAGAGTTACCACCCTCAAAACTTTTCAAATTTTTAAAGCGTTAATATTTGTATTTAATTTTCATTGCAGGATTATTTCCATTTGCAAATCTAATGACATAATCGCTCAGTAAAGAAATTCCACAAAATTACAAAAATGGTCATAGCTGGCAGCTCTTTCATGATTTTTGTACGAAATTCCTACGACATTTACTTCAAATTAAGGTCCATTTTTCGTTTTGATTTCTGCACTGGACCGGAAGCTATAGGGAAAAAAGCTTTATTTTGCTGAGCAAATTTGCAAGATTTATGAGACAAAAATCACCATAGCAGGCAACTCTATTCTAATTTTTCAACCAAATTTTCACCAAATATTACATAAAGTAAGATCCAAGTACTGTGTGAGTTTTGTTAAAATATAATGGCTGAATCGGAAGTTATAGGCCAAAAAACTGTTTTTTTTTTCTCAGTGATTTTTCAAGATGGTTCCACTACCACAGGGTTGCCCGCATTTCAAAATCACCTCTACCAGATCTGGTCCTAGCTAATACCAACATGTCCTGTGAATTTCATTATGATCGGATAATCCGGTCGTCAGTTCTCGTGAACAGAACTTTCGAGTGCTGAAAATAGAGGTAATTTGGTGATGGGTTGCCGTTCTTGAGCAAATCGGAATTTTCAAAATTTTAATTTGACACGATGGACAAAGGTTCAAATTTATCAATGATTTGAATTTTTTGCTCAAAATCAAGAATTTTTGAGGAGGGTCAATGATTTGAAGGATTTTTTTTCAGGAGCCTTTCAGCTACAGGGTTACCTACACTATCTTGAAAATCCATGTGTGTTTAATCTTAGCCAACGTCAACGCTCTACGAATTTCTCGGTGATCCAATGTTTTTGTCAGAAGTAATGACAAATCAAAATTTGAAAAAAACCCTTGCCTACTTTTAGGTACTTAGCACCCACACACGGCTCAAAAATTTCAATTCTTTATCATAGACAAGCTTAAAACATAATTAATTTTCATTCCCAATACTTTTTTTAACAAAAATTTACACTGCTTGGAAATATAGGAGTACCACAAAATTCACTAAAACGCTCGCCGCCGCCAAAAGGTTTAGGATATCTGAATTTGAGAATATATATCTACGTTCTCCGAAAATTTCAGCTTAATCGAATCGGCCACTCCAGAGATTATCTCGGAAAATCATTTTGCTGATATATATATATATATATATATATATATATATATATATATATATATATATATATATATATATATATATATATATATATATATATATATAAAGAAATATGAATTTTCGGCGAAACGAGTTTAATACTAATGTTCTTCGAGCATTAGTAATAAGATAAATTAAGATCCAACCAATTACCAGTTTGGTTAGAAGTCGAAGTGACTTGCTGCAAATCATTGCTGTAAAAATGTAATTTTTTTTTATTATTATTTAAATTAGTGCTTTTTACATTATTTGACAATTTTAAACTTTAAATTTGTGTGATTAAAATCTGCCAGTACTCTAATCTTGTCATCATCTTTGAGAGATGATACTAGGTAAAAAATGGTTTCATATATATATTTCTACACGGTGTTGGTTGAACTAGGTGGTATGTAGAAAGTTGCAATATAAAGGAAACCTTAGAACCAAGAAATTCTGATAATTTTGTGCTCAAATTGATTATGTGGGTCAGTTTCAACTATTTCACTTGACAGAGAGCTATGAGTACCAATGAGTTCACCTCTTGTCTGTCCCATTTATATAAAAACGACCATATATAAAAACGACCGCAAATATCTGGGTCATTTTTATATATGGTCCAGCAATCATCAGAAATTTATCGGTTTTTATTCGAATCGGTCAGCCAGGTTTCTGTTAAAGTAAGTACATTGAATTGACAAGATTTCGCGCCAAGGAAGATTTTATTCAGTTTCCCTTCACGCCACCTCAGTTGTGATAAAACAGTTTGAGGCCATCTGATAAGAATTTTCTGTTATGATCAATACCTGTTCCTTTGCTCTCTGAAATAGGGCAATATATTTTGAAGAAACATGTGAAGCATAGACTTTTTTCCTGTTTCTTAATTTATAGCATTTAAACAACAATCCGAAAAATTTAAACCGAAAAATTTTATGTAACGATATTTTCTTTTTCATTTTCTCAAAGAGATTTTTACATGGATAGTGTGTGACTCTATTGGGAGCTATATTTAAAAGGACATTCATTAATGGACTGCTGAAAATACTTGAAGATTCAACATTGACAGCAAAATTGGTACTCATGTCAGCTTCAATGGCATCCAATTGAATGTGGTTCTTTTGAGTGAGTTTTTTTTTGATGGGCTGTTGTCAAAGTATCTAGCTTTAGCGGTTAAGGTTTGGATGGTGAATGGAACAGTGCAGCGTCCAAAAAAGGGATGAAAACCGTTTTAAATACAAGGACGATTACAATTTGAATTTTCTCTTAATCTAGACTAATAATTAACGTTGATATTTTTCCTCCGATTTGTATGGTACTTCCAACTACTAAAAGAGATTCCTTTCCAGGTTTAGTTTTCAACACATTCATTGAAATCGGTAAATAACCAGGCAAATTGTGTTAGGATCGTCACTTTAAAACATCTATGAAATTTCTTGCGCATTGTCCACATGTGTAAAATTGTAGCTTTGCAATCCATGACCAGCGCTTCTATCTCAAGAAACTTTTGCATCCAAGTTTCATCCGCAGAGTGAGGAGATCCTCTCACAAAAATCATTCTATATTTCGGAGATGATTTTTTCATTAAGGGGCAACAGTTTCCGGATTGAGATGAGCTCGCACGCTGAATTCTTTTAATTCGGTGCGCACATTCGTCCTTTGTCTAGAGGGTGCCGAAGTTGAAAATCCTTTTTTTTCAGGCTTATGAGCAGGAGATTTTGACAGATTGATACTGCTTGCTATGGTATCCTGCTTCATGGGGGAAGATGACATGTCCTTAAATAGCACTCCTGTCGTTGAATTTTGATTTATATTAAGGCTGGCATCGGAATAATTGAAAAGAGAAGATATGCATGAAGTAGAATTGTTTCAATTGCCCAAATGCACAATGTGGTGCTGTTTAATTTGTGAATCAGTCATTTTCGTTAATGGATTGAATAGTTTGTATTAAAATCGTATTGACGCGTTCAATTGACAGTGACATATTTTTCAACCCAGCTGTGAAATTGGAGAAAAAACTGTGAAGTTACTAAGGGCTACCAAATGAAGAAAATATTTGTAATTTTAGTTTTCGGTGACTTAAATTAAATTTCTGTATTGAAGTCTGAAGTAAAATATAGAGTAGCGTTGAAGCTGTAAGATGGGTAATACTAAAAAAAATCATTAAGAAAGACTTGGTAGGTCTTGGAACAATAAAAATTAGGCAAAAGCAGTTGGTATTATAAAGAAATAACTAAATTATTAAATTAGAAAAGAAGTTGGTATTAAGAAGAAATATTCACATTATGCCATTATCTTTTTAATTTTTTACATGCTTCTCTTAGTTGTGCGAATAATCTTATTTGCCGTCTTTTATCAGCGAAAACACCACGCTTCCAACAAAATATTTTTTATTGTCAAATCTTAGCTTTCTTTACAGTCTAAGATAAGCGTAGTTAATTCCAGAATTTTAGTTGAATATCTATTTAGACAAGACCGTTCAAAAACTGCAAATGAATGAAACTCTATGTGTTCAACTTAAATTTACTGAATTCATGAATACATATACACACATCTACGATATAAAAACAGCAAAAATTTCGATTGGAAGTTTGCCAAGCTGCATGGGCAGCAACATGAACTAATTTCATATCGTAAAAAGTAAAATAAACTCTGAAACGAGACCAGGCGATTCAAACATATCAAATGAAATTCTGTCGACAAAAGATACCTCGAAAACATTTTGTCCATTAACGAAAATCCGTTTTTATGTATAAAAGTGTCATTGTATTTGATATTGATTTTTTCGTAAGACATATTCATGTACGAATTCGCATGGATAAAATCCACACATAATTCATGATATTAGTTTAAATCCGCAATAAATCATTCAGTCAGTTTCTAATTCTCAGACAGGATTTTAAAGCTATTTTCTTGAATAATTGAATGTTGCCATGAAACTTGTCCAGTGAGGCGTTTGAAAACAAATGGGAATGAATACTTTATGATATACTTTTAAAATGTGACCAGTCAGTTTGCAAACTAGCGACCGCTACTTTATGATATACTTTTAAAATGTGACCAGTCAGTTTGCAAACTAGCGACCGCTGTCAATAAAATAACTTCAAATGCTTGCACATGCATAGCAATGCCTTTGCTTTACTTTGGGGTATAAAACTGGGGTGTAAGTTGAAGAGCTACCGGGACCAATTGATAGAGTCGTGATAGGAGGCAATCTTCTGCATGAGGACAACATCCCAACTCTAATAAGAGCATAGGCCGGACATTCACAAAGGAAATGCTCCACGGAGCCAGCCGCACCTACGCTGGATGGTCAATACATAGATACATAGAATGTAAAGTAAGAAAAGATAATACTCGTAAAAGGAAAGATAGTAAAAGGTTAAAATTAAGCTGACCCACTAGAAGCCTTAACGGGTCTGGGGGCCAAAGTTGATAGAGAATTCATTCATAATAAATGAATACGAGTGTGAAATGATAAATTCAATGCAGATTCCATCGCCAGTGCTTGACGAGTGGAAGATGTTTAGCAGACATTTCAAGTGCGAAAATTATCTAAGTATTACAAGTGCCGTGCATCGCAGTGTCGGTTCTGGGTGAGCAATAGTACACTTGGTGCCATTAGGTAAATAGCGGTGAATACATTAGGTAAAAGTGCTCGAAAATAAGAATCCAGCACGACGAAAATAAATTATCGATTTACGTCGGCAGATGATGATTTGCACGGCCAGCAACTCGCAACAAGGCATAAATACCAACACGAAGAAGCCTATCGTGAAGACAGCACCTGCCGTTAATGCGTTTAAACCAGTCATTCATGAGCCCTTAGCAAAATTAGGTGAAATCGATACCGACAACCAAAATTTCAACTTGATAGCGCAACGGAATATGAAACGGACAAACGGACAAATTCTTTCACAAATAACACCACGGACATTAAACACCTCTTCCCATCCCACCACAACGACGAAAACCCTTAAGGTTCGCCCAATCACGACATATAAGACAGACATTCCAAAGTTCATCGCTGAGCTTCACGCTCAAGAACTCAAGGCCGCTATGAAAAAATTTTCAAGCGATAGATCACTCATACTGTGTGTCTCCTTAAAAGATCACAAAAAGGTTTTCAAACTGATTAAAAGCAGTGGTGAAAACGCAACGACCTACACTGCAGCTTCAGAAACGCCCAAGTCTCTTGTCATCCGTGGTCGGCACAAAGTCGTTAAACCTACAGATATCCAGTCTGAGCTAGTGGCATAGTACCCTGACTTAAAACTCAACTCAATATCGCACTTCGCACTTTCTAAGACTGGGAACTAAGTATGTCGGTGGAAACTGAAGACTTCAGACCTCAGTTCGGGCTCTTCGTTGTGCAATTCGAGCCTGTTCATGAGCTAGCTACTGTATTCCGAATGCAGTCCATTCTTTAGCAGAGAGTGACTTGGGAAAGAGTCCGAAACAAAGATAGCCTGCAGTGCTTTAAGTGCCCAAATTTCGGACATATTGCAGGTAACTGCACCATTATCCATCGGTACGTGAAGTATCTGGAGAGACATCCACGTGATGATTGGAAAAAAGTTAAAGACGTACAACCTGCACGCGTCAACTGTGGTCACCCACCCAACTACCGTGGACGACCGGCATATACGGCAATGGTGACCAGGATCGGAGCAAAAAATATTCGCCGTGGCCAGACCCGAAAGAAAGGCCAGCAGTTTGTGGTGGAGAATGTCTGAGGTAGTGCTTCCCCGAGTGCTGCTGCTCAGCGAGCTCCAACCTCACAGAGGTTATTTCTTGGACTGATAAATGACTTGATTGCCCAAGTATTGGTGGCTGGAACTGACGCCACGGTGCTGGCTGCCATTCTAAAGCTGCTGACTACCCTTCTTAAATAAGCTGGTTGGCGTGACCACTTTCAAAAGTGCTTGGCTCATCTTGATGACACAAAGAGCGTCTGTTCAGCACCTCCTTGATGCATCGAATTCGGATATTACGTTGATTGCAGAAACTTAGACTCTAAGAATTCCATAGGGTCAGCTTTAGAAAGTTTACCACTATCTTTAACCAACAAAATGGTGGCTCGGCACTACTGGTTAAGAGTAGTCGGGACATGAAGCCTGTCCTGATCCTCTATCTGAAGTGCTGTGCGTTTTTGTAGTCAAAACCTCGTAGCATCTCTGTACGTTCGATGTAGTTCGTCAAAGTCAAGTGTGTTTCATTATTTTGGAGTGATTAACTAAAGCATACATATCTCAATATAAATATTTGCTTATTGGTGGTGATTTCAACTCGAGACGCCCAAAATAGGGACATTCCGTGACAAAGGGAAACCGCAGTGTGTTACTCGAATAGCTGCAACTAAACAGTCCTCTCATCTTCTCGCAAGTAGTTGCTTCAAACTCATCAGCCAGACCAAGTAGTAACTCAACCATAGACTTCTTTCTCCTGTCCGACAAATACAAAAGCTAGAAGATGGTGTTAACGATTGATAATGTTACTGTGCGCAACTCTGACCATCCGGCAGAGTCGTTTGCATCGACATTCCAATCACAGCTGAATGCCGTTCCGCCTGACTGTTCTGCTCTTAGTAGCCAAATATTAAAAAAGGAAATCAATCGTTACCTCAATAAACACAATGAGCCATTGGCCACCTTTTCAACGAAAAACCCTTCCAATGATACGCCAAATACTGATGACTTATTCCACTTTGCAAATAGTGAATACTTGGTGCAACTGGTGCGCGTTACAAAAAATAAAAAGTCTTCTGGACATGATAGAATCTCTTATTTCATTATTAAACATCTACCACTCTCTATGCTCAGAATTCTGGACACATAAAAAGTAGCAAAGATTGTTCCCATGCATAAAAAAGGCAAAATTTAAGAGGCCAGTAACTTTGATCGAATCTCCTTGCTTCATAATTTGGGAAAGCTTCTTCAGAGAATGTGGTCGGAAATGATTAGAAACCCCTGTGAGCTCACCCAGCTAATCACTGACCACCAGTTTGGCTTTAAAGGCAAGCATTGTACCCAGCACGCCATCTCATACTTGTGTGACTAAATCGTGTCTTACTTGAATGAGCGATTCATTCCGACAGTAGTGTGTGCTTTAGATTCCGTCTGGCACAAAGGCCTACTATTTCAGTATACCAAGTTTAGATTCTCGTAAGAGGTAGTCAGACTCGCCGCAGGCGTTTGCACTAACAGCCAATATTATGTCAGCGTTAATGGAAAAGAAGAAGGGGGCCCGGTAGCTCTGCTCGCTAAGGCGTCAGGCCGAAAAGCGGCGTGCTACGGGGCCTGCGGGTTGAAACCCCGCCAGTGCCATGGCTGTAAGTTTGAATGCGTGTGATTGTCTATGAGGGTGGCAAATGGGACCAAACTGGTAGCCTAATGCTGCCCGCGTTCCCGGCAGCCCTCTTCACTAACCTACCCTAACCTAAAGGAGAAGAATCTTCTATAGAGCCTTTGATATCAGGAGTGCCACAAGGTTCTGTCACTGGACCAATTCTTTTTACCATATTCTCCACTGATCTTCCTATTCCAGTGGGCCAATCCCAAATCCAAATTCTCCAATATGCCGATGACACGGTCTTATTCGCGTTGAGCCAAGATTTGCTAAAAGCAGCCAAGAGCCTGGAATACTACTTGGTAGAACTAAGTCTTTACTTTGACGAATGGAGCATCAAACCAATCAGCAGTAAGACTCAGATATGCGTATTTTGTAGTCCTTCGAAGCATCGGAGAATTCAAACTCACTGCCTTGTTTGGAATATCTAAGACTACTAAGCTGCCAAATCTGCCTTCAACGCACCCGACCTCTTTTCGCGACAAATATGGGCAAGTGTACCAAAGCTTAATCCATTTGCTTTCACACATTGATCCAGCCTACCCTAACTTATGCATCCCGATCCTGGGGAGAACCTTATGGAACACCAGTTCTGGATTCTAGAAAAAATCATATGAAACACAGCAAAATCGATCGCAATAGATATGGTTCTAGTCATTTGATAATGCACGAAAAGAAACCAAATCTATTCAATTTGACAAGAACTAAAAATGTAAAATGAGAGACATACATGTACCACGTTAAAGAAAATTTCGTTAATTTTCTTATTTTTTTACCTATCTTCAATTCTTATATTTTTTGTGGCTTTAATTCTGATTATAATGAAAAATATTCACATGATCATGCATGCCAATTATTATTAAATAACAGAAGACGTAGCTGGTTCAATTTGAATCATTTAGCAGTAATAATACTCATGTACTTATCAATTTTTCTCTGCGTACGCAGCCTGTTGCCAATCGACTACTTCAACAGTATCCATCTTTCCGTTTTATTATAAGTCAGTTCTAGACCACCTGAAAATCAAAATTTAATGAGCTCCACCTTATAGTTGGTTAACAGTCTATTTCACCTCAGCCACTCTAAAGTCGATATATTTGCTGTTCGTGTTTCGTACTCCAGATTTTCCTACCCAAACTTATTTAATTTGTTGTTACTAATTATGATAATATCGAAGCTTCTTCGAACTTAATTTTATTAAGAACGTCTCTACCAAAAATTATTTAACTTTTTCGAGTTCACGTTCTTCTTATACAACAATAGCTAAATCCTTTTGCCTGCCTCAAATTTTCAATATTTTTTTGAGTCTCGAAACTATCCGGTATTTTTCTTGCAAAACATATTTTCCACAACGTTAGGTCCTCATTCAATTCCTGGTACAGTCATGGTTCTCCATGGTCGCAAATATCAGCTGATAGAACATTCCTTTAGAAACATTGCTCAACATTCCACAATGGAACATCTCTGCTGTCAGTTAGGACAGTAAGACTAAAAACTGCCGAGACGCCGCCGTCTGTTCAGGTTTATTTATTTTGAATTATTAAATATTAACTGTATATTTAAATTATTTCTGCGTCTTTGCATTAAGCCTCAATAACAAGCCGCTGCATTACAAATTTCTGGCAAACCTATGCCCAACACTTCAACACTCCACCCGTGTCCATTATATGAGGAAAACTTGTGACGCTGGAATGTAGCCCAAATTCTTAACAAAACAACGAGTACACAAACAAATGAACTACATACATGGAAATAGGGCTTCCGCGAAATTTGGATGACTTACATAAAATTTGTATGTTTATTGATATCCAAACTTTATCGCAAAACCAACTAGATAATATTCGAACTGGGTTATTAGACAACGAAAATCAACATAATTATGAGTATTTTATGCGACAGTGTGTTTTAGATGGGATTATTCCGACGAAAGAAGTGTTGTTGTAGAGTTTGAAATATTATAGTAATCGGATATATTCACGATGTCAACGTATGTGTATTGAAGAAGTCTTTACCGACAATAATATTGTACAGTCATTTTCAGCATTGCAACCATCGTGGGGACGACCTCGACCCTTACTTTTCATCCAGCCGGGCAAATAAAATCCACTATCCTACGACACTTTGTCTCCTTCATCAGGCGATTTCTCAAATCGTCCTGTACGCCATCAAATTCTTCGCGTGATAAATACCCAAAATCTTGCCTTTAATATTCATAATCTCATAAGACACCTGACCCACCTGTCACTTAATCGTTGCCCTAATAAACTTTGGAGCAAATTTAGCGGTGAAACGATCAGCTGTGCAGCTAAGTGCATGATTACGCATCCATACATTTTGTCTGGCGGTGAAATCTTTTACTCGATTTCTCAAGCTATTACGTTTTCCTCCTTTAGCATTTACCTCAGTCAGTTTCATTTACACGTGACAATGTGTCCCCCGTAAACGGTCACAATTTGATGCTAATAACACCTCTCCATGCAGCCGAGCCAGCATTCAGATAGGGGAAATAGCATATAGTGTATGAATATATGCAAGTGCCGTAACTATCTCGGCTAATGGAAGCCAGAGTTTAGCCTCCTCGCGATGGCTGCGGGCAACAACCTTTTTTTCAGAAAAAGATCGCGAATATTTTCAGGCTAGTCCCTTCCAAGTAAAGTTGGTGAGAGACTGATTAACTGTCCCGTAAAAAGCTTTCCGAAGTGCTTATCCTGAAACCATCAATAAGCCTCGGAACCGGATTGATACCATAACGACGACTACGCGACCGAAAACGGCTAAACGGTTTGAACATTTTCTCATGCAATGTTAGATTGCTCTACAGGGCTTGAGCTGATACTCTGTCCCAATATAAGGCTGATATAATAGCAATACCAGAGATCAGATGGAAAACGAAAGAATATGACTTATACTGCAGCTGACATCTAAAGCACCAAGTGCTCAAGGTAGGCGATCTAAAAAATTAAGTATACCATCATCAGAAAATGAAGTCTACCATCAGCGGCTTTAACGCTATCATTGAACGGCCATGCACCCTTTGCATGCGAGGCAAATTTGCAAACATCAGCCATATAAAAAACCATCTTTGGAGATTTAAATTCTAAAGTAGGTCGTGAGCCGGTATTCATGGATTACGCAGGCATCCATAGTTTGCATGAGAACACTAAGACAATGAACTTTGAGTCATATAACTCGCAGCATCCAAGAGCTTGGTCGTTGCGATTACCAGGTTCCAGTGTAAAGATATCTACAAAACCACCTGGATATCACCTGATGGAGCCATTCGTAGCCAGATAAAACACGTGTTGATAGATTGCCGCCGTTGCTCGAGCCTGATGATGGCACGAACGTATCGATGTACGCACTAAGACCCGGTCCACTATCTTGTTGGTATGGTTCTCCGAGCGCTAATTGCTTTGCATAGAAGCATTGCATGTGCGACCTAGGCTCGAATGAACACGGCTGCCTTACGCAATAAAAATACCAGTAACACCTTTAATCTTGCGTTTAGGACTCGCCCTCGAAGAGCTCGATGGAGGGAGAGTAAGTCCTGGAGCCAGAATGCCGAGCGTAAATGAGAAGTAGACACGCCTTAAGAATAATGTCATAAGTACTGCTGACGCCATTTTAGGCAGTAGTCACCAAGATCGGAGCGACTGGTTTGATGATGAATGTAAACAAGTGACTGAACGTTAGAATGTTGCATACCGGACAATGCAGCAATCTCATAGACGCAGGCACGTGAAGAAGAATAAAAAGATCTCAGAAGAACAGAAAAGAAACTTCACAGGCAGAAGAAAGACGACAGGGAAAAAGATCTGATCTGTGATATAGAAAGGGCTAGAATGTGAGATCCGCACCAGGCGCGGAAGTTCTACCAAATAGTGCGAAACATCACGCAGTACACACCACGCTGCACGTACTGTAAGGACACAGAGGGTAAGCTGATCACCGATCCTGAAGGCATTCTGGAGCGATGGGGAGTGCACTTGCAATTGTTAAACGGTCATCTCAACGAAAAATTGGAGGCTCCACCAATGCAAGAAAACGACCTTATGCTGCCGCCACCAGGTAAAGAAGACGTACGAAGAGCCATAAGTCGGCTGAAAGTTAACAAAGCTCCTAAAGCCGACGGCATTCCAGCTGAGCTGATTAAATATGGAGGACCCACATTACATCAAGCAGTTTATGAAATTATATTGCACGTATGGGAGCATGAAGAGATGCGAGAAGACTGTCGCAAAGGTATAATATGACCCATACATAAGAAAGGAGATGTAACAGTGCGCAGCAACTATAGCGATATAACATTGTTGAGTACCTCCTATAAAATATTCTCCTCTATCCTGCAAGAACGGATAGCCCCATACGCTAAAGCCATCATCGGACAATATCAATGTGGCTTCATCACAGGCAAAAAAATAATTGATCAGATCTTTACTCTCAAGCAGGCGATGGAATAATGTCTGGAATTCAACATTCCACTGTACCATCTATTTATAGACTTTAAGACCGCTTATGATAGCATATCCAAGGTAGAACTCTATAAAGTCATGAACGAATTCGGCATCCCAAACAAACTGACACGATTGTGTAGGTTGACCATGACCAGTGTAACAAGCCAAGTTAAAACAAACGGATTGCTACACTCAGAAAAAAATCGTTGCATAAATAAAAAAAATTGATATGAATCAAATATTTTCAAATATTATTTGGCGTTAATACGTTTCTTTTTAATTCAAATAATCTGCCGCCATTTCAATAACGCTGTATCAAAGTGGTCTTGTTTAGCTCAAAATGTTTTGCTTTACATTGAATGATGAAAATTATGATATGAAAATAACATTTGTATAATAAAGTGGAATCGTTTTTATTGAATGTGGGGGCTTATTTAATTCAAATAAGATTCGGTTTTTATTTCAAAGTGTTTCAACTTTTGATTTAAATTTGATTCTATTAAATTTTAAGTGGTGAAATTTTTTTGAGTGTATCCAGACCATTCAACATCTTTAATGGGCTCCGACAAGAGGATGGTCTGGCCTGCCTCCTCTTCAACCTAGCGTTGGAGAAACCAATCCGAGACTCTGGCACATCAATGAGAGGGATTACCGTCACAAAGTCCTGCCAGATACTGGCAATTACAGATGCTATAAACCTTCAGGGTAGTTGAGCATGAATTTGAAGTAGTGCCATCTTTCAACTACCTTGGATCAATCGCAGCAGCAGATAACAACATGGAGCAAGAAATACGCAGGCGGCTGTTTAAATCCAACAAAGCTTCCTATAGTCTGTCAAGGCTCTTCAAATCTCGAAATTTCACCCGAACATCAAAGCTCCTGCTGTACAAAAATATGGTTGTGCCAGTACTCATGTATAGATCCGAGACTTGGGTTCTCAGCAAAAGGCATTCTGACCTCTTAGCCGCGTTCGAGAGGAAAGTCTTGAGGAGAATCGATGGCGCCATATGTGAACAATGGCGATTCCGGAGACGTAACAACCATGAGTTGTACGCTATCTACCTAGAACCAGATATAATTACGAAGATAAAGCTCGGTAGACTCCAGTGGGTAGGACATCTAGCTCGAATGAGCGAAGAGGATCCTGGTCGGAAAACCATTTGCGACAGATTTTCCGGCAGACGACAGCGTGGGAGACCTTGCTTGCGCTGGAACGATGGCGTTGACCATGACGCTCGGAGTTTAGGGGTGGCATTCACTTGCGATCGGATCCGACGGAAAAAAAACTGTTGACGAAGACCAAGAAAGGACCTTGGTTGTAGTGCCGACGATGTTGACGATTACCTCTCTATCCTCCAAAGCCTGCAAAGCCTTCAACAATGCATACTCCGAACCATGATGGATAGGTTTATAGATCAAGAAATGGGGTGGAAAACCTGCAGATTCATGTATTTTACAAAATCCGGCAAAGGATTCTGGCACATAAGCATCCCAATTCCAATGTGTGATTTTTGTATGAGATTATTCCGTCGAAGTAAGTGTTGTTGAAGAGTTTGGAATATTCAGCTGCTCTACCACAATTAAAAACAATTGATGCTCTCTCAGATATACTCACGATGCTAAGGTATGTGTATTAAAGAAATCTTCACCAACAATAACATTGTACAGTTTTCAGCACCGCAACAGTATTTCCCGCGATATAGGCGAAAATTCGCGCTGCATAGTCATCAAAGAAGTAAGACATCTAAGATCCAAAGTATGTTTCACAGAAGTTACACGCATTGACACTTTAGATGAAACATGAGCTTGGTCCGCTACATAAATGTCTAATGAAGCATGCTCAGTGGTAGGCATGGCCAGAATCTACTCACTATCATCTGGTACAATAAGCCCAGATACTTTCAGTGAGGTGGGAGTACTTTCAGGCCAAGATATATAAGCAAAGTTTTGCCGTCAGTGTTGACTACTTCCAAAAAGTTTGATGAGCTAACGAAGGAGCTCTTTAATTTACCGATAGTACCAGCTGGTGATGAGAGTTTGGTAGCGTAAGAAGCTATCGAATATTTCCTACAAGATTAACAGAGCCAGTAGAGTCCTGTATTTTTGGCTGGGACTACCTTAACTGTTTTTCTTTTGAAACTAGACGTTGACACAGAGACGTTGCTTGAAGATTCGTAGCTCTAAAACAATATTAAAGTAGCATTAAAATTTGGAAAGTTTTTTTTATACTTAGTACATTGTAAATCAAATAATCTGGTCTATGACTAGTAAAACTGTGCACTTGTAGCCTTGTGCTGCAAAATGACAAATGCGTCCTCCTGTGTGATATTTTTTATACCTCCTTCACTCTTCACTGTCCGTATGTCCGTATGGATCTAACAATCTCTTGTGCTTCAAATACATATTGACCCAACATGTTGGCCCAACATATTGGCCAAAAATCCACTCAGGCTGGGAATGAGCCAGACATCAGCCCAGCTCGCACCAAGGGGGTGTACACATATTGGCCATAGTCTCTTTTGGTCTTGCTTGGGCCAATATGTATTTCCTACATTAAATTGTATTTAGTCCTAGTATTTTCCAAACAATTGGTATTTTGGTGAAAAGGAATAGTTCAGTACAAGTCAATTATATTATTTATTCACTATGATCATTTAGTACACATATCTATTGTCGTCAATACATGTGCCGAAATAAATATATCATAAGGAGAAATTGTATGAAATATTTTGGGATTGGATGACATTGCCTCGCGGTTGGGACTAGATTTATTGAAAGAAGCCATGACCGGACCTCGGCTTTAGTGGTGATCCTGATGATGAAATCTTAGCTTAAAAGCGTTGTGATAAGATTTAAGCCACGTTTCCGTAAATACGATTACATCGTAAGGGTTGATAAATAACGACTGGCGCATATGCTGTGTTTTGATAATAAATACTCAAACGTAATTTTAGTTTTTTGTAAAACCAACAATTATTTTTGGGATACCATTTATACATTTAGTAACAGGTAGCGACTAGATTTCTTACTCCACATCAAGTTGCTTATAAATTTCTCTGGGATAATTTCTTTTCTTAATCATTCTATCACGTGTAATAATCAAGGGTCTGTTTTTTAGCAAATGCCTTTACCCATTGAGCTTGAAGCTTGACTAGCCTAGTGGATACTACTACCTTGTGTGTGGGGTCTCTAGTTCGAATCCAGGTTGAAACGAGTGATCGTGTACCAAGCTTTGAGTACACCTAGCTCTGATTTAGTGAGTGAGTTGTGGGAAATAATTTAAAAAGTAAATCACTCCACACTAGTATTCATTTTGATTGTTAATTTGTGATGAAGCTCTCTCCTAGCTTCAACCTCTAAACCCGTACGAAGGTTGTCGTGGGATAACTTTACTTTACTTCACCCATTACAATATTATGACGAGCAGTACCTTACTAATGCGATCAACAGGATGCTTTTGTAAATCCAAGAACTTTACTATAATGTCTGCAGAATTCAAAATACGAGGTGTATTCAAATATACTTTTGAGGATTTATAAAGCGTGTCGAAGATAGGCGGTGCGTCTGGAAAGCTAAAAGGAATCCCGTCTAAATCACGCAAAGCCAAGCCGACTGCGCGAATGGTTTGTTTAGTTGTCCTCACAATGAGCGAAAGAGAGGTTCATCCATCAGTTACGCAATGCATTATAATAAAGTTTCAAACGACCGAAGGTATTAAACCAGCAAAAATTTGCAACCAAGTGCGTGCACAGTTCAGGGAGAATGTACTTTCATGGCCACGAGTGAAAGCCTGGTATGCCGAATGCAAAAAAAAACGTGAAAAATTGGAAAATATGAGTCACCAAAAGCGCCCCCGCTCCAGCATTACGCCGGGCAATGTCGCAGCTGTTCGCGAGTTCATTGAAAGAGATTGTCGCTCCACTGTAGCAGCAATCAGTAAGAATACGGGCAAGAGTATTATTGGAAGTGTACACACCATCATCTGAGCTCACCTTGAATTTTGAAAAATCTCGGCGAGATACACTACCGTGCAAAAGTATAAGGACATCATCGAAAAAATCGAGTTTTTGAGTTTGTGATTGTTTTTTATTGTGTTCAACAACATTTTATGATTAAATCTGGTACATAAACTAGAAAATATACGTTTTCATTATGATTTACATACATTAGCATTAAATCAGCTGATTATTATTAGTCAAAATGATGGAATTATGAAGGAACCATCAATTCTTATTTTTAAATAGCATCATTTTTCCGCTGTAATTTCAAATATAATAGCTATTATTTTATTTTAAACTATTCAAATATGGGCACTTATGTCTTAAACAGTCAGTCTGGAACAGTTGAGTGCCTATCAAAAAAATAACGGTTTTTTGCACCTTCTGTTGTACTCTGTGTGAGCTAGAACTGTCAAATTCATTCCCGTTATTGTTTACACGCGCACGTTTCAAAGTGTGGAGTTGAAACCACGTTGAAGCGGTTCGCCGAAAGCAACTCAAATATGAATCGAAAACGCTCTGGTCGACAAAAAAAAACTCAAGCTGATGATCGACACATTTTATTGATAAGCAAGCAAAATCGGTTCAAAACAGCACCAGATATTCGTGCTAAAATCAACGAAACCCTGACGAACCGGTGGGTACTGTCAAACGTCGTTTGCGAGAGAAGGGCTATTTTGGTCGCGTTGCTGTGAAGAAACCTCTTCTACGACCACAAAACAAGCTGAAAAGACTATTGTTCGCTCGAAAATATAAAGATTGGCTAGTATATCAGTGGATATCTGTGTTATGGACCGATGAATCAAAGTTCGAGATTTTTGGATCCAGGCGGCGCCAGTATGTTCGTCGAAATAAAGATGAGCGGTTTAATCCCCAATGTATTGCGCCAACAGTTAAACATGGCGATATTTTTGATATTTTCGATATTTTTAAAAAATTTTATGTGAAATTCGCATTCAATGAACATAAATCATAACAAAATAGTATATTTTCTAGTTTGTATACAAGATTTAACCATAAAATGCTATTCAGCACAATAAAAAACAATCATAAACCAAAGAATCGCTTATTTGGATTATGTCCTTATATTTTTGTACGGTAGTGTAGGTTCCACGTTTGCTTACCTAAGAGAACAAAAATGCGAGAGTTGAAGTTTTTCAAACGCTTCTTGCTCGCTTTCAAAAAGGAGGGCAGGTTTTTTTGCAACGCATTGTGACGTGCGTTGAAACTTGGGCTCACCACTGCACTCCCGAGCCAAAAGGGCCTCTATGTAGTGGAGAAAAGAGGACCATCAAAAATCAAAACTCGCATGTCAGCCAGTAAGGTGATGTCAACGGTTTAAAATAACTATAAAGTGTGTTTTCTTCTTATATGTAAAATAAATTTCTTTTTGCAAAAAGCTCATTTATATTTGAATGCCCATCGTACATATGTATGCGCATAAAGTACCATGTTAAGAATTTCCAAGATTTGACTAACATCATCATCAGAATTATTCCCAGGAACACCACGGATAATGATTATGTTAATATTGCGCTTTTATTTCCTCCGTTATTTGTGCATCACAATATGCATGTGGTTACTATTTAACGTTGCACGCGTTTTAATTAAAAAAAGATTAAAGTATGATTTGACAGAAGAAAAGTTATATATCACCTGAAAATTATCGAAAGTATAAATCTATATTACTTTGTAAGATCTATTCAACATGAATAATGTTTGTTTTTTTTTGTGCGACAAAATATTTATATACTGTTAAACGGCGTAGCGCTCAAAGTTACCTATCTATATTTCACTTTTTTATTATTATATAACAGCTGCGTTGTTATTAATGTAGAATCAAAATTGTTATTTTGTGCTTAAAAATGTGTCCTCTGATTTAACAGGAAATGTATGCTTCTTTAGTAAACCAAAGCAAAAGTTATACGACACAATTAAATACTGATTAATGATATATTATCTTCATGCGATATATCCAGAGATTTGACATTCATGTGTGAATTAAGAGTCGAACTATCTACAAACATGCAAAACTTATCACTAATCAATCAAGCCAGCAGCGAGCTAGAAACGTTAGAAAAAAATTCATACAATCCATAACAGGTAGATACGATTGTTCAAAAGTGTTTAATGTTTGCATCTTTTATCTGCCGCATTTGTTTTCGAACATACCGAAAAACAGATGCCTATCGACGCGAAGCTTTAGATACCCATTTGTGTAAAATGACGGATGTCGGAAATAAACCAAACATTTGTTTATCAAATGAAGCCAGGAATAATGTAGGCGGTTTCGCTCCGAACCCAGATTGGTAACGTCATTCATTCCAACAGTGGAGAATTACGCAACAGCATCCAGTCAAGCAGGTGCTTGGCACATATGCTAGTATTTACCCGTACATATGCAGGTGTGTTTGTAGTGAGAGAATAGTGTTCCTTGGATATGTTTGGCATGCACCTTGTTTGCGTTGTTCGCTTTCAATTATCTAACGACACTACAACTTTAAAGAAATTAAATAATACTCACAGCGTATTGTTACAGGATGAAGTCCCGTAAGCACCAGGTCCGCTCACTCTCCTCTGAAAATATTTAACGGGCATATTAGACACTTCTCGTCTTGTCACTATGTTTGAAATTAATTGAACAAATTTCTAAATATATGTCTGATATTTATGAGGGGTTTAACTACGGTAGTGTTTATTGCCGTTTCATTGGAAGGGAAAGGCCGAATAATTGGAAACTATAGGTCTTCGGAAGATAATGTCTTGGAACGGAATTTCTATGCAAATGGTGTGCACACTAATCGAACTATCTACAGTTCAGCAGATTATTATGGTTATAAACACACACGCACATTTGTGGCAACTAATATTCTTCATTAATATTTAATACTACAGTTTGTGCTTGCTTGCATTTAGTGCTTGTTATGGCTTCAACTACAGTATGCGTTGCAATTCCTTAACTCGGCTAGCATTAACTAACATTTCTTCGATATTCGATAGGTATATAGGACACTAATAGGCACAGCTAGGAGGTTATTTTCCATTATTTAGGAAGATATATCATATTCAGGTTGTGGTCTCTCCGTTGGGTTTGCACTAATTTCATCTACGTTAATCACGTTTCGAATAGTTCGATTGGGTGTATCATATATTTTGTTCAACTACATTGAATAATAACATTAACAGACTACACATATATTCGAATATATTTCTATATAGATCATCTTGTAGATTTGCCTTTATCAGGTGTATAACAGATACCTATACGTATTAACAATGCACTCAGTTACACGGATATAGTTATATAGGTTTTTAAATAATTTATTTAGTCAACAATAGTATACCATTTCGTTATTATTCTCTATGCGATCTAAATGCGTGACTGCTTTTATGTTTCGTGCGAATTGTGTTCGATGGGCTCAACTTTTTTATTCGGGCAGGTTACAAAACAGTTATGTAATTTCACTTTAGCATTCCATTAAAACTCGTTTTGCACTACGTCTACTTTACAAACTTGCAGCGTTTACGTTATTTAATTGATTAGTTAGTTATTTGTATTATAGGATATATATTTATTCAACTACGGAACAACAAAAACTTTCTGCAATTCTTCTTGAAATCTTCGTTTAGATCGAATATCTTTGCGCTTCGTATTCGAAAAGTTCGTACTTTATCACAGACCGACTGAAGGAAAAAGGGCGAGCAAAAGGAACGAACGAAATGAAAGCCGACAAACGAGAGTGAAAGCCACTTGATTTACTTCGAACACGTATTCACCGAATCAACAACGAAATCGTAAGAAAAGTTAACAGGAATATTTCAAATATATTTAGATTAAACAACACGCAAAACGGTTTCAAACAAAAATTAAAGAGGCTCTAAATGACAAGCCTGAAACTTCGGTGTAATACCACTTCTTGGCTCTCTCTCATTTTAAAAAGTCATAGAACAAGGGACTCCCTAGAAAGCGATTTCTGCGATTTCTTCCGATATCAGCCGATTCTCTCACGGCCAAAAGCTTCCTTTTTCCACAGTACTTCGCATGCAATATACATTCACCCGACGTGAACACCAATACAACCATGGCCATCCTACGATATCTACCGTGAAAGTGAATCAAGTGTATTTGAGAAAATCAATAACTCAAAAGAGTCATTGAGAGTTTAGAGGCCGCTAGAGGCAGGACTCAGATCCGAGCAAGCAAAGGCACAAGCTCACCCAAAAACAGGACGAGAGTACTTGTGCACTGACACTGGGTGCTCTTTCAGACTTCCATCGTCTTTGCATTGTGTGTATTTGTGTTCCCAGATAGAGACAGTCCATGTGCATATCCTTCTTTCCATTGACGGTCACGATGCTATTCTTTGAGAAAGGACCTTGTACAGCTTGACATAACGCCACTAACGAGGAGCACGAGAGAGCATAATCGAATATTCGCATTCGCCAGAGCCATCTGGTGTGCACTGAAATGCCGACAACCGTTCCCAGCGCCATTCCATACTACGCACATGCATGCATGCTAGAGAGTGAAGTTTCTGAAATGGCAATAGCAGTTGAATTGAACGAACCGGCAGGATATATGGATAATCGGAAAATCAAAAGCTTTTATATTATTTCAATGACCACATGTATGCCAATCCACGTTAAAACGCTATATTACATTTCTATCGATTTGTGTGTAAGCATCAGAAAGCCAGCTTTTAGTATCTTTTTGATTGACTTGAAAGAATGCGTTTACGAAATTGCTTTGATAAGTGTCTATTATAGACACACAAAAAAATATAAAGGCATGAAAAGTAAAATCTATCTTTTATCTACACCATAAAAATCTCTTAGTTTTGCATGTACGTTAAAATGCACCACGAAAAGCAAGAAACAAAAACTAAAAATAGAAAAGTTACCCCCAAGTCAATCATATTTTGACTTAACAAAATTATCTTTTAGTTTGGAATAAGAAAACACGTTTATTTTTAGACTTTTAGTATTTAATAGTAATATATACAGGCTTACAATCAAATATTATTTTGCAAGTTTGGGAATATATCAAATAATGAATTAACACTTGAAAGATCTAAGTTTTGCAGCAAAGTGAATCCCATCAGCAAAAAAGCAATAAGATAACACTGCCATGATTCGCATAAACATTCTATCTACCTTTTAGTACTTTCGAGATTTTCAATTATTTGTGTATTGATATGTACTGAAGATATACGGAGAGTGCGTTTTTCAATATTGATTTTAACATACTTTCACAAAAGATAGGTTTATCAAATTTTTCAGAATGATGTAACTCAAAAATGATAAAAATTTAGATAGACCGTTTATGCAAATCAGTGCAGTACACGTTTCTTACAATCCAAACTCTTTTGCGTCTTTTTTTAATATCATTTTATCAATTGCTCTTTCATAGTCTCCATGGCTTTGTTTGGAATGGCACTTTTGGTTATTACTAAAATTATCAACTTATCTTCAACCATAAAATTTTATCTTAGCTTTGCCACGTAAATCACTCAAATCATATTCATATTCAGTATAAATGCATTCTTAACTGAACTTAATCCTAAAAATAACCATTTTTCTCCAGTAAATTAATTTTTATTTTCAAACCAATCATACAATCCAATAGTAAAGGAAAATCAATTACATAAAATCATTTTCAATTCCAATCAATTCAGTTCCATTTATTATGAAACTTATCGTTGTATTAACTCGTTTATTTTCGCTAAATAGTAAAATAAGCTTTCATCGCCCATCACCAGACCCAAATCTACTCATCAATTAATGCAATGGCTTCAAAAGCTCCAAACAACATTTTCACTAAAGCCAGGATCAAATCAAACCTTAAATTAGATATTCTTTCTAAAATCTCTAATCACTGTGAACATCTGTTTAAGACTTATACACATAAACATTTATAACTGTCACGCTTGATTTGCAAACGAGCAAAAGCTACAAACAAACCCATGAAAGAGAAAGCTCTGCCGGTCAAAACAGATGACTAGCGAACATCGCAAGGACTTGCAGTGATACTTCGAAAACATCAAGGAAATACTTGAACAGCTTGTGTCTCATCGACTTGTAGTCATTATCATTCACTAGACATGATTAAAAGCTGTTTTTATGCTAAAGCGTTTGACGGATGACTACGACTAGAACTAATGCTTTGTCGAGGTACTTCGCAGATGTCCTTAAAATCTTGAATGAGTCTTAAGCATTTAAAGCAATGATCAAAGAAGAAATAATACTCAGCACTGGATTAAATAAATTCTGATGGCAAGTTGAAAATTTCCTGATAGAAATGATAACGACGGAAAGAAAGATAATAGGTATAATATATACTAGAAGTATATGTTGCCTGATAAGACATCGGAGAATTTTATGGTTTGATTTAATATTTGTTGGGGGGCCCGGTATCTCTGCTCGCTAAGGCGTCAGGCCGAAAAGCGGAGTGCTACGGAGCCTGCGGGTTCGAATCGCGCCCAACCACTATGAGGGTGGCGAATGGGCCCAAACTGGTGGCCTAATGCTGGCCGCGTTCCCGGTAGCCCTCTTCACTAACCTAACCTAACCTAATATTTCTTGGGTTGAAAAACAGGCTAGAGTGTAAATGTAAAAAATGAAAGTCTTGAGTGTAAATGTACTTTAAAGTATGTTGATTAATTCACCATTGCAAATCTATCGGCTTCTAAGCCCGGAAACTGCTACAAGTTGTAGACAACTTTTAGCGCCCAACGTGGGTGTCAAGTTTAACGTGTATGTATCAAACACACTTTACCTTATATTTTTCTGGTAGGTCAAAAACACTAGGCACACTATTTGTCCAACGCTAATTTACAAACGAGCTAATGGAGGAAGCACATAACTTATGTGCACTATGAGACCCATTGAATAGATTTAATTTTAACGGTCTTTCAAAAATTTACGACAAATTTCAGAGGAATGTAGACTTCTAGCTTTATACTTACCATGATAATAATAAAAGTAATGTAATTTTTAAGCTGTACAAATTTTAACACTGAAAAATTAAGAATTTAGATTTTGTCATTTCGAAAGGTTCTTCCCATGCAGGCTACATAAAATGTGCCATAGGAGTACATAATTAAGGGCGAAATTGGTCCTCGTAGAATGACTCATTGAACCATAGCCTAAAATCTAATGGAATTAAAATCATAATAAATCTTCTTGCTATTCTGGCCTGCTCAGAAACACACACAAACACACTAAGAGCCTAGACAGGCAGCGCAGCCTAAATGATAATTTGTCGTAAATGATCATTTAAGTGGCGTGTGTCATATGCTAATATTTGGACTTATCACCGCTAAATGACCAAATTAAGCAAATCGCTTATGATCACCAAACTTTCCTAATTTATTCTTAAATGAGGTAGGGTTGCCCGATAAAATGTGAAATCCCCTTGTAAAAAGTCGTTTTTTGCATTGGAATAGAAGAAGAAGACAATTTTTTGAGATTTCAAATTTAAATTCGAAAGATTTGAAGAATTTTAAAGTAGTTCGTGCGCGATTAGTACTCCAACTTCATTAATTAGAACATAAAAAAGGCAACATTCGCTTAAAACACTTTTCCATTTTGTCCATTTTTATAAAAACTATTTGCTTTGAGTGACAGGCAGTCACTGACAATATTCATCATTAACAAAAGGGCTGTGTGTCAGCACCTTTCAAATTATTAATTTAGGTATAAATGATCAGTAGTAAATTAGTAATTTAAGAGCCTGTCTGTCTAGGCTTTTAGATTCAAGTTCGAAACCACTTTAATTCAGTTTAATTTTTTTAGTTGTTATTATGGCTCTTAATCTAGGACTTAGACTACTGTCTTTACATCTATGGAGTATCCAACTTCTTAGTTTTTTTAACAATAATTCATTTATACACAAGGAAAAATATTTCAAAAAACCTTGTGAAATATAATTAAAACTTAAATAAACCTGAAAGCTAGCTAGCTTGCTATTTTGAGTGCTTATTTTTGAATAATTTGCAATTTTCTCTTTAATGATTTCACGCAGTCTTTTCGGGTAATCTTTTTAGAAATTGATAGATTATTTCCAATCGAGAGCTTAAAATGACTATGAACTCGCCAACAAGAAGCATCAAGATTTTTGTTTGATTTTGAGCATACAGTATCTATGTGATCTTTGAAATTTAGTTTCCTACCAAGAGTTATACATAGATAAGCTAATATTTGTACTTGAAAGTCTCAACCTCGGCCTAAGAAAAATGCATCCTACGCTGTAGGTTGTTTGTGAAATTAACTGTTTGTGGAATTAGCTTTAACTTTTTAGCGGTTGCGGTTCAATATTTTCAATGATTATTTAATTGTCGATCAAGCTGCTGTAATTTCAATTATTACACAGAATATTTGATAAATAGGTAGGTAGATCGAGTGGCTTTCAATCGGAAAACTCTAACCAAGAGACACACGTTGGCACAATAGCGGCCCATTGTGATACCACAGATATCACTCTGCAATTAAGGAACCATCTGGTTTCTTTCATAAACTGCCCTACTTTCTTCAAATGGATAAAAAAATAGACTAGTCAGAACTGAAAAGAATGGACCTGAATGAAGCCATTCTCCTCCTAACCAAGCCACAGCTCTGAAAAAAATCATTGAATCTGACGTACAACCTTTGTCGTTATTTCCTATGAAACAAGCCCCATGAGAACGGCGTAAAACCATTTTAGGTTACTGCTTGTTAAATTCAATAGCTGTCTGATGTATCGCGCTTCATTGAAGGCTCAGGACTGTCTTGCGACCGCACAGGATGATTTTGCATCTTAACGCCTTCGATTAGTTTTTGCTTGATGGCTAGTTTGACCACAAGTATCGGTATTCTTACGAAGAAGGTGCATGTGACATCCAGCAGCAAGGTGCTAAGCCTCACCAGTTCATTGATCACACAGTTGCTATGAATGTCCCTATGTTTAGGGTTTCAACATCTTCTAAAGAGATGCACTGCATTCAGCAATAGATGAAGAAAGTTCAGTAGACTACCTGGAGTTATATAGTTAAAGTCCGCTGGAAAATAAATTCCCTCAGATGAAATTTTAGCATAGCCAAGACTATGTCCTATTCATACTCATAGTCTTACTGTCCCAACCTCCTTTTAACGATTGACCACAAATTTTCAATAGGATTGAGGTCGGGACTTCGTGCTGGCCACTGTATCGATTTAAAATTTTGCCTAGTCAATCAATCTTTCATGATTTCAGACGTGTATATTAGGTCTTTATCCTGTTGAAATATTTCTTTTTCTTCAGGATAGGCGCTCTTCTCCACAAAATCAGGAATATGAGTTCGTAAAATATTTAAATAGTTTTCTTTCCTCATTATTCCATCAATTTTTTGCAGTGGTCCAACATGCCACCATGCGAAACAACTCCATACCATGACGTTTCCTCCACCTTGCTTGACTGTTTGTTTAACATGGTGTCTTTGCATACTCTCTCCAGGTCGACGCCAACAATACTGCTTACCATCGGACTGAAAACGATTAAATTTTGATTCATCTGACCAGATTACCCGTTTCCAGTCGTCTGCAGTCCAATTTTTATGTTCTCGGGCAAACTTTAACCGTGCTTTCACATTTTTCTCTGACAATCCAGGTTTATTTTTTAACAGCTGCAGTGTATGCAATGCAGTGGAGCGCTCTTCTTGCTGTCCATCGGCTAACGGACTTATATATTGCCAGAGCAGCATCCTTAGGTGTTAAACACTTGTTTTTTCTCATCTCTGTTATCATGAGACGCGTGTCCGCATTTGTCAAAAGTTTTTTGCGACCTCTCACTTGTTCTTTGGGAGTAGTTTTTCGCCTTTTCTGAACTCTTATGACCATTTACTGACTTATTTTAAGTTGCTCAGCAATTTTCCGTGTCGGTGAGCCATTCTCTGTCATAGATGCAATGCTGTATTCAATATTTCGTGAAAATTTCTTCATTAGTTCGAATAACTTTGTTTTTTTTTATGATCTTTACAAAACGCACCACTTTTCAAGGTTTCACAGTTAATCGAACACGATCACAAACTAACAAACACACAACTAACTAACTCTTCTCGTTCATTTATGACAAAGAATTCAAAACAAGCGGTAAATTTTTTAATTTCCGATGAACGCAGAACTGAGTGCAATATTGAGTACATGTGAGTTGTTTTAGTTTTGCTTTTCTCTCTCTCTCTGGATCTTTTGCTTTTTGTTTTGTATTATATACCCAACTAACCATGATACAATGAAAACAAGGTAATCCATTGGGCATGTCTATCCCTATCTTATTCTCGCGCTGGTGACAACAATGAGGGATTTGCCTTTAAGCCAATGTGAAATTCGGCAACTTTAAGGAAGGCGTTTGGGGTATTAGTGAGGCGATATCCCCATTTTGATGATGAGGTTTAAAGGGTTGATATGTTTTCTTAGATGTCCTTGAAAATCTTGAAGAAAAAACTATTTTACAAAGCACGATGACGAAAAACTCATTAGCTTATTTTTGCGAGAAAGCTTTTAAATGCACTCACTAAAACGATTCGTTTCGAGTTTTTTTATGGGTACGATGCTAGTTGTATGTACGCGCGAAGTTTGGATGAAGATTTTTCTAACCCGATAGGATAAAATATGTGAATGGGCATTGAGTAATTCTCCTTTAATGAAATATGTATGTGCGTATGCATATAGGAGCAAAGCTAATGAGCTAATTTAGGGTTTCAGGTCGTTGAATTATGTGCAAAGTGTATATGCATGATTAAATTGCAATTTAATAATATTGTTGATTGATGTTTTTTGTGAGCTACGTTTTCAAAATGTCGTTAATATTGGAAAAAAAGATTTATATTTTGGTTGTTTGGAAGAATTTGCGACACAATGTAATATAAAAATGTTTTATCGACATGGAAATAAGAATTTGAATGGCCACAGGAAGGAAACTGATCGTGGGCGAAGTAATTAATAAAGTTGGTGCTACGATGCGGATTTATTCAGCCCGATAGGGTGATAGATGTAAATATGTATCGAGAGACTCTGCTTTCATGAGATATGTATGTGCGTATGCATATAGGAACAAAACTCATGAGCTAATTTAGAGTTTAGGTTTGTTGAATTACGTGCAAAGTGTATATGCATGATTAAATTGCTATTTAATAATTTTGTTGCTTTATAGCATAGAAATAAGCATTTTAAATTGCTACCCGAGTTAAATCGATCGAGGGCGCCAAAAATTAACATAGCTAATATCATATACGAGTATTTTTGACGTTTGATTTGTTTGACTATGTAATGCGTGCAATATGTAATTAAGTGAAACACTTCCCAATATTATTAGGTACGTTGGTGTATAATAAAGATTGTGTTGCATTTGGGCTCATTAGCACTTTCACAATCCAAATGGTTTTTGGTACTTTTCCAGATAGATATTTAAAATTTCAGCCACCCGAATATATTTTCAGGCCAAACTCAGGTAAAGTTAACGAATACAATTGTTTTACCTTCGACATATAAAACTAAAAATTCCAGTTTATGCTGCACATGTCAGAGCTAGCAATGAAAATATTTGGTTTTTTGTTCGTGTTCGATATTGAATAGAAAATTTTTTTTCCCTAATTACGTGTTTTCATAAAAATATTTGAATTTTCCCATGCATGTCTCTTTAATGCCAAAACTAAGCAGCAACACCAAAAGTATATCTCAAAATTTTGAAACTTTACTAAAAATTAAAGCTAAGTGATTTTCAGTAACCAGCTGCCTTTGCGTTTGAATCTCGACAGATGCTCACAGTTAGTTTTATTTGCTTTCGTTTTAGCTTAACAGTTGATTTCTGGGTCTCAAAATAATGCTCCATAATGAAGATATTATTTAATGATTGGGTGAAAACATTTTTTATTGGCCCATAGCAATCCATTGTATTTTCGGAGTTTGTTGTTTATAATGACCTCGATTAGCAATCAGTTTGAAAGGATTCTATAGTGGTAAGCTTTAGGACTCATTTTGCTCCTATTTTATTACGTTTACTACTCACATCTATGTTAACTCAAAGCCCAGTATTTCGTCACGAGTGATCACCCATGGTTGGATTTGACCCAGGGACTACCCACACTAGCAGTCAATGTTCTACTTTTCGGCGACACAATCTTTACATAAATATGTGGCTTCTTTCATGTGTATTTCACTTATGCTAAAGCTACGCAAAAGCATCAAAAAATGGCCCTAAAGTTTCGGAAAATAAAAGTTAAGTAAGTTGCTTAAAAATAAAAGTTAAGTCTAATATTTCACATAAAATCTTATTCATTTTTCAAAACACTACTCACTCTTCTTTCCATGAATCGAATTAATAATTTGGTCGAAAAAACAACCAATCATTTTCATTCCTAGCCCTAATTTGTGCAGCATAATCTGGTATCTGTAGTTAATATGCCGAAGGTAAAAACAAATATATTCGTTAATTTTACCTGAACTTGGGGTGAAAATAAATTCAAGCGGCTGAAATTTTAAATATCTGTCAGGAAAGTAAAATAAATCACAACTCCAAATTAACCAAAAACCATTTGGATTGTGAAAGTGCTAATGAGCCCAAACGCAACATATTATACACCAACGGACCCAATAATATTGGGAAGTGTTTCATCTAATTACATATTGTACGCATTACATAGTCAAACAAATCAAACGTCAAAATTACCCGTATATGATATTAGCTATTTTAATTTTTGGCGGACTCGATCGATTTAACTCGGGTAGCAATTTAAAATGCTTATTTCTATGACGATAGAGCAACAAAATTGCTATATATCAATTTAATCATGCATATACACTTTTCACATAAATCAACGACCTGAAACCCTAAATTAGCTCATTAGCTTTGCTCCTATATGCATACGCACATAGATATTTCATTAAAGGAGAATTACTCAATGCCCATTCACATATTTTACCCTATCGAGTTAGAAAAATCTTCATCCAAACTTCGCGCGTACATACAACTAGCATCGTACCCATAAAAAAACTCGAAACGAATCGTTTTAGTGAGTGCATTTAAAAGCTTTCTCGCAAAAATAAGCTATTGAGTTTTTCGTCATTGTGCTTTGTAAAATAGTTTTTTCTTCAAGATTTTCAAGGACATCTAAGAAAACATATCAACCCTTTAAACCCCATCATCAAAATGGGGATATCACCTCATTAACACCCCAAACGCCCTCCTTAAAGTTGCCGAATTTTACATTGGCTTAAAGGCAAATCACTCATTGTTGTCACCAGCGCAGAACGAACGAGCTTTGGTGCTCGGAATAGACTACCTTGTTTTCATTGCATCACGCAACTAACAATTTGTTGAACATTTTGGGCGTGGATACGTTTCCATTCCTAAGGTTGCGCCGACAAAGACACCAATGTTTCGAATTAGTGACTTTGTGGTTATGTCGTAGGTTCGAATTTGGAGCAACGCCGTTCAGTAATGACACCGAAACAAAGTAGTCAATGCATGGGAAGAGTTACGTTGTAGTTACTTCCTTGTGGCGGCATTACCGCGACACCGCTTAGTAATGGTTTCGAAACATTATGCCTAACGTGCGACTAAGAATATGACACTTATAGTCGCAATGACGTAACAGCAACGTAAAATCTTAGTCACAATTTTAAAACAGTTTCGTAATCGCGACGTTACGTTTGGAATTGTTTCAAATTTACAAACAATCCTCTTGCTGATACCCAATATCTTTCTCTTTCACGCTCATAGCTATCTGTATGATATAGGAAGAGTTTATTCAAAATGATTATGTATGTGTTAAGTGTTTATATGATGAAGATTATATTGTATTTCAGCATATGTTTAATTATTATTATAATAATTGAAAATTTTGAATCCTATGGTGATAAAACACGAACGATTCAAACGTTACTGCAAAGGTAGTGTTGATACTCCCTAAAACTACCACGCGCCTGCGATTGTATCAGGCTTTAGCTAAAATAGGTCTTTTTTTCTTTCATAAAATATTACTACGTTTCGCACTATCAAACAAGTATAGCATGTTCAAACATGAAAAATCTGTGCTTAGTACAACAATCAAAACTACTATTTTGGATATTTCTAACTTCAAAGTAGTTTGCAATTCTTAGCCGCCATGATTGCCCAAATTTGTTCGCCATGATTGTCCTTTGAAGGAAATAATCCCAGTTAGTGCCTATATCGGTCATTTCAAGGCATTGTTGACACTTTGTGCCTTTGGATGTTACCGAATAGTAGTTTTGACTATATCGTACCTTCATAGTAGTTTTTAGAAGTCGTCGTTACTACCTAGTTTCTAATCTGAAATGCGCTCGAAACCCAAGGTAAAACAGTTGGTTTAACATAAATTTGGCCAATGCTAGGTGCGTTTTTTGCACCTCAGTCGAGAGCTGGTTAGAAAAGTACCATTGGAAACTGCAACAAGTGGAACAGTATTGTTGTTATTTGAATACTACAGTCGTGACCAGCTCTCGATAGAGGTATAAAATAATGCGACAATTCTAATGAAATTTAATTGAAAGCTATTCTTTAACAATAATTTAAGTATAAATATATCGTACAACATACTAGTTGGCAGGAGTTGGATATTATCTTCAAAAGACCGAAAAATGTCTACATGCGATACAAAGGATAAAAGCGAAATCTTAAAATATAAATGTTTAAGCATCGCTGGATTTTCTATTTTACTATTCGTTTTTTTTGCACTTTTACTTGTTATTTAACGCACTACTGCAGTATGAATTCTGAATGCAGAAACTCAGGCTTTTAAATGCACGTACCTCAGACGTACGAAAGTATAATTCACTCACTGTTGATTTTGTTGAAGTATTAGTTTGGGAATATTGTTACTTGGTAGTGCCATCAAAGTAACATAGAATCGAGATGTGCCCATAATGTGCCTAAAAACGTTTTCGAAAAACCAACATAATTCTCAGCTTTATAAGAAGAAAAGTTTGGCAGAAGACTAAAACGAATGACATGATCGCTTAGATGGCAAAGGTTGTAGACATTAGTTGTTATTGTATGCTGACCAAAAATGAATTTCTTTATACAGTATAATAAAAAAGTCTTCAATCAATATTTTAGCTATACTAAGAAAAGAAAAGTACGCAATACTCTGACGAAACCTAACCTAAAAAAATTCTTTAAGAATAATAAAACCGATATGCTTTCAAAATGTTCGAAACTTGGCATCCTTCCAGAATTTTATAAAATCAAGTGTTCTTACAGTGCGGTGTATCTCAAAAAGCGTACTACAATTACATTCAACTAAAAGACCCCTACCATTTAGAATCAAATGTATATTATTCGGGGGTCCAAATTATAAGAGGTTGTAATGTGTAAATACAGTAAATAATATAGAATGTCGAAATACATAAATGTGGAGTCGGCTACAACGAAATCTTTGATCATGCCAGTCGAAAGCCTCTCAGAGCGTGTTGATTGTTTGTGATGATCTTCTTCAGCTCGTCATCTAAAATCTGCATCTGCTCTCTTCTTACAATTGATTCCTCCAAAAATCATGGTTAAATTTTCGCATCCGCCAATAATTGTGCATTTTTCGCATCCGTAATATGAGTTAAACTAAACAAAATCTTTATAAGAATACCAAGTAAGATATATATGTTCACAAAAACGTATAAGTAAATATACCTTTCACATATGCGCTGATGGTAGAATCGCAAACAAAACGCCTAATTTTCACTGAAATGTTGCTACCACAAACAATCACTGCCTGTATTAATATTGAAGATAACTCGTAACATAAGGGTTGAGCAAATTTTTCATTTCGTTACAATAAATTACGAATGTAATAATTGATGAGCTAACCATCGACATTAAGTGTAAGGATATACTCAGAAGATAGTCAATTTGTGATTACAAATCTATAAAACTTTTTGCCAATTCATTTTGCTAATTTGCAAATCAAACGTATTATTTGAAAACTGAATTTCTAGTTGATTGGAATAGTTTATTTAATATTTTTTAATTTTTTTAAAAAAGGAATTAGCTGTCCCGAACGGTGGTGACTTTTTTATTAAACTCGTTTTGTGAGATTCCACATTGACGTTTAAAGAATTGTCAGAACGAAATCATCATGGACATAGGCGCCAATACGTAACCGTTACATGCGAGTTTCCTTGATAGGCATAGGAATATGAAAGGAAATATGTGTGGTAACTTTGACGTATAATGTGCCTTACTGGGATTTTGATTAAGTCGCAATGAAGGAACTAATCCCTAATGGACACAATGTCTGTAAAGACGCGTCGAAAGTAGTCTTTACCACTTCATTACTAAAACTTTGCCTATCAAGGAATTTTACTTTGAAGGAAAAATGACGAAACAAATCCGACTCGGCATAGTATTCACGACGTATTCGCGTCAAAAAAGTCAATTTAGTAACATATGGGCACAAATTGTTAGTTGGGTACCGTTATGTTAGGAATTGAGCAATCAAGCATGAAAGAAAAAAAAACTTCTAGTTTACTTTGTCATTTCTATTCTTATATGCTATGAAATGCAAAAAGTGTAAACATGTACTCATTACTGCCCCCTACTGTATATACATATATATATATATATATATATATATATATATATATATATATATATATATATATATATATATTTACATACATATATATATATATATATATATATATATATATATATATATATAAATATATATTTATATATATATATATATATATATATATATATATATATACTGTATATATAGATATAGACACATGAAATTTTGGCCAAAGTGATTTTAATACTAATGCTCCTCGAATATTAGTAAAAACTACTAAACTAATCCCACGACAACCCTCGTACGGGTCTAGGGGCTGAAGCTGAAGCTGAAGCTTCGTCACAAATTTACAATCAATCTGAATACGAGTGTGAAGTGATTAGCTCCACGACTCACTTCACCCCTGATTAATTCAGGTACCTAGTCAGAGAAAAGTGAACTCAAAGTTTAGTGCGCGGTCCTTCGTCCGAACCTCTATTCGAACCAGGGACCTATTACACAAGAAACCAGTGAGCTACCCACTAGGCTACTCAAGCTTCCAAAAAAACCTTTTAATTTGCATTAAATAAAATTGAAGTTGAAAATATACAACGAGATTGCCTAGCGTAATTATTTTCGGCGCAATTGTTAAAAATTGATAAAAACTGTAGAATATTCAATGCCAAAACTTAATTTTTCTACAGATATATTAGTTCTACCTTCAAACATAAATTGACCAAAACTTTTTTCATACCGCAATGCATTTTTCTTACCCCAATTCATCTAAAAAAATAAACTAATGTAATGAATATGAATTAAAATAACTGAATTCCAAAAATATAAATTTTGCGCATAATTATTGTATATATTTTGCTTGGTAAATAAATAATGTTCGAGTTTGTTTTTTTATTTTCGTCCCAATATCGCAATGAACAGGTAGTGCAGCTCATAGTAATTATATCAAGTGGAAATACTAAAACACTATCGTGACTGTCAACTGGAAAACTTTAGAAGTGCATTAGTCATATTGCACTTGCGATAAATCGATTTATATTGAATAGCTTGTTGTAAACAACAGCTGTGCTACTCCATCTCTTCGAAATTGAAAATCCATATTGCACTAACTTTTCCATGCACCAGCATTCCGAATGGAGCATGTTCTTTTCACGTAAAGTGTGGCTTTTCAACCTGAAAAGGCAACTGCCTAAAAGTAAGGTCAATTGTTTACAGCCACTATTGTAACGAACACAGCCGGTTCAGTTTAAAGTGCTACCGAACTACTTGCCTCTGCATTCATTCGAAGAGGAATGTCATTGACGGTAGCTCCATTTTGATTATATTGCCATTGCCGACACGTATAGAGCCATATAGGCGAGATTGGTTAATGTAGGTGCAATCGAAAACACCGCTGCAGTCCTTGAAGTACTCAATAGTACCCGAGCGAAAAATGGTGAAGCTAGGACGCTCTTGCATCCCTCTAGATCTTTCCCAGACCTGACCTACAGAAACTTGGTCGCGTTCTCACTTTGCCTGACCCACAAAAAAAAATGCCTTTTCATTGTCCCCTTCAAGTGTATTGGCATTGGCAGACAAAGGATCACAAGTTGCATTCGAGAACGATAAGTGCAACTCAGATCCTATGCAGGAGGCGCTACGTACAGTGCCGAGGCATTCACAAGTCGAAATAGAGGTCGCCACAATGGCTGCATGCGAGCATATACATATGTCATGTGCCACGTTCTGTACCACGTTAAAAGCAACGAGTACTTCTAAAGAGAAAAGCTTGTCTGCTCCCCTGCTCATAAATGACATTGAAATTTATAATGAAGGATTCTTAAAGAAAATGGTGCAACGTTCATGAACGACAAAACAATTCATCACACAGATGGCTCATTTGAACGAAGCGCTTTTACATTTTTACGGTAAAATCAAAACAATGGGTTGCTTTTGAAGGACGGCAAAGGTCAGAAAAGTGTTATTTCACGTTAAAAGCATTAGTTGTGTAACGACATGCGAAGGAGTTAGGACCATTTTGAATTTGGAGTGATTATTTAGAGTAAATAATGTCATTAAACAATTATTTAGCTTTCTGTGTATTGAACCAGCTTGAGTAGGAGAAAACATGTCTACTGTTCAAAGGACTCGTACGTTGATTCGCTGAAAAAATTTTAAACCTCACTTGGAATCCACGAAACATTTATACTTTAGATGGTTTACATTTTTCGCCGCTGATAGGATACGGGTCGATCGTATTTAGAAGGTTTAAGAGAATAGTAAACTAAGAAATTTTGGGAAATGAAACGGTAAAACTGGACTTGATGCCCCACACAGCTGTTACATGAATTTCGCCGATAGATGTCGGGCTAATATGTTTGTGTTTTTGTGGCTGTGCGTTTGCTTTTGGGGCTTCTTTTCTTTCTTTTTACTAATGTTCGAAGAAGAACATTATTACTAATGTTCGAAGAAGAACATTAGTATTAAAATCACTTTGGCCAAAAATTCATATTTCTATATATATATATATATATATATATATATATATATATATATATATATATATATATATATATATATATATATATATATATCATCAATGATGATTGAGCTGAAATTTTCAGAACAATTGGTGTATATGCAGAATAGTGCCAGGTCTCACAAAAAGTTAATAATCTTTAACCCTTTGGCGCCGGCGGCCATTTTAGTGATATTTTTAATATACCTATTATTCCGTACACAAATAAGTTTTGCAAAAATAAAGTTGACGAAATAAATTTTGAACGTGTTTTACATGTGAATCGGATAATGTTTTGGAATTTTTTAACCCCATGTGTGCGCTGGGTGCCTAAAAACAGAACGGGAAAACTTGAAAATTTTTAAATTGCGATAACTTTTGACAGAGCTATTCAATCATTACGAAATTTTTAAGACATATTGGTATTATTTAGTTGTTGATTTTTGTGGCTTTTGATGAGCGTGCTGGCAACCCTGTAGCAAGGGCAGGTACTGAAAGTGAAAACCTTCAAATCATCGTCTCTCTTGAAAAACTGCCGTTTCTTCAAAAAAAAGCCACTCATATGTAAATCTTGTGCTTTGTTTGCATAGACAAAAAAAAAAATTTGATATGGTATAACGGGCACGCCTGGTAACCCTTGCCCAATTTACCTATATTTTTAGCATCAAAAACTTCTGTTCACGGAAACTCACGATCCAATGAGCAGAATTAATTGAAATTTGCAGAATGTATTGGTCCTATATAGGACCAGGTCTGATAGAAGTGATTTTGAAATGCGGGTGATTCTGTGCCAGTGGTGCCATCTTGAAAAATCACTAAAAGAGATAACTGCTTTTAGCCCTATAAATTCTGATTGAATCGTTCGATTTTGACGAAATTCACACAGTAGCTGGATCTTACTTCAAACCACGTTTGGTAGAAATTTGGTTGAAAAATTCGGTTGGAGCTGCCAGTTATGATAATTTTGGTGTCTTAAATTTGAATAAATAAAAATTTGGAAGTGAAAACATTCAAACCATCGAATATCCTAAAAATGTCCGTTTCTTACAATAAAACCAATCTGTATACAAATCTTATGCTTTATCTACACGTTCAAAGTAAAACTTTGGAAATTTCATGTCGGACAAGAACGGTAACCCTTTCCCAGTCAACCTATATTTTTAGTATCAAAAACTTCTGTTCACGGGAACTCACGAATCAATAATCAGATACCATTGAAATTTACAGAATGCATTGGACTTTAGTAGGACCAGGTCTGATCGAAGCGATTTTGAATTGTGGGCAACTCTGTGCCAGTGGTGCCATCTTGAAAAATTACAAAGAAAAAAAACTGCTTTTTGCCCTATGAAATTTGAATAAGTAACCAAATTTTCATGAAATTGACACAGTAGCTGAACCTTACTCTAAACTCTGTTTGATAGAAATTTGGTTGGAAAGTTCGATTGGTGCTGCCAGCTATGGTAATTTTTGTGTCTTTGGATTTGAAAATTCGCTCAGGAAAATAAAACTTTTTGCCCTATAACTTCCAGTGCAGTCATGAAATCAATACGAATTTCATACAATTAATGGAACTTACTATAAGCATTATTCAGGCCAAATTTGGTTGAAAAGCCACGATGGGGTTGCCAGCTATTGTTGGTTTTGTGTTTGTTTGCAATATCTTTATTAAGCGGTTTTATCGTAGAATTTTCAATTGGTAATGATATTGTAGTGACAATAAACAGCAAATAATTAGCTTTCCATTATTTGAAAAAACTCGCTGCAGGTAATCCTAAATTTCTTTATACTCCTATAACTTCGAATGTAATATAACAACGTGAAGCAGATGTGATATATTTTTGGCTTTGATACTGGCGAAAGGTTGCCAGCACGAGTCGGTTGTGCTACTTTTGTATCAATAAATGCTTACAGTTAGTATTCATACCGGAAACATTTACAATGAAAATAAATAACCGATGTTTCAATTCCTAAAGTTCTGCAAATTTTTCGGATCGCAGCCCCAAACACCAACTTCAGTTACAGTGCTGCAGGCACTGAGCATTTTCTTCATTGATGTTATATGAGATGCTGCTTTCGAAATTTTGTGAAATAAGCAACTGATAATGAATATAATTAACCCGTGTTTTGCTCTCATAAACGTTGAAATTCATGCCAGTGGTAATATCTGAAACCTTCCACCATATGAGTTATAATGCATTCTTGAGACCAAAGTAGAACGTGGCGTTTGAAACAGTGTGGCCGTAATAAGCAGCTCATGTGGTGGATTATGCACTCAAAGCCTGCACGATTCTTCTACTGTTCTTCGAACATTAGTGTTTCTAGCGGTTCAGGTGCGCTAGAGCTTTTTTTTTTTTGTTTTTCTTAATTGTTTTGTCTTCTTTTTTTATTTTTTTGTATAATTTTGTCTGTTTTTCCTCAATTTTTCACCCCTTCTACCACCTTTTCGTCCTCTGGTGGTGGGATTTCCCGGGTGTCGGGCATCAAGTCCAGTTTACCCGCCCAACAGCCCTCCACTTATAAACAGAGGAGGGTCATGAAGACTGGTTACATAGCTAAACAGCACCTTATCGTTGCATTGTTTGACCGTAACTGACACCTGTGCCAATTATCGTGTAAGAAATGGAAGATGGTAGAGTATGGCCTGTTCAATCCCATGATTGACCAGAAGAAGAAAGAAATACATTCGCTCGTCTGACAGAACGTGCTGATTCAGGGGTGTTAAAATTAGCAAATACAATATAAAGTCATTTTGCGCTGTTTTAGAGCAGTAGTTGAGACCTATGCACGAAGGATTATGGAATATTAAGGGAGCCCGTTTAGAGATCGATGTCAACAGGAGCATTCCAACTCTGCTCAGAGCAAAAGTAATAATACCGCGAGTGTTAAAACTAAGAGATTTAAAATTAAGAGATTAGTTTGAAGTGCTGCAAAGGCAGGCAGTGCTGCCATTTTAGCATTTTGAATGCTAGATCTAGCATTACTTTTTCCAAAACGGCATTCGAAATTCCGAGTAAGCATCTAGCATTTAGCATTTAAATTTAAATTTCGGAATAATCTAGCACTCATCTATTTACAATCTTGCCCATCAAATTTTCTCAATAATAGCTCTGTTCGTGTACTGTCATTCGCGTTCATGAAAGGAAACTTCCTGAATCATGTGGTGGTGGAAATTCATGAAAAATACAAAAACGCGCTCATATCATTTTCTTAGAAGTGACAACCAGAGGTGCCAGTTGTCTGATTTTGAAATAATGATAGGGATTATAAAGTCTAAAATATAAAGATTATAAAGTCTTTTATATTGCTTTAAATATGGTAACGTTCAATTCTAAAAATCAGTGATGTGGCATCTACAAGTTCAAGTTTACCAAAGTATGTGCATTCTAGCTAGATATTTTTTCTTGAATAATATGAATCAATTGTTTTGTTAGGGTTTCAAATGCAAGCGATCGCACGGATAACGCTGGAGAAAAATCTTCGTTACCCGACACTAATACTTTTGCTTCACTTAAAAATAAATAATTGTTGCTGTTTTGATTGTGAGATTCCAAACGATGTTTTGAAAAATATTAGTAGAAATGAGCTTTACACAAGAGAAGAAGATTTAGATGTAACTGATATGTCTGTAATAGATATAGAATCATTTTGAGATGTAAACTTTAAACTTCTAATTTGTTTTTGTTATACATGCGAGGGTTGATCAACAAGTAATGATAATGAATATAAACCAAGATGATTAAAGTTAAAAGGTATATTTATTTTTCAATATAGTCTTATAACAAGTTAATATAATACCTTTAGAAAAAAATTATCTATCTGGACTCTTCCAAAATGTCTCAACAGCGGCCATCACTTCTCTATCATCTTTAAATTTCTTACTCCGAAGGTGTTGTTTGAGCCGAGGAAAGAGGTAGAAGCCACTGAGAGCTAGATCTGGTGAATAGGGTGGGTGTTCAAGCAGTTCGAATCCTGTTTCTTTAATTGTATCCATCGCAACTGCAGCCTTGTGAACCGGTGCGTTATTTTGAAGAAACGAAACTCCAGCTCGCAGTTTGCCCTGCCCTTTCTCCTTCATCGCCTCTCGCAATCTCCTTATTTGGTCAGCTTAGAAAGAACCTGATATAGTGGCTCCTTTTCCAAATATTCCACCATAATAATTTTTTCAGCGTCCCAAATAACTGATGCCATAACCTTTCCTGCCGAACTTGACACTTGGAATTTCCTCGGCCTCGATGAAGAGAGTCGCTTCTAGGTCATCGATTGTATTTTGGTTTCTGGATGAAAATGGTGGATCCAGGTCTTGTCCATGGTCACGAAATGTGACAAAAAATTCTCCTGATCTGCTTGGAACTTTTCGAGATTCCTGTGACCTCAGCTACATGCCTGAAGGTCACTCTTTGATCTGCCAAAACGACATCTTCGACTTTTTTACGTTGTCTTCAGTGAGGGCTGTGGATGGACGTCCTTCGCGGTGTTCATCTTCAGTGGATATTCTTCCCAGCTTAAACTCCTTGGCCTAGCGTGCAACGGTGGAATATGGAGGAGGAGAGACCCCTAATGTTTCCACCATGTCGACGTGTATGCCTCTAGTAGACAGTTTTTTCAAACAAAGGTACTTAATGACAACTTTAATTTCGTTTTTCCCCATATTGATGTTCTCTCTTCGACTGTTCGTATTCAAATGAATGTAGCTCCCTGGAATCGAGGCCTATTTATATGTTTCTTTCATTCTGACTTAGTGAGTATGTGTAGCAGTAAACAATTTTTTTTTGGAATTTTATGCGAACTAGAAATAACCGATTATCATTACTTATTGATCAACCCTCATATAAATGTACATATTGTTTTCATATTGAACCATGTTTATTTCAATTAAATAAGAAAGCATTATTTAGCATTATAATTTTACAAGATCTAGCATTATTTAGCATTAAATAAAATTAAATCTAGCATTATTCCAAAAAAATAAATGGCAGCACTGAAGGCAGGCCATACATGTTCCGAAGCAGGATTGGAGGATTTAGGACGTCAAGAATGTGGTATCACAAGACAAATGCAGGTGTACAAACCCCAGATCAATATGGAATCTGACGAGTTGCTTTATTCGCGTTTTGACAATATGGTTTAGGGTGTAGGCAACATTTACCTGAACCTGAAGAAGTGCTTTCCGAAAGATGACATATAGTCGTTGTCAAGCAAAATTGATCCAGAGAGAACACCTTCCACTCACTAGCAACTTGAGCATGCAGTATTGATAGCGACCATTTGGCTCCCACTTTTTGCTTCCACAAAAGGTATCAGGTGACCGTAAGAGGTGACCTCTAATATTATCTAAGACTGAACCTTTGAGCACCGGATCTTGTTATCTGATATCGTTGCGGCTGCGGACTAATAGGTCTATGCATGACCTAGTGTCAGAAAATGTAGCCTAATCTAGCCAAACAGCTTCGAAAAAGTTAAAACTCTCACTTATGTAGGGTCAAAAATCACAACCGATAACAACTACGATGAACAAATTTGTGCACGGCTGTTGGTCGTCAAGAAAGTCTATTTCAGTCTATCGAAGCTGTTCGGCTCAAGTCTTTCGAAGAAATCTAAGCTCCTGCTCATGCTGTCGTGAGAAATATGGATTCTTAGCAAAAAAAAAACTACGAGCTCTTATTCGTTTTTTAGAGAAAGATGCTGGGATGGATATTTCGTTCTCAGCATTAAGATGGACGATTTTGCTGCCTGTACAACAACAAAATATATGCACGACATCGTGAAATTCACAGGGCCTTTGAATGTTTATAAAAAATAGGTCTGTGTAATTTTCGATGGATGTGTGGGCAACCTGGAATCATTCATGTGAATAGGATTTGCAAAAAAATCCATGCAATTGATAAATTCAATGCCGAATCAAAATTTTCGAAATTCCTCAACTCACAAAAACGACATTCCGTCACCAAAATACCTATGTATTTTTTGAGCACCCGATCCTTTTATTCGCAGCAACTCACGACTGGATCATCAAATCAATCTGAAATTCACAGAATGTATTGGCCTTAAATAAATAAATAAAATAAACATGGGTAACGCCATCTTGCAATATTATCATTACAATACAAATTCCTACGCAGTCACCAGATTGAATGAAATTCGCAGGTTGAGTTGATTTTTTGAAGACAGTTTGACATATTTTGGATGATACATATGGGCAAAGTGCTGCCAGCACGAGGCATTATTATCAATTTGTGGAAATGTTTGGCGAAAATATATATAAATACCCAAAATGTGGATAATGGAACAGGACATGCTGTAGATGGACGCGACTAAAAGTACTTTTCATTTTTTTTTTAATTTTTACAACTGTTGCTAATAAATTTTCATATGACCAGCAATTTACATATCAAATAACCATCAAAGGCTAATTTCTTCAAATTTTAAAGCTTTTCGGGTGACGACCTTTAATTCATGTCTGCCACTTCCGATCCGGTCATTGAATCAAAACAAGTAAAAGAACTAGTTGATCTCAACAAGTAGCATACACCTTTATTGTCAGTGCAGCTCAAAATTAATCCCACAACAGCCCTTGGCAGATCTATAGGTGGGAACTGGCAGAGAGGGACATTCAAAAATTATACAATCAATATATGCATATGAGTGCGAAGTAATTGGTTCCACAACTCACTTTACCCTTGATTTAACTCAGGAATCTATTCAGAGCTAAGTTAACTCCAAACTCGGTATCACGTCTGCACCTGGATTTGAACCTGGGATCTCACAAATTAGAGCCCACTACACTTCACGAGCTCAAGAAAACTTAATGGCTTCTAAAAGTGGCCTAATGTTGTTAAAATAGGCAATGAAATTATCTCAAACTCCACAATTTATCATTTGCAAATGATTCTTTAAAAAAGTCTATTCGTTTTACCACTAACCACATTTTACATCACACTATCAACTTCAGTTCTTTCTGTCACATGCACATTTGGTAGCCTAAGCTTCAAATAAAAATAAATATGTGAGCAAAGAGTTCTAACACTAAAATTCAAGTCTTATATCAAGTCTTTATCCTTACTACCATTTCGTATAAATAGTCATAACATCAGTCATTTGCCTAATCCTCAGCCATTGTTGGTATGGTTTACGAACCGCATTATCTACGTGGAATCGATAAGATCCTGGACCATTTATTATCAACACAGTACCAAACACAACGCGTGTACGGTAAATATCAACACCGTCAAATTGGATTCATGAATGAGAATCCTATTAACGGTGACTACGAAGCTGCTATAATACGTACATATATCATATAGATGAGACATGCTCCTATGGCAGTGCTCGTGAAAAATTAATATGACCAGAGCGGCTGTTTTACTCGTGCATATGATTATTCTCTCAGGGCTTTTGAGCACGATTGCATAAAATTTGCAAAATTCTCTGAATATGCGAATAAATAATTTACAATTTATTCTGCAATTGGACGCGCCTTGTTCATATTCAATGTTAAGCTTCCGGCAGGATACACGTAGCCGCCGGAAAAATGAGTTTCTGTGTAATTTCATATCGAGTTGAAAAATGAGCTCGCTTTGTATGTATGAAAGATATTAGTGCGGCAGTCAATACATAAGCTGATGAAAAGGAGTATATAAAAGTGAATTGGAATTGAAATATAGCTTAAGCGTTCGCTTGATTAATAAATAATTAATTTTTTTTTCACTTTTCGTAATCAGCTCAAACAAATTTCAAGGAGTATGTTACTTATGTTTTCTCACTAGATCATGATATGAAGTAATAATTATGAGCTATCAATCAAAAAAATATTAAAAAAAAAAAGAAAACAAAATTGAACAGAAATTTATAAATTGAATTTATCTCATTCGATTTTATTAAACTGAAATAGAGAGTGGGTTGAAAACAAAAAATAGATACATGCAAAATATGACTTTTCTAAAGAAAAAAAATGATCTTTCAGTTGAAACTTTTACAAAATTAAATTAAGTCAACTTTTTAAGCAGCTAATATAGGTTAGGTTAGGTTAGTGAAGAGGGCTGCCAGGAACGCGGCTCGCATTAGGCCACCAGTTTGGGCCCATTTGCCACCCTCATGGACAATCACACGCATTCACACTTACAACCATGGCACTGGCGGGATTCGAACCCGCAGGCCCCGTAGCATGCCGCTTTTCGGCCTGACGCCTTAGCGAGCAGTGCTACCGGGCCCCCTCTAGTAGCCAATATAACGCAACACTAAATTCTACGAGCCCACTTTTCCATTAAAATAAAAAACACTAGCGCACCTGAACCGCTAGAAACACTAATGTTTGAAGAACAGTAGAAGAATCGTGCAGGTTTTGAGTGCATATTCGACCACATGTGCTGCTTATTACGGCCAAACTGTTTCAAATGCCACGTTTTACTTTGGTCTCAAGAATGCATTATAACTCATATGGTGGAAGGTTTCAGATATTACCACTGGCATGAATTTCAACGTTTATGAGAGCAAAACACGGGTTAATTATATTCGTTATCAGTTGCTTATTTCACATAATTTTGAAAGCAGCATCTCATATAACATCAATGAAGAAAATGCTCAGTGCCTGCAGCACTGTAACTGAAGTTGGTGTTTGAGGCTGCAATCCGAAAAATTTGCAGAACTTTGGGAATTGAAACATCGGTTATTTATTTTCATTGTAAATGTTTCCGGTATGAACACTAACTGTAAGCATTTATTGATACAAAAGTAGCACAACCGACTCGTGCTGGCAACTTTCTGCCAGTATCAAAGACAAGAATATATCACATCTGCTTCACGTTGTTATATTACATTCGAAGTTATGGGAGTATAAAGAAATTTAGGGTTACCTGCAGCGAGTTTTCTCAAATAATCGAAAACTTAATATTTGCTGTTTATTGTCACATCACAATATCATTACCATTTGAAAATTCTACGATAAAACCGCTTAATAAAGATATTGCAATTAAACACAAAACCAACAATAGCTGGCAATCCTATCGTGGCTTTTCAACCAAATTTGGCCTGAATAATGTTTATGACAGGTTTCATTAATTGTATGATATTCGTATTGATTTCATGACTGCACTGGAAGTTATAGGGCAAAAAGTTTTATTTTCCTGAGCGAATTTTCAAAACCCAAGACACAAAAATTACCATAGCTGGCAGCACCAACCAAATTTTTCAACCAAATTTTTACCAAACATAGATTAAAGTAAGGTTCAGCTACTGTGTCAATTTCATGAAAATCTGGTAACTAATTAAAATTTCATAGGGCAAAAAGCAGTTTTTTTTCTTTGTCATTTTTCAAGATGGCACCACTGGCACAGAGTTGCCTACAATTCAAAATCGCTTCTATCAGATCTGGTCCTACTTAAGTCCAATGCATTCTGTAAATTTCAGCTGTATGTGATTATTGGTTCGTGAGTTCCCGTGAACAGAAGTTTTTGATGCTAAAAAAATAGGTTAACTGGGAGAGGGTTACCGTTCTTATCCGACCTTAAATTTTCAAAGTTTTACTTTAAACGTGTAGATAAAACATAAAATTTGTATACAGATTGATTTTATTGTAAGAAACGGACATTTTTTTGAATATTCGATGGTTTGAATGTTTTCACTTCCAAATGTTTATTTTTTCAAATTTAAGACACCAAAATTATCATAGCTGGCAGCTCCAACCGAATTTTTCGACCAAATGTCTATCAAACGTGGTTTGAGGTAAGGTTCAGCTACTGTGTAAATTTCGTCAAAATCGAACGATTCAATCAGAATTTATAGGGCTAAAAGCAGTTATCTTTTTTAGTGATTTTTCAAGATGGCACCACTGGCACAGAATCGCCTGCATTTCAAAATCACTTCTATCAGACCTGGTCCTATTTAAGACCAATACATTCTGCAAATTTCAATTAATTCTGCTTATCGGATCGTGAGTTTCCGTGAACAGAAGTTTTTGATGCTAAAAATATAGGTAAATTGGGCAAGGGTTACCAGGCGTGCCCGTAATACCATATCCAATTTTTTTTATTGTCTATGTAAACAAAGCACAAGATTTACATATGAGTGGCTTTTTTTTGAAGAAGTGGCATTTTTTCAAGAGAGACGATGATTTGGAGGTTTTCACTTTCAGTGCCTGCCCTAGCTACAGGGTTGCCAGCACGCTCATCTAACAAATCTACAACTAAATAATACCAATATGTTTAGAAAATTTCGTAATGATTGAATGGCTCTGTCAAAAGTTATCGCAATTTAAAAATTTTCAAATTTTCCAGTTCTCTTTTTAGGCACCCAGCGCACACATGGGGTTAAAAAATTCCAAAACATTATCTGATTCACATGTAAAACACGTTTGAAATTTATTTTGTCAACTTTATTTTTGCGAAAATTATTTGTGTATGAAATAATAGGTATATTAAAAATATCACTTAAATGGCCGCCGGCGCCAAAAAGTTAACAATAACTGACATTTAGTGAGACTTGGACCGATTCTGCATATACATCAATGTATTCTGAAAGTTTCAGCTCAATCGGATGGCGCGTTCTCGAGATTATCTCACTGAAATTTTTTGATGATATATATATATATATATATATATATATATATATATATATATATATATACATATATATATATATATATATATATATATATATATATATATATATATATATATATATAGATATATATATATATATATATATATATATATATATATATATATATATATATATATATATATATATATATATATGTATGGAAATATGAATTTTTAGCCGAATCGATTTTAATATTTATGTTCTTCGAACATTAGTAATAATTCGAAAAATCAGATCATCACCGTCTGATTTTTCGTCCCAAGAACTATCCTATTATCCATCTAGCTTACTTCACAGTTTGATATAAAATCGACAGGATATGGTAATTTTGAAAATGTTCTCTGTTAGATAGTACATTAGCATATTTCAACCAGTTTGCAGCGAACGCGCTTAGCACGCATGTTTAGTGCACTGTTCTCAGCTTCATACTCCTTTTCTGCAAAGATGAAAAAAATTGACAATTTTTATGTTGAGGACTCCGAACATTTACCGGGTCCGGTAAATATATGCGGTTAAAAAAATTCGGAAATTTTACCACTTAAATAATAGAAAATCAATTTCCTATTTTAACTGTAATGAGCTTACACTGAAAGAGTAATTTGAGATATTCCTTAATTATTATGGAAGGCGCTTATTTTTAAACACGATAAAGTATATTCTTTTATTTAGTAAATGTTCACTCTTCTCAACAGGAATTAAACACTTGCGAGTGTTAATTTAGATGAAAAAGATTATAAAACATTATTACATAAGCATGCATATTTTAGCATGTAGCTGTGACGTGACTGTTTTATGGGAACATGGTTGAAATCCTATCACAATACAGCTAAACTTGGCTTTACTGATTTCGTCGTATATCGACGGGATAGAAATGATATTTCTTCTAATAAATCTGAAGGTAGCAGAGTATTGATTGCTGTCAAAAACCAACTGCAACCAAGCTTAATTCCTTGTTCTTAATCTTAATAACATCTTGTATTAACTTTCAATCTTAATAACATCTTGTACTTCAAAAATCGTTGTTTCTACGGTATATCTGTCTCCTGATGCACCAGTCATTATATACATTCATCATGCGGAAGATGTTAGCAGCTGTTTTCATCGGGATTCGAATTCCCATTTCATCGCTATTGGTGACTTTAATTTACCCAATGTCAGCTGGGATCTAAAAGAGTGGACATCGCACATAAATTGCCAAAAACAAAACAGTTTTATGGACAGTATTTAGGGACAGTAACAGTAACAGTTTTATGGACAGTAACAATTCTCTGCTAGATTTAATTTTTTTAAATTCAAACAATGTGCCGGTAAAATGTAATGATCGTTATCTTCTTCCAATTGACCAACACCATCCAGCCTTAGATATAAATATTTTGCTTGATATAACTTACAATACTACTGAAAACTTTGTCCTGAGCACTTATAATTTTAAAATGCCGACTATAATTCGATAAATATTGCTTTGAACGGTGTTAACTGGTTGGTAGAATTAAATGTTGTCCCTTTGGATGACTTAGTAAATAAGTTTTATTCTATTTTAAACAGAATTATTAATCAGTTAATTCCATTAATTAACTTTAGACCAAATACTTTCCCAAGTTGGTTTCCCTTGAAGTTAAAGAAACTTATTTTAGGCAAAAAAGCTGCTCACTTGAAATTTTTTTTCTCAGAATGACTATAGCTATTTTTCTAGAATTAGAGCGAAATGTAAATATTTGATTAAGTTGGATTCCAAGAAATATTTCTATCGATTAGAATCAGAAATTCCTAAAAATTTCAAATACTTCTGGAATCATGTGAATTCTCTTCGAAAACAAAATTCTCTGCTTTCTACCATGCGTATGGATAATTTTCATAGTTCTGATAAAAAAGTTATTGCAGATATGTACCACCTGTGTTTCATAAGAATTGTGCACTTAATCTGGCTCCTGTACTCTTGTACATTTTTAACAAGTCGTTGAATAATGACGTTTTTCCGACAGCATGGAAATGTAGTTTTATCATACATGTATTCAAATCTTGTGAGAAATCAAATGTGCACAAGTACCTTCCTATTTGCATACTATCAACTATACCGAAAGTTTTCGAAAGTTTACTAACGGATCACATAAAACCTATTGTTAAACCTTTATTTTTACAAAATCAGCACGGCTCCATAAGTGGCAAATCAACATCAACTAATTTGCTAACGTACCACCATTTTATTTTTAAGTCCCTCGAATCCTACCATCAGGTACACTCTGTATATACTATATACTGACTTCAGTTAAGCTTTTGACCAGATAAATTTCGATGTGCTATCGATAAAGCCCAAAAACATTGGATTTGAACACAATTAAAACGCTTTATTGTTCTCTCGTTCGAAGTAAACTTGATTATGTTTCAGTTTTATGGAGTCCACATTATCAAGCTTTTAGAAGCAAGTTCTAAATTTGGAATGATGCACTTCCACTGAAAATTTAATTTTAATGCTATCAAGAAAAACACGTCTTGACAGCTTCTTTACAAAATATATTATCCCTGTTTAATTTTCAATATTTTTGTTTACATTTTTCTTAGCCTACTATATAAATAAATCTGGGTATATTGTAAAGTGTTGTGTGGATATGTCATTGTGGGGGTTGTTATGTGTTCCCACAGCTCACAACTAACGTAAATAAAAATTAACGATTTCCAACTGCAAGTGGTCACATCAGTCAAGTATGCACTGTGAGCTGGTGTCTGATGAGAGTAAGTGCATACTTTCGAAACCAATTTCTCAAAAAAAAATGTTCAATTTAATTTTCAATTTAAATCATCCCGCAAAAACAATTCCACTTTGATTCTGCTTTCGGAGGCTTATTCCGCAAAACAATCAAGTCTCTCGTATCAATTATTCTCTGCTGTGATAAGCTTTAGGGACGATATACATTGTCTATGCTGATGGGAAGGGAACCATGATCACAAATCAATAACTTTTATGAATGAAATTGTATTTGATTTTTAATGCTGACTACGTAAGCATTAAAAATTATTTGGTCCCATAGAGTCCATTTCAACGTTAGATTTGGATGAACTTGTTTCTTTTTTCTACGAAAAAATCTTTCAAGCCATTAGCACGTATTTATCAAAGATAAGAAAACGCAATAAACGTTCTGAGCCATGGTTAGACAATAATTTGAGACAATTAAGAAATGGACGAAACAAACTTTATAGAGCAATTAAAAATGATAATAATATCAGCATAGGGCTAAGGCAACATTACGAGCTTCTATCCAAAGAACTCTCAGTTAAGTCTCGGGAAGCATATGAGCTTTACTTGACTTTAATGGGTAACAAAATTGTTAATATGAAACGAAAAACGACTGCCTATCCCGCTTCTATGTTCAAAACAATCACTGCCAAAGAATGATGTCTTCAAAAGTCAGTAAACATATTTGAAAACTTCCATTTCTTCCTTTACTACATCGAATTGGTATGAATGAGCTTTGATATTTTTCGAAATCTTAGTTATAAATGTGTAGATTATTTTAGATTTTACATGGTTTAGTGAGACTAAGAATTTATTATTTAAAAAGTGGAATGACTATGCTAAATTCATGTTCCACGTTGCAGAGGAGACTATCGGCGCGGAAAATAGAAATGAAGAAGGCAAGCAGTGAACTCATCACTATTATACACATTTTTAACAGTGATCGTTTTAGAGACTGAAGCAGTGAAATAAACCTATTTATGTTGAACTTTTATCAGCAACAGCTCAAGGACCTAAATCGAAGAAGAAGAAACGAGCAAATTCAGTCTGAAAGAATCCCAGCAAACAATTTAGTGAGCGTTCACTAAAAACGATAGTTTCTCGACAATCAACAGACATATACCTCATACGAAACCGAGCCTGTTCGTAAAATGAAACGCATCAATAATTTTGCTTAGGATGACCAACGCAATAAATAATGCAAGCCATGTGTATGTACCCTATGGCCTATGCGGCTCAATAGCAGACTTTACATAGATTTTTCTCCTACTTTGCTGGTCGCGGTATCCTAAACAAAATTTCAGTTTAATTCGACTGTGCTGTGAATTCGTCTGTGCTGAACAGTGATCTTATATAACGATGTTTTATGTTCGTCTTTAGCAGCCTATATTGCTTTATTCTACCAGTCTTCTAAATTTACTCGGCTATGAGTAAATAATTTTAACTCATTTTCAATTCGTAAAAGCTAATATATTTGAAATCGTTAAAACTATCGCTAATAATTCATAAAAGTATCACTTTTAACGAGTATATAGGTGATATATACTCGCCAAAACCACATTTTTTCTAACTCATTTACGAATCGTTAAAAATGATTCTTCTCGGATGGTCATTTTAGTAGGATCAATGAATCGTTTTCAATTCATTAGCGAAATCGTTAACGACAAAAACATTCGTAAAATATGACTCTTTTATGAATTAATTACCATGCATTTGGTTTGATGGGATGAACCAAAATGAAATTAAAAATGCATTAGTTTATATTTATATACTCGTATTACTAAAAATGCGTTTAATACACTGAAAAAAAAACATGGCGCCAAGCGCCATTATTTATAGACTTTTGGTGCCATGTACATAGTCGATTTAGGGATAGTGATAAAATATAGCGCCACACGCCATAATACATGGCGAAAAGTACATAGGAGCAGACGCTATGCTTATAGCCCTCCACGCTATACACTATAGTCCTCCACGCCATGTACTATAGTCCTCCACGCCATGTACTATAGTCCTCCACGCCATGTATATGGCTTTGAGGACTATATTACATGGCGTGGAGGACTATAGTACATGGCGTGGAGGACTATAGTACATGGCGTTGAGGATTATAGTATATGGCGTGGAGGACTATAGTATATGGCGTGGAGGACTATAGTACATGGCGTCGAGGACTATGGTACATGGCGTGGAGGACTATGGTACATGGCGTGGAGGACTATAGTACATGGCGTGGAGGGCTATAAGCATAGCATCTGCTCCTATGTATTATGGCGTGTGGCGCTATATTTTATCACAAATCGACTGAAATCGACAATGTACATGGTGCCAGAAATCTATAAACTATGGTGTCTGGCGCTATGTGTTTTTTTAGTGCACCAAATATAAATTCCACCAAATATAAAACCTACCAAATATAAATTCCATAAATTCGAGCCAACATATTCACTATTGAGTGTTCCTGCTCCAGTGTGAAAATTCACCGGTCGAAGTATCGAAAATATCGCAGTCAGTACTTCAGTTCAAAACGAGTCAATTATGTAGACCCAAGCTCTAATGTCACTTGCTGACATTTATACTTTCCCTCACACAGCATGGCTGCGAGTTATAACTGGAGTGCCATGAGCCATATTACATGGCTCATGGCACTATGTAATATGGCGTGTGAGGCCATAATTTCTGTGTCATGTAATTATGGCGCTGGGAGCCATACTGCATAGCTCAGGGCACTATGTGCATAGCGTGTGGAACCATAAATGCTGCGCCATGTTACATAGGACCACGCGCTATGTAGATTCTGACATTATGGCACTGGGAGCCATATTGCATAGCTCAGAGTACTATGTACATAGCGTATGGCGCCATAAATAATGCGCCATGTTACATGGCTCTGGGCACCATGTGATTTTTTTCAGTGTATAATAGTGGGAATAAAACTATTTTTTTTAATGATACAAATAAGTTGTTTTCTTTGAAATTCAAAAGGCTATCAAAGGCTAGTAACATTGCAATATATGATTTGAATCCGTTCAAAAATAATTCCAGTGTATATTACTTTTAAATTGCTACTTTATTTGGCATTAATATCCATTCATATTAAATCAATAATAAGATTTAATACATTCGTAATCTCAAAGTATCCCCAATGGAATTAATATTCAATGCGTCGAGAATGCAAATCAATACACAGAATATTACGAAATTCTAATTACAACTATATTAATGTTTGATATTTTTAATATTAAGGAACGTCTGTTAATGTTTGAACTCTATTAAAATTTAATATATTTTTGGTGTAGACATACTTATAAACAATACAAAAAATATTGAAATCGACACCGAAATTTCTAACCGTGTAATATTTCCAAATTTGAAGACCCTTGATAGACTCTAGTAGGTTTTGTTGGCCTGCGTATTTTTTTCTTCACATTAGTATCAGCTTCCTTCATTGAACCAAGGTAGTTGGAAGATTGCACTAACTCAAATTCATGCTCCACTTTCCTGATGGTTTGGCCAACTCTAGATGTTCTTCTTGTAGATACTGCCACACTTCGTCTTTCTTTCAGTTATCTGCAGCTTCAATTTTTATGGAGTCCGCTCTATCTGGATGAAAAATTATTGTACAACTAGCTCAGATCTTGGAATGATTGTTCATTGGAATTATAAAAATACCGCTACTTTACTATTGATGCAAACTTGATTAGAACAGTTGTGCACTTTCAGCCATGTTAAATACACATTGAAGCTTGATTAAAATATTATAAACTTCATTAAATAGTTGGAATAGTTTAAATAGCTGTTAAATTAAAATATGTTTGGTCTTTAAACGCAACCTTGGGCTCAATGAGATACTTTAACCACCAACTATTGTCATAATTGTACGATTAACTATGTAAGCACCTACGAACGTGATTTTTTTTTTTTTTAAGTGAAAAGGTCGATGTTAAACTCAGTTGCAACTATACGAATCTGCTAAACCAATGTTATCGTTTTCACCAGCTCTTTCATTCAAGACTCTTAACTCTTCTCTTTTATACTCTGCTGAAATCAATCCTTACAAAAAAACTGCATGATTTTCCTATCTACCTGGTCTTCAATCTTCAGTCAAATTCAAAAGGTTATTTGCTTCTGCTTAATCTCTTCAAATGACTATAAATGCATATCCAAACTGCCAAGGAATCAAAGCTGACAAATGTTCTAAATAATGACCAGAAACAAGGCTATGCCGTAAACAATGGTCTGGTTGCTCGAAGCCAAATGTCGCCTTCAGACAAACGGAACCAACATGTATGTAGTTGCTCCCCAGACAGAAATTGATTCGAAACGTTTCTCTGTCAATCCGTCTGTTGCAGCAAAGTCACTATCTACCACATGCTGTGCATTAGAGCTGCGTTTGAAATAATTGTGCAATTGTTGCTTTTAGTACGAGATACGAGTAAGTTTCACTTTGGCTCAGTCAATTTCCAGGACAATGTGTCATGGGAATTTGAGTTAAATCGTCAATTAATTTTGTTGCATTATAGTGATGTTGATCTAAATTTGGTATTGAATGTGGTAATTTTATTATGGCTATATTGTAAGGTGGCTGTAATGTAAGTTACCATAGAAAGTGCAAATGTCTAAACAGGATCATAAATGTGTCCTAAATATTTCGCTCGTATGCAAATAAAAATGAATTTAAGCGTAGATCGATTCAGATAAATGAGCTAACATAAATTAAATTTAAATTTATGTTGAATTCTGCATTCCAAATAAAAGCACATATAACACGTTACAACACAAATAGCACAACAGTTCGTAAGTTCAATAAGCGCCCAACGTGGGTAAATTTATATATTCAATCCATAATTAATGAAAAATATAAGACCTGCATGTACCGAAAACTTTGTAGCTTTTGGTTTTATGCAAAATAATACAAAATATTCAAAACTTTTCACAAAGCTTGTATTTGTAATCAATTAAGAGAAAGTATGAAATGAACATTGAGTGAAAAAGTTTCTTTATTTTCAAACACAACACGGGAAAGCTATCATCCAATGTATTGTATAGCAGCTCCCACTCTCAAAATGTTATCTTAAAGCCACAAAACGTGCAAGACAGCTCCATAGATTCGTAGTGGTATTTCCAAGATATTCTTTTTATTATTGAAATAAATATTCTACTGGTTTCTTTCAGCCTACTTAATTTACTGCTTTTTTCTAACAAACAAGCTTTGTCTTAGCTTTTCCGTAAATAAATACTTCCTGAAAACTGCACTGCCTAAAGCGTCGTAAAACTTAAACCCTCAAATAATGTTCAATAACAATTTCCAGTAGAGGAAAGTAACCAAATATGGAATAGCATCTTAATATGGAATACCTTGATTTCTCCGAACAAATAAGTTGCAAAGGCAACACGCAACCTCCATCTATTTCATTCGCTCACTTTAGTATCAAACTCACGTGAGCGTGTCAGTTGAATGAATATAGTGCTTGTGATAGAAGTGTTTTGTATTGTCTTCACGGCGAAACTTTGAAAGGTATGTTATAAATGAATATTTTTGGTCAATATGTATGTACTGGTACATATGTGTTATACTTTTAAGCGTCGATATAATGTTTGAACCAATATTTTGCGGCCTTTTGGATTTGAAATAACGTGACTTGAAAAAATATTGCTACAAGTTTGGACGCATATGAAAGTCCAAATATGGACAGCCAGTGGTGGCTAATAATGGAATAGTCCATAATAAGGTCCTACTTTGTCAGATGATTGGTACTTGCTATTATTTCTCTTGGTAATATATGTTATTTGCATTTGTAGAATGGCGGCTTTACAATCGACCAAAAAACGGAAGATCTGGAATGAAGAAAAAATTGCGGAAGTAATAAACTTCGTGCGGGAGAAGAAAATGTGATATTTAAAAGTGGCCCAGCATTTTCAAGTGCCTAGGACAGCTTTGTTTCGTCTATGCCAAAAAGATGAACAGTCCCCAGAAGAAGCAGCAACCACTACTTTAGGAAAAAAGCCAGTATTGGGTGCAAAACTTGAATCTTAGCTGGTAGAGTACCTTTTAATTATGGAGAGCAAGTTTTATGGTTTGACGTGAAACGATCTTTGCAGAATGGCATATATGCTAGCAAAGCGTAACAACTTGCAGCATCCATTCGCTGAATCAGGTATGGCAAGAAAAAAGTGGTTAAATATATTTTTAAATCGTCTTAAGACGAAGCTTTTAATACGAAAACCAACACGTATGTCTTTTGCCAGAGCATTTGGATTTCAGAAGGAAAAAGTGGATGCCTTCTTCACTATTTTCGAGCACTAAAAATAACTATCCACCTAACCGTATATATAACGTGGATGAAACTGGTTTAACAATTGTACAAAGTAAGATACCCCAAATCGTCGGGCACAGAGGGAAACGTCATATAGCTTCGCTTACTTCAGCAGAAAGAGGATCTCTTATGACAACAGTTATTTGCATGAATGCTACTGGTCATTTTTTGCCACCTTTCATTATATTTCCAAAGAAAAATATGAGCGCTCAGCTAATGAAAGGCTGTCCGCTAGGATCTGTAGGAGTTGCTCATCCATCAGGGTGGATTCAAACGAACATCTTTACCGATTGGTTCAAGTCGAAGGTTTTGCTGATATTAGATGGTCATTATAGTCACACTCGTAATATCGATATAATAGACATCGCGAGAGAAAATAACGTGGAAATTGTATCCTTACCTCCACATACAACTCATAGGCTCCAGCCGTTGCACAAAACTTTTATGGGACCGTTGAAAGCTTACTACAGTGAAGAAATTCGTATGTGGATAAGAAATAACAATAGTCCATATGATATTGTGGAGCTATTCGGCAGATCCTACTTGAAAGCACAAACAGGTGAGATTGCAGCAAATGGCTTTCGCGTCACAGGACTATGGCCTTTCAATAAAAATGTATTCAGTGATATTGACTACATTGCTGCGGAACAAAATACTGTCAGAGATTGCTGTACAACCAATATGACTACAATAGAATCTAGATCTAATACTGATCAAGCCCTAACAGAAATACCTGTAACAGACACAGGTCCTAATGCAGAACCTGAACCCTCGACTTCCAGACTTAACCCCAGTAGTCTAGATCTGGTGACTCCGTATGCCATATGTCTAGTGCCAGACAAAAGAAGAAAAGTGTCTAACAGGGGAAGAAAAGCTGCAGTAGCAGCAGTTATAGCATCATCATTCTCCAAAAATGATTTGATAGATAAAAATATTAAGAGAAAAGCAAAAGAAATTAAATTGGCCAAGACAAAGAATAACAAGAGAAATAAACGAACAAAGAATAATAAAACTTATTCTGAAGAAGAAGACTCTGAGGAACAGAGTGTTATTCAGTTTAACGCAGACAGTGAACCTGGTGAGATTATAGGCCAAAAATCTCCTGATTCTGCCGATGCGGAATGCATGTTTTGCCAAGGACTTGTTTCTGAGGATAATAAAGGAGAAACTTGGATCAAGTGCATAATGTGTGGGCTTTGGGCACATAGTGATTGCGCTGGTCCTGAGTTTGATACATGGATCTGCGACTTTTGCAAGTGAATTGAGCTTTTTTACTTTATTGGCCATGACTATTTTGTTTTGAGATGTTTATGCCAATTTTTTTTATCAAAACAATGAATTACGCTTATGTTCCATATTTGGGTACCTATTCCATATTTAGGTACTCATTTGTTATTTTATATTTGTATTCAATTTTACTTTGACAATTAATATAGTTAAAACAACGCTGTTTATTTCTTACTTAAAAATATATGATTGATTAGTAATAACATTAAGTAATAACATTAAACTATCTATTTTTGTTGCTATGTCCCTTAAACAAAATGGTATTCCATATTTGGCTACTTTCCTCTACCCTTTTCAATCGGTTACCCTATCCTAGCCTAATCAATTCAAATTTGAAATAGCTTATTCTCATTAATTACAGCAATTTCACACCCACGTAACATCTCGTCTATTGTATCTTAACTATCACTGCGATGCAATTCATTTTCCTTTAATTTGAAAAAATTAGTCTGAATCAACGATAAATACTCAACGCTGTTACACTGAATCACCCAATAAAATATTTTATTTCGCTGCTCGAATCATTTCTCTCTTTGTTTGCCAGTGTATTTCGCATGTATTCGCAAACATATATGAAAGCACGAATACTCACTCCCGTTACTTCCGTTTCCCAACGAGAGCAAACTCTTCGCATTATGTTCATCATTCCCTCATTCCGTCCTGGTACACGTGGCTAATATATTATCATTAATCTGCCGTTCTTGTGCTACTAGTGATGCTTCTGCTTCTCGAGCTGCTACCACTCCTGCTAATCTACTCGTAAGAATGTTTGCACTAATAGCTTCATCGATTTTTCCTCGGAGCCGCTTCAGCAAAACCAATTATTAGAAGATGACTAGTCCCAGCTCGACATGAAACTTCTCCCACTTCGTGTCATCAAGTGCACAAAAAGTGTTTCCTGTTTAGCCATCAGCATATGATTTGCCTAATAAGTTTCATAATTGAATCATATCAAGCGGAAGTGAACATTCCCGTTGCGTATATTCGAGGCTCGAGTCAAATTGAATAAATCAAGAAAATTTCCCTAGCATTTTTACGACTAGCGCTTACGAAAATATTCTTTTAGATCCAAGAAACTAATCAGCGTGTCCCGTCAGAATGGTAATGCATGGAAAGCAAAAAATCATAAATCCTTGCTGGAACTGATTTGACGTGGCTGATTTAAGGAAAATCATTTGAAGCAGCTGGGCCCCGAAATGTTATAAAACTAGAAAAATTCCTGCAAATAAATTGCACAACTCTTAACGTACCATGGCTCAAGTTACGACTTAGCACTTATTTTCTGTCTGCAATACTATTTGTCTGATTTCACGAAAACTATTTATCATCTTAAGCCAAAATAAGTGTTCGACTCTCCAGAAACGTAGATCAATCAAATGCTAATCAGAAAAAATCCTTTCATTGAAAAAGCCCTGAACGAAGATTGGATTGCTCGAAATACTGACTAGACACAAAGATAGTTTCATTTAAATGTATGCTAGACATTCACTAAAGCCGTCGGTGAAAGCTTTACAGAAAGAGTTAGATAGCAAAAAGTCCTGTATTTGGGGCAAATGTATGCATGAATAAACTATGAAACGGTCTAGCTATTTTTAACACTTTTTGTAACAGAGCACTGTTCAACTCTTCAAACAAGGAATTGCAGCTCTTCAATATATTGGCTGGTGAGAAACGAATCAGCTGTGAATACAGTATTGAAATTCATCTAAGATATTGTCTTGAACCTTTTTCGGGAATCTCCATCCGAAGCAATTGAAAAAGTAATCGAGAACAAATCGAATTAAAAAGAAAATGATTAAGCTGTATACATTGGATTGAGGAATAAATTCATAGCGTTGATATCAAAGAGTTTTATTTGAACAAAAAAAAACAATAATCATAATCAATAATGTATTTAGCTAACTTCTCTCCTTAGGCTCAATATTGAGTGGAACAGTTGAGAATCGGTTGGCGCCAGATCTGGAAAATACGGCGGATGCTGAGAAACTTCCCACTCGAGCTCTTGGAGAGAGGCTTTGATGACTTATTTATTTATTTATTTCCGTTTTAACAGGAGCGTGCCCAATTGCAAAAACAGTAAAAGAAAAACAGAGATAATTCATTAAATAATTCACAAAATTACATCAAGATAGTTCAAAATCAAAAAAAGGGAACTACGATAGCAATACATAGTTTTGTCAAGGGTAGGTCAACAGTTTCCAACTTATTTTCGTTCACCAATACTGTTGCCTCAGCCATCGACAAGCAAAAGCCAGTGGATGTAGTATATACAGACTTTGCTAAGGCTTTTGACCCCGTGAACCACGAAATCCTCCTCTCAAAGCTCGATGGTTTCAATATTTCGGGTCAGCTGCGTCGCTGGTTTTCTTTATACTTTCGTGATCGTGCTTGTTTTGTAACGTTTCACTCTTGTTCTTCTTCCCCCTTTTATCCTACTTGTGGTGTTCCGCAAGGGTCGATTCTTGGTCCTCTCTTTTTCCTCCCCTTTAGAAATGATCTCCCTCTCCTCTTCAACTCCTCTTGTCTCTTGTACGCTGACAATCTAAAAATTTTTAGGGCTATTGAGTCAGTGGGTGACTGCTCCCAGCTGCAGGATGACCTGTCTGCTCTGGGTAACTGGTGCTCTGCCAATTGTATTACCCTCAATGTTGCTAAATGTTTCCAGATGTCCTTCACATGTAAAATATCTCACATCACGTTTTTCTATTCTATCCTTGGCTCCTTTCTCAATCCAGTTGATAATTTCATGGATCTTGGTGTTGTATTTGACACTAAATTAAAATTTGATGTCCACATTTTGCGTGTCACATCGAAGGCCTCGCGCTTGTGCGGCTTCATTCTAAGAGCGTCCAGACCTTTTACTGATATTTTCTCGTGTGTACATCTCCTTCGTGCGTAGTGTCCTCGAATATTGTTGTTAAATTTGGTGTCCTCATTACTGTTTCTTAATTGATGCTGTTGAGTTGGTACAACGTAGATTTACTCGCTCACTTTTCCTCAAGTTCCGTATTCCCTACTGTGAGTATAGTATGCGTCTTTCCATCCTTGAAATCCCTACCCTCCTTTCACGCAGAGTTTATTTCGACGAATGTCTCCTATACAAAATGATAACTGGTTCTTTTACATCTATCCCCAGAGCGAAGTTTCAGTTTTCTGTTCGTGACCCGGTACGTCTTACCAGGTCTTAGTTTGCCCTCAACATACCCTTCGCTCGTACTCATACATATTTTTACTCTCCGCTTTTACGCTTGCCTAGGCAGCATAATTCTTTGAATATTGGTCTTTTTCCGCCTTCGTTACGCACTTTTAAAAATAAGTTAAGAGCATGCGTTTTAGCCTATGAAACATTATCTTGAACTATGATTAAATTTCACCGCCTTATTATACTTTGTTTAGTTTTAATTTAAAGTCTCTTTTCTTTTTATACATAAGTTTATTCTTTGTCTAATCTTTAATTGGATTTGTATCTCTTGATTTAGACAATAAATAAATATATAAATAAATAAAAATACAAAACAAAGAATTATATAATTATGATAAAAACAAAAACTCCAGCGCACCTGAACCGCTAGAAACAGTAATGTTCGATGAACAGTAAAACAATCGTGCAGATTCTGAGTGCATATTCTACCACACGTGCTCCAACCTGTTTCGATTCCAAAATCACTTTGATCTTAACAATGCATTTAAACTCGTAGGGTGGAAAGGATTTCAGGAATTTCATGATTTAGGAAAGCCAAACATTGCAAAACTTTGAAAGCAGCACAACATAAGATAAGCAAAGAAAATGCTTAGTGCTTGCAACACTTTACCATCACTACAACTAAAAGTCTCACACATTTGCCTCGCGTTAAAATCAAATATCTCTATCGATTTCAATTTCGAATAAAGATATTGCAAATAAATACAAAACCAACAATAGCTGGCAACCCTATAATGGTTTTTTTACCAGATTCCTTCTGAATAATGCTAAATTAAGTTCCATATATGAAATTTGTTTTGATTTCATGACTGCACTGGAAGTTATAGGGCAAAAAACTTTATTTTCCTGAGCGAATTTTCAAAACCCAAGACTCCAAAATTACCATAGCTGGCATCACCAACCGAATTTTTCAACCACATTTCTATCAACGCCGGCTTAGAGTAAGGTTCAGCTACTGTGTCAATTTCATGATAATCTGGCAGCTCAATCAGAATCCATAGGGCAAAAAGCAGTTTTTTTCTTCATAATTTTTCAAGATTGCACCACTGGCACATAGTTACCCGCATTTCAAAATCGCTTCTATCAGACCTGGTCCTACGTAATGCCAATACATTCTGTGAATTTCATTTAAATCTGATAATTGGATCGTGAGATCTCGTGAACATAAGTTTTTGATGCTTAAAGTATAGCTAAATTGGAGGAAGGCTACCATTCTTGTCCGATGTGAAATTTCAAGAATTTTCCTTTGGTTGTATAGACAAAGCATAGGATTTCTATATGAGGTGGTTTTCACTGTGAAAGATGAGAATTTTTCATTAGAGTCGATGGTTTAAAGGTTTTGACTTTCAATGCCTGCCGTAGCTGCAGGGTTGCCAGCATGTTCATAAAAAACCACATATGTCTACAACTTAGTAGCAACAATATGCCCTGTAAGTTTCGTACTGATTTAATAATTTTGCCAAAAGTTATCGCAATTCGAAAATTCTCAAATTTTCCCAATCTCATTTCAGGCGTCTAGCGCACACATAGGGTTAAAAATTTCAAAAAAATTAAAATATTTACATTTGAAACACGCTCAACATTCATTCCATAAACTTTAATTTTGCAAAAGTTATATGTTGACAGAAAAGTAGGTATATTTACAATATCATTAAAATTGCCGCCGGCGCCAAAGGGTTAAATCTTGATCTAGGATCTTGAAGAGCAGATACTCATCAAGGAACACCCGAGGAGATTTTAAAGGTATTTGGATTTGGAGTAAAGGCAAACGATCTCTATACTCACGATAAGACGGCAAGAGACGAACCAGATAAGGAGTAGGAAAACATAAGACGAGACATTTTCCAAGTATAAGACATTATGTGACATTTAGATATGTTCAGAGTAAGAAAGTAAAGTGCCTTGAGCACCACTCACTCAAAGCACAAAGATCATACCATAACTGATTACAATCATCAAGCGAATCAATCACTCTGAACATCTTAAATTTATCAGAAGACAAGGAGTACGGGTAATGGAAATGGAAGACATTTCGTTGATATATATCAGGAATAACAGAGGTCCTAGTATTGAGCCTTGAGGAACCCCAGAAAGAGGGCAGTATTGGGAAGAAGAACGTGACACAGCTACGACCAGAAACATAGGATGAGAATCAGGACAAGAGAAGATCAAGAGCCTTGGAGTTTTAAAAGAAGCAGCTTGTGGTCAACAGAGTCGAAAGCCTTAGCAAAATCGGTGTATACCACATCAAATTGCTTCTGCTGGACTAAGGCGGAAGCGACCAAGTTAGTGAAGGTAGAGAAGTTAGAGGTGGAATATCTACCTTTTACGAACCCATGCTGTTTAGGAATAAGGAAAGGATGAAATATAAAAAAAAACCTTCTGTAAAAAACTTTTTCGACTTGTTTACTAAAACAAGAAAGGAGTAAAATAGAAAGGTAATTGGATTTACAACTTGGTACACCGGATTTATGTATTGGGGAAATATAAGCAGTAAATGGTGGGATTTTTTCGAGAAGTGGACGTAAGACCAAAAGGACTTGTGTTGGTTAGAACGAATAGAGAATTCGATGTTTTTGAAATAATCACGCATAGCTAGTTTGACGGCAGTTTTGACGGCTGATCGAAACTTTGAGAATTCGATGTTGTCAATCTAACAGCCCGAAGTACGGAACTTAGTATGAGCTACATCTTTTGCCTTGAGGGCAGTCGCCACACCATGCTGAAACCAAGGAGCATAATTTGATTTGCGGGGATGACTAGACGGAGTAAAACGGGAGAGGAAATTATGAAATTGGAGCGTGAGCTCATCGATAGTTAGTCCGCGACAAAAGGAGAACCATTTAGTTGAGTTGATTTCATTCGCCATTTTAATTCCGTTTTATGGTAATTTGGTAATTAGAACGCGAAGAACTAGTGGGAGTTTTGATGGTGTTGGTCAAGTGGGACGCAGGACATGTCATCAGCTTGGGCAGTAATGTGAGGGAATATTTTAAAGAACAAAGTCAAAAACTTAATTGTTGATATTAAGAAGAGTGTTCAATTGAGACATAGAACATAAGGAGAGAAAAGAACTGGTAGCTAACGAAATATAAGTAAAGGAATGTATGGATAAAAAGTCAGCATTCCACTCTAGGTTGGACAAGTTAAAGTCGTCAAATATTAAAAATGAAGCATAGGGGAAATGATTGTTGAGAAAACTGAAGAGCTCGGCAAAAAGTCGGTCGTGAAAACGAACAGAGGAACTACATGGAACATACACCGAAGAGACAATCAGAATTTTAGAGAGAACAAGATGGATATAAACAAAAATACATTCAACAGGAGAGGAAGGATGACGACAGTCATGAAAGAGAGTTCATTGAAGAGACTTGTCGATAGCCACTAAAACACCACCACCGTCTTTTTTCACTGACGCTTTATAATCACGCTCGCAATGAAAAAACGAATAAAGAGTGAAGATATTGTTATTATAAATATCCCCAGTTAGCCATGTTTCGGTAAGACAAATAGTTTGAACAGAAAACAAAGATGAAGAGAAATTAAACATATTTAGCTTGGTCCTTAAACCACGAAAATTCTTGTAACACACGTTAAGTTTGTTAATGAGCCTAGTCCTCTCTTTGTGATGCGAAACACAGAAAAGACCAGGCCCCGCGCGCAACATGGAGCCTGTCATTATCGTGAAGGAGAATGGTTAGGTCTCGTCAATCGGGTTTCTTCAGCTAAATTGCCTCATCAGCACAGTTGGGCAACATAAAGTTTTTTGTTGATGGTACTGTTCATCTTGAGGATCTCTTAATACAACATACGCTTCAAGTCCAACCAAACGCAGATCATGATCTTATTTGGTGGAGGTCTTGCTTAGCTTTCGTCTTCAGCGTTGTTACGGCTTGGCAAAGTAGGGGATAAATGTGAAATAATTAAAATAATAATTTGAGCATTAGTGTTATTTTAATTACATATTAGAGCTTGGCAAATCAATGTATAAATTTGATATAATTAAAATAATTTTTGGGATATTAGTGTATGTCAATTACATATCAAGTGAAGCACAGATTCGAAATAAGAAGGTGAAAAGTAATGGTATTTAAGTTGGAAGCCTGTAAAAATTAAGGTAATAGATGGATAGTATTAAGTAGGAATAGCTGCGCGCCATCGAGCCTCGAAGATGAGGGCCAACTAAGATGTCGCGACCCACAATCCCCGGGATCCGAGAGCGAACGAGCCAGTTAAGTACGATCGTCGTCTACAACATATGAATATGGAATATTATCAGAATATAAAAAAAAAAACATTAATATCGACATGAGGACATATGTAATCTTCACTCATATTAATTTGATCGGACTGACCGGCGATAACATCGATCTGTCTGAACAGCAATTGCTTCGCGTATTTCACCAAAATCATTTGAGATACCTTGATGTAACAGCACCAAGCCAGATAAAATGACCGATCCAGGTAGTCGCTGAGTACGTGATACGTTGCCGATTTAATGTAATCGCCGTACATACGAAACAGGATCCTAGACTCCGTTGCCGACAGCTTCATTTGGTATCGCAACAACTGAATATCCTCTTGAAGTCGCAGGATTTTCACGATAATTCGTTGGAGACGCTCATTTTCACAAAACACCATCAAAATAAACACTGTAACTACATGACATTTCGATCCCGTCCTGTCATGGCTGACATTTCTCGTTAGGAATGATCGGTCATGGAACAGGGGAAAACCGAAACAATGGAAGCGGAAGGCATGGCCAGTTCAGACACGCGTACACTGGAAAAGTGCAACGACCGAGCAATGGATAGCCAACTAGAACCAACGGTTTTCTCGGCGGAGTTCCGTTGGCCGAATGGAAAATCAAGGCCTGAAGCGAGTTGGAGCAGCGACGTGGGGTCTCTTTGATAATCGAACTGGTAAGGAGACGGTTGGAGTTTGAAGTCCGACTCAGGAATCTTTTCTTTTTTCTTCTGGCTGAACTCTAACTGGCGGCGACGGGTGACTGGCCATTGGCTGAGCAAAGGCGACCTGAAAGTTTGACGATCGTGTAGACGGAGATATAATTGTGTGGTGGATTTCTAAAGGAGGTGGAACGCGTGGAGTAGGAAATTGCACCGGCGGAAAATTGGAGACGTCCAAGAGCAGTTACACGTTGGCCGAGTCGCGGCGGTTTTTCGAGGAAGGGCCCCAACGAGCATCTAGGTCGACCATAGTCACGTAAGTTGATGAAAATTTGTATTAACTAGGGAGTAAGCGATAGCTAGGGTGTTCTCGGCCGAGCAGGTTAGTAAGGCGTAGTATTTGAATGAATAAAAGTAATTGTATCACTGAGATCGCGGCGGTCTAATTTTGTATGGTAGGCAATTGTGACATAGTGTACGACGTGTGAGCCAACCCGTCCTTTCCTTCTCGCTTCCGGCGACGGGAACGGCTTAGCTTCGGGGGGGAAGCGAGTGGCGCCGACCCACCCCATCTCCGTTGAGTAGCGGCCCCGAGGCTAACCCCCTTTGGCTTCCCATAGGGAACCATAAGGGTTTTGACGCGGCGGATTAGACGCGTAATAGCGTATCTACTGGACCCACCCACTCTTTTCTTTATTTTTTTGTGACGTACTCAAACAAGCAACATTTCTCATCGATTCGGTAGAAACACCGGTGCTTGTGTCTACGTGTTACTCGGTGGTGGAGAAGCAATTTTAGTGCAATTTTTTTTATTTATCTGTCAGTTCGTGAGGCACCCAGGCTTCCAATTTGTCGGAAAACTCCCTTGAATGAAGATGATTGATAATCGTCTTCTGATCATAGTTCAATTGTGTCTTCAAAAGTAGTTTGAGATGATCCTCGTCGAATTAAAAAGGTCTTCCGCTGCGAGACAGATCGTCGAGGTCAAAGTCGTCCAAATTATAATAATAAAATCCTTGACCTTAGTTTTCTAATATTCCTAAGTGCACGGTTAATACAGCCTTTTCTACTAATGTACCTCCTGATCTCCATCATCCTCCACTTTGTTTTAGAAATATCCCTCACTTTCTCACATCCCTCAATTCCTATATCTGTTTTCCATTTTTTCCTACCTCATGAGATCTCCAGGTTTCAATTCTTGGCCCCTGTCGTTTTTCAATGAGCTGCAGTCTTGTATACGTTCTCCTTGTCTTTTGTGTGCTGATGTTTTCAAGCTGTTCAAAGTAATCGAGACATTTGACGATTGCTATGAGTTACAAAATGATATGCCTGAGTTAAATAACTGATGCATCGCTAATGCACTTACTCTGAATGTAGCAAAGTGTCACCAAATGTTATACCCATAAAATAACTTATATTACCTTTTCTTACTCTGTTTCAAATTCTTCTATTAATGTTGCCGTCATTTTCAAGGAACATGGCGTAATATTTGTTTCGAAACTCAAATTCGATCAAAATATAATGTAAATCACTGCCAGCGTTTCTAAATTGTCTGGCTTTATCCTTCGATCCTCCAAACCCTTTGTTAACCTCTCCACATGTTTGCAACTCTTCCTGTCATTTGTCCGCAGTATTCTCGAATGTTGGTGCCAAGTGCGGTGTCTCCATTACCAATACCTTGCGCAATCGTTAGAAGCCGTCAAACGTAGATTTACCCGCTCTTTGTTTTACAAATCTAACATCCCTTAATGTGTTTATAATCATCATCTGTCGATATTGCAGATTCCTTCCCTTGAATCTCGCAGAGTTTTCCTTGACGAGTGTCATCTTGTTAATTGTGATTCGGGTTTCTGTTCGGGAATCTTGTCGATCTAACAGATCCTTCTTCATATTTAACGTTCCTTTCGCTCGAACTGATGATTACTTTTATTCGCCGTTGCTAAGTATAGCTAGACAACATAACGAGTTAAAACTTGGAAAACTTTTTGAAAAATCGAGTCCTTAAGTACGATGTCAATTTTTGATCTTGCTAATTGTTTAATTTTCTTTATTTTATTTATTTTTATATAGTTTTTTTCTTGATACTTCGCGCCAATATTTTAGGAATGTTTTGGACAAAAACCATTAACATCGCCATCATCAACCATTAGTATTATTTATTATAACTGAATCAGAATATCGATTTTCAGCGCGTACACTATCTTGCCAGAACTATACACAAATACCTAGAAAATACCTATATCATTTCTTTCGTTGCTATTTATTTGAAATTACTAAATTTGATGTATTCAAGTAATTCAGTTCAGTCTTGATTCATTTAACTATTACCATTGGAAAAACATCAAAAAAATCAAATATTTCTTATGAATAATATTCAGCTAACGTAATTTAGCACTGCAGTATCGTTATTCTATGTTTTCACCTACTCTGGTTCGATTGTAAGAAAAACGTTTTATCGTAGACACAAACACAAATGCTCATTTATACCAGTTATTCGTTTGTGTGGTCTTATACACACTTGCGTTTTATTGAATTTCCAAATATTATGAAAACTGCTAAATATTCCGGAAATATTGCCATGCACAATTAAATTCGTTGTGTTTCCGGGTTAAAACTATTAGCAGTCCAATGAATTAGTAGCTAAATAAAATTTGAATGACGTAGGTATAGAAAAATATTTTGCAATTAGACTGGAAATAGCAAATTGTAATGCAGTTGTTGTAGGATTGCGAAAAACACACCGATATAAATAATTCTAGAGGCCCAGTGTGCCGAATTCGGCATTTCGTTGATAATTCTTTCGGAAAATTGAAGCGAAGCATTTTTTTGTTTATTTTAAATAAAAAAATTGTTCATCCGTTTGGTAAGTTTGTCTTTGCTGCTATAAAAAACAAACCTTTTTAAAAAAAAAAACCTTCGAGCTCGTTCCATCTTTTTGAAGGAAATCTTCACAAGGGAACTTCTGAATACAAAAGGGAGAAGTTACTAAAGAATAATAAATTTCAGTAACATTTCGAACCTTTAAAATAGACACTGTCAACAACTCAAACAACACATTTTCATTATTGGCAGTAAAATGTTTGAAAAACAAGAGTACCAATTCTCCCTAGTAGCTGCGAGAATACGCTATTGGAATTTCCAATGAGCGTCACAATACACATTCCATTCAACATATTTACACATTCCGGCCGCCGACTAAAGCTTCAATTCGTATTCCTCCTATATGACGGGAATGCAAGAATACGATGTCGGGCTTTCTAAAAAGTTCTTTTTATAAAACTATAAAGCTAAAAGCTCAATGTTCATCTTGTCTATGCCTTATCAGCCTAGGACTTGCAATGTTAAAATTAAATAAACAGGCTATGAATCGGTAATGCTTCCACGCATTACGCGAAAAACTTACCGAATATATGCCGACGCATTACTTTTCCCGTTGGGAAAGATTGAGTTTGCAGGAGATAACGGTGCACGATTCACGTAAACAGCTGTGGCTTACAGAGGAAACAGAAGATGGTGGGCTGTTTTGCAATCGTATTGACCTAGATAATAAAGAATTTTGAAATTTAACGGCATGACTGGCACTGGGCGAAAGAATATGAGAATGAGAGGGTTTAGAAGCACGTAAGTTGCTCTTAAGAGGTGCTTTTAAATTTCGTTTAAATAATGGCCTTAGTAATAACGATAAAGAGGAGAAAGGCAACCCATATTAAATCGATGATCAAGGCCTTCAACACCTGAAATAATGGTTTCATCACCAATAAGCTTCAAAACTTTGCATTGGACTTTGCCTAGTTCCGCTAGAGTAGTGCGACCTACCCCAGCTCTTATATGGGAGCTATGATCAAGTCATGGCATTATGAGAGTCTCGTAGATGTGCGCTATGTCTAATGGAGTAAAGTATTTCTTACCTCTCTGAAAGAAGCCAAAGCAATTCATGGCATTTTTCGCAATTTGAAAAATGTGGCTGATCCAGCTAAGTTTGCTGAAGATGTTAAAATCTAATCGGTTTTGTGAGGGTGGTTCAGAAATACCTACACCAACAACGGTAATAGTGTGGCTAGCAGGAGGAAGATAAGCGAAAGATGACAGCCTTGGGTTATTTTTCTTTTTAGGATGCATTAAACGCAACACGATTGGTTGAACCCAAGCAATGGTTTTTAATAGCAAGTTAAACATACGATCTTTACAGAAAACCTTGGAAGAAATGATCTACAAAGAAACTTTCAATCCACTTGACAAAGACAGGAAACAGATCAAATGCACGAAGCTTGGCTAATAGAGCTGGGTGCCAGACTCTATCAAATGCCTCCAAAATATCAAGAGGAGCGACCTTTAAAAAATGCATGCATTCAAATAAAAATGCATGCATACGAAAATACAAATTTCACAATTCCTTCGCTTACTAAGTGAAGGTCGGAAATGCATCGAATTCGGTTAAAAGTTATCTTTGACGTTTATCTAAAGTCGCAGCTAAAACCATCAGTCGAATAGGAAGAATAACAAGTCGTATTTGAAAACATGCAGGAGCTGTGTCTACTCCAACTGATAGGAGTCTGATCTTAGCCTCCCCGTATTGCAAGCAGCAATCTTTCCTAGATTAAGGGAAACTCTTCCTGCTTTAGGGGTAAATCCAATTTTAGTTTCCCATCACCCGGTGTGAACAAACGAGAAGCGTAGGCAAGCGTTACGAATCTCTCTGAGGCATGGTAGCGATTTTTCCATGGACTGCTGATTATCAGCCGCAAGGACGCTAGCAGGGCTCGGAGATTTAAACGGCTCAAAAGAGCTAATAACCCACCTCAGCTGAGAATTTGATATTCTGAACGACGGCGTTGAGGTGTAAGCTTGTTCCATTTAGTGCACCGCTTCTAGAGGACAATAATTGTCCGGAGAATGCGCATCAATAAGAAAGTTTAGATTATGTGTGCTCGAACTAGTCCTAATGCCCTTAGGGTTCATGACGTACCCCATAGCCATCGTAGACGTGCTTAAGACCTTATAAAAGCACATTACTTTGCTTAGATTCTCTACGTTTCCACAAGAAGATCTCCATGAGCCCATCTTTGCCTTGCGCACGGCATACTTAAAAGCCCTAAGCTTCATTTTATACAGCGACCAGTCATCAGACTTCTTCCAGCTATTGAGCTCCCTCCCATACTCTTCGCAGAGTGCTGATCTCCATATTCCCCCAGGAAGGCTTGGGATTTCCCCTGGCTGTTGGTGGATTACTGCTCTAGACGCGAATTTGAGAGAACTAGTAAGGGTGTCAACCGGGCTATCCAATTTATAGTAGCAGTCAATGCTCTTAGAAGCAGTTTCCAATAATGATCGGACCAGAGAATTAACTAACATCTAGTCCGTCCTCTTTCTGTTAGTAAATGCTACCTGCTCAGCAGAGCTGCAGCCAGCAAATTTGAATGATATGTACCTATGATCAGGCAATTAGCACTCCTGTAAAAACATCCAGTCACGGAGAAGATGCGAATGCCGCCCGCTGACCAAAGTAACGCCAAGTGCCTCCGTACGGATTGAGATAATGAAGTTTGGTTTGCTGTCAGTATTGGCGATGAAAAGTTCATGGACAAGGATGAAGTCAAAAAGATCCTAACCTCGGCCATTTGTGTTGAAACTACCCCTTACTTCATTATGAGCGTTAGAGTCATGGCTTTAGCCACAACACGCTTGACAATGGGAGTGCTAGTGCCATGAACATGTGCCATGTAGCAAGAAACAAACCAGCATGATCTTTGATCGATTTTCCCAGCAGCAACAATGTTATCTTTGTCGCAGAAATTGTGTAGTACAAGAACCTTTATGGTTTTCTTGACAAGAATGTAGACACGTTGCTTATGTAAGCCGTCAGATGCTATCAGTCTGTATCTATTGGTGCATAGCCTGCAAACCCGGTTGCTGGCAACCCATAGTGCTTGTATAAGGACTAGCTCCTCCTCTGCCCGAGACAACTGGAGCAGCAGGACAGCTGATGCTGCTTTGAAATGGTTCAGATTCACTTGAAATACCTTCACTACTATTAGTTATTGATTAGGGTTAGGTCAAGGTCCTCCTCCTCGGACATAGAAGCTGCCCCAGCCCCCTGCTCTGCGCTCAAAGTCATAAGGTCCAGGTAGCCACTCAACTCGGAGGTAGTTCCGATACTAACCCCATCGGCAAAGGGGGATTTCACATCCAATTCCTCAACAGATGTCGCTCTCAGGTAGGCATCAGACCCCTTTTCAAGTGCCACTTGAGCCACCTGTTTTGGGTCAGGCTTCCAAAACACAGCTCTTTGGCCTGTCGCTTTGGTAGATTCGTAGAGCCAATTTCACGACCCGGTACCTGATAATGTCCTTTCAGGTGTCGAATACCGGCAGTACCTCTACATTAATGATGAAGAGGGCTTCCCGCCGATTATCTACCAGCTCGCCAATCTTCGCAACCTTCCAATCCTCCGTCTGAAGATCCGGGTTGAAGAGCCGAACTATGTCCAGGATTCCACTGGATCCGAATAGAAACAAGGAATCCATGTCCTGGATCTTGGCTGACTGCGGATCTCACCATTAAGCACCACCTTCATCTTGGCCATAGTTCCCCCAGCTCGGAGATTGCCCGCTTGTAGATCAAAAGATCGGTAGATCTTTTGTCCCCAAACACAAATAGCCTGATTACTTTGGAGGTGGAGGACTTGAGCTGGCTTTCTGCGGCTTGCAGCAGACTCCAAATAAAGTCTGCTTTATCTTGAGCCAGTTTTCTCAGGCGATGATTCTATCTCTCTTGCTGGCATCAATCACTGCCCAAAAAAGGCACTCTTTGGCCTTTTCATTAAACGGCCGAGTTATCTCAGAAGGGATTGCTATTAGTTTCTGCTTTTTGCAGTCCTGCCTGCCCTGATATCTGTCAAAAGATTAAAATCAAATAAACAAAGCTTTGTCCTTAAATTAAAAACTTTGGTTTTGAAATCATTAAAAAAAAACAGAAATCGGTATAAAAATATATTTGCAAAGACTAAGAGAGAGGAAATTTTCCAAAGAGCAATATTTATCACTTCTATCACTATTTATCATTTCTATTCCAGTGGTTTAATCTCCAATTGAAGTCGTTGATATGCTCTTATTCACGTTAAGCCAAGATCCACACAAGACTGCAAAGAACCTAGAAGACTACTTGACCGATCGATCTGAGTCTTTCTTTTGGTGAGTGGTGTTTCAGGACAAGTAATAACAAAGTACGAAGCCATGTGTTTGAAATCCTTCCGATATCCGAACTGTGTGAAACATGAATAAAAGCTTGCTGCCTCGCTCGTGAATTTTAAGTACATCTGACGTTTAGTTTCTATGCTAGATGTAAAATCAAAGCTACTACTTCCGTGTTTTAACACATCAGGTATGACATTGCCAGTGGAATCAGGTCATTTGTGTATGGTTAGGTCAAATGAGCCGTATATGTACTCGACGAAATTAACAGAACAGCGGTGGCTCATGTATGCACTGTATGATATTGTCGCCTTGGCGATCTGATAAGCTAGTAACCTATGGGTCTAATAAGCTATGGGACTGGTCAAAAAAGTTTAGTTTTGATTAAATAAAAGTTTTGTTTAAGTAGTTTTAAGTATATATTATAGAAGTTTTAGTATACAAACATAGAACAGCCTGAGTAGTGATAGTAGCGTCAAAAGCAAATTGGCGTAACATATAGAATAACAGGAAAAAGAGCCGAACCTGTCAACAGAAATAGAATTACGAATACAATAGACTAGGGTAAGTTATTACAACTTTTTTTTCAAAAAATAAACGTTTATCAATTCAGTTCAAAAATTCATCCTTGGAAATTAATCTTCGTGTTGTCCTCAGCTTGTTGGTTCACCATATTTAAGATATCATACTCTAGAAAGATAGCGTACTAGGTATATCAAAAAAATCTGAAATTTTTCACTTTGATTCTTAAACTAGAGAAACACAATTAAACCACAATTTTTAATGAAATTTTTCAGATGAGATAATCACAATTGTATAACAAAAAATGTATAACATTTGTATGCATGATTGTAAGATCATTTAAACTTTCATTGTTGGCTTTGTTTCCAAACTTTCATATTATTTGAGTAGCATTTAATTGAAATATATCTTATCATAGCAATCTTATAATGATGTTTGGAAAATATTAAATCATATTTGAGTTCAGCGTATACGTAGCTAGATTGGGAATTTAACCAATTCTCAATGTATGAATTGGTTTTTGTACCGCTAAATAGAAAATGTCAACTTTCTTTTTACTGAACAAAACAAAAGCATCAAGTACAGAAAAGTTACAGTCTTGTACTCTGTACACAAGATTATTACTTTAAAGTTTCCCAAGAACGACCACGTGTATCGGATTTGAAGTGAAAGTAATGAATAGCACCAGTTTAGCACCATTTAGCACTTCTTGTCAGTGTTTTTCCATTCTTTAACTTGAAAAATAGCAATTGTTGTTCTCTAGGCAGATTTTACGAAAAATAAACTGTTGACTACGGAATTTATTCAGTATATACCCAGTTTGGTGCTTTGAAGTTTGAATGCCCATTAATTTAAATACATTTTTCAAATTTTTTATATGCATACACGTGTATGTACATATATTTTACATATTCATTCTTCGATGCGATCAATTGCGCTCCTTAATAGATTATCCTAACTTTATGTCATCTTTGAAAACTTGTTTGCAATTATAACGAGATTCTGTCACAGACACCAATAATTCTAGCGAAAAAAAGATTCCAGTCAACATTCTAGAATATCAATATATTAAGTCAACATTTTTGAATCAGAAAGCTTTAACTGCTAAGTACTTCAATGATTCAGTCAATTAGCACGAAACCTCCAACGGTTCAAGGCGCTAAGGTGACCTGGTATATTTCGAACTCATTCAATACACACCCCATAAATACGTATCCAACAAAATTCATGAAGCGTTAAGTCGTTTTTTTCACCGCAAACTGACAATGACGTAAAAGGTGTTATGTTTTGAACTAAATGAAGAATTCAAGTTACCAAACCGTAATGAATGGTAAAGAAACTATTTTTTAATTGCCGATATCACATCCTTAATATTGCACTTGATTAAATTTGGCGAACACATAAATACACTAAACACATCTCATGCAAAGGTGAAACAATCTGCCGAATTTGATCCTTCCGTTGAAATGATGTTTGCTTTTTGGATAAATTGACTGGATGTAGCATAGCCGCATTTTGATTTCATTTCAGCTATGCCGACATCTTGCCAATACACCAACAGCTCGAAATGTTTTAAGAATCCAGAAGCTCCTTGATGTCAGTTGACATAAATATCCGGTTAATTTTAACTATAACACAAAATTAAATTCTTAAAAACTTCAAAATTTCAAACTTGTGGAAACAACGTGGAAATTAAGTCACTCTAAACAAAAAACGTTTAAACCATTCGACAGCTCGTTAGCTACTAATGCTCGAGGTGGCGTTGAAATTAACCACAATACCTGGTGCCAACAGGTGGAATCTATTATATTCGATCCCATCTAACCACCGATTTGTTTGCGTATTGAAGTGAAACCAAGAAAACGTCATGTGACACCAACACCTCGACACAATCTGAAGTCATTGTAAAAGTCTTACGAGCCAGCAACTACTGAATAACCACTAACCGACTGCCCATTTCGGTGCTTACTTCACGACGTTCGTGATAAGTATTCTCAATACTTTTATCACCAGTTCAGTATATTCAAACGAAGAAGGTAAAAATACTTCAGAAGTCACTACCATTAAATAGCCGCCGCATTGTACGTGACGATGGATGCAAAGATGAAACCGTCATTGTTGCTCCGTACTCTTGGTATGTGTGAAATATTTCAATTTCTAGTAAACTTAGGAAGCATTCACGCCCGGTACACCAGATCATGACTGCATTGAATGGAAGATATGGAAGAAGAAATCTTTTTTTAAAGAAATATAACAGTTTATAGACTCAACTATGTATAGATCAGGAATTCACTTACTTTAAATTTTTGCTTACTATTAACATAAGCGAATTTAATTAATAACTAAACAATTTTGTGGGCGAATTTCATTTATTTATGAAAGTAGTATTCTTTTAGCTTAACACTCTTAGTCCAACGATGTTCCAAATTTTTAATGCTTTCCAAAAAAAAAATCTGTCTCAAGATTTTTTAAATAGGCCTCAGTTTCCAATTCAAATTCTTCTTTTAATGAAAATCTCTGTTCACCGAGCGATTTCTTAATAACTTGATATTAAGTGATGTGGGCTATTCGCTCCTCAATTTATTCAGTTTGGTAATTGCTTTCATTAAAGTGCAGCTGGCTCATTGTATTGATGAAAGAGTACCCTTTTCTTTGCTAAATTAAGCCCCACTACCTTTATCTCATCATTCAATTGTTGTGATAATGCTGGAAAGTGTTCTCCTGTTATCTTTCTTTCCTTGATAGTCGATAAAGATTGTGCCACGCAAATCTAAAAAGTTTAGCGCATCAGAACCGCTGGAAAACTAATTTTCGAAAAAATTATCTTTGAGGGATTTAAAAATGTGTGGTGACGTTATACACTTCTTTGTAGTATCATATTAACCATTTTTTACTCAAAGGAACAAATATCATTTTCTGACAGCAATTTGTATAACACAAATGATGAAAATGTCCAACATAGCAGTAATAAATCTACCACAACATGCTCGTACTCAATCAACCTATCCTTTGAATTTCATTTTCATCCGAAGATGTCATCGAAAGTTTCAGTGATTAAACTTTGTCTGGGGCTGCCATCCGAAAAATTTCCAAAACTCGGAACATTTAAATATCGGTTGCTTATTTTATTGTAAATGCTTTGCTTATGAATAGAAAATGGAAACATCTGTTGGTGCGATATTTACGAAATTGTCCGGTGCTGGCAATCATGTCCTAGCACCATACTGCCCTACTAAGCGCAAAAGCGGTATCTAAAAAAATCGAAACATTGATTTTTATAACATTAAAAAGCTTAAAACAATACGCATCTAATGAACTAAGCCTTTTAATGGTATCTTATTTAAGACATATGGAAAACACCTTAACAAAATTTTCTAAATCTAAGTACCCGATGTATCCAAGAGCGGAAAACCGCTCACCGAGAAAAGTGGAGTGAAGAGAATCCTCCACCAGCTCCAAACGAACCCAGTTCTTCGTCGCCTATCTCAATTTTACCTTAAATTAGAGGTATATCAATATTACTACTTTTACAAAACTACAATTATCTCGAAACTCGCTTTCATTGAGATACCGCTTTTGCGCTTAGTTGGACAGCATAGCTGCTTCACGTTGTGTTAGACCCACCCTATGAATTTCGTTTCGATTGAATGGCTGGGCTGTAAGTTATGGGAGTGAATTTAATTTTAGGGTAACCATCGTTCAAACTTTATAAATTTTTGAAACTTTATTTTTTTATTTGTTGTTAATTATCATTGCAGAATCATTCCCATTTTGAAATTTTATGACAACATCGCTCGATAAAGAAATGTCAATAAATTACGAAATTCATCATAGCTGGCAACCCTTTCACGGTTTTTCAACGAAATTCCTACAGAATTAGAAACGCAACAAGATATGCTTATCACATGAATTTCGTTTTGATTCCGTTACTTCATCGGAAGCTATAGGGAAAAAATCATTATTTTTCTGAGCAAATTTATAATATTTAGAAGACATAATAATTTCTCAACCAAATTTCTAGGGAATTTATCTTAGAGTAAGATTCACCTACTGCGTGAATTTTATTAAAATCTGGTGGCGAAATCAGAAGCTATAGGCCAAAAACCAGTTTTTTTTCTCAGCGATTATTCCAAATGGCCACTGCCACAATGTTGTCCGTATTTCAAAATCACTTCTGTCAGACCTGGTCCTACTTAATTCCAACATGTCCCGTAAATTTCTTATTGATCGCTTTATTCGATCGTCAGTTCTCGTGAACAGAAGTTTTGAGTGCTGAAAATAGAGGTAATATGATCACGGGTTGCCGTTCTTGTTTACCGCGGCATTTTGGAAATTTTTATTTGACTTGATGGGCAAAAGTCAAAATTTGTCAACAATTTGAATTTTTTTTCCAAAATCAAAAATTTTTCAGGTGGGTCGATGTTTTGAAGGATTTTTTTAGGAGCCTGCTGTAGCTACAAAGTTGCCCGGACAGTCTTCGAAGTCCATGTGTGTCATACTCCAGTCTACATCAATACGCTCTGAAAAATTCACCATGATCCATTGTTTTTCTTAGAAGTTATGATAAATCGAAATATGAAAAAAAAAAAATCCTTGCCTACTTTTAGGCACTCAGCGCCTACACATGGCTCAAAATTTCCATTTCTTTATCATAATCAAACTAAAAATATAATAAGTTTTCATTCCTAGTACTTTTTTTAACAAAAATTTACATTACTTGGAAATATAGGAGTACCTCAAAATTCACTAAAACGCTCGACGCCGCCAAAAGGTTTAAGATATCTGAATTTGAGAAAGTCATGGACCTACCTACTATATATATCTACGTTCTCCGAAAATTTCAAATTTCAGTAATTTCACTAATTAAGTAATTTCAAAAAATACAACTAGTGGGATAAAATTTCAGTTGACTGTGCATAAACATGGTCCTTTAGCTAGGGTCATATAGGGATTTTATCACAACAAGCTAAATACGCTCAAGTATCTTGTAGTGGTTTTTCATGAACTCCCGCAATTTAGCCCATAACATCAAAGGCGTTGCCTACAGAGTTTTGGTCGTGCCCTGTTGTAATATTATGTTCGAGGTACCGCAGTTTGGGAAAACCTAAAGTTAGCATTTTTGGTGGCCATATTTGGTCGTCTTTTGCCCAAAATCCTGCCCCCCGTACACTTTCCAAACCAGCTACTCTTCACAAATATTTGCTAAATAATTGCAATTTGTTGGGCCTTATTATATAAACTACTTCGCCCTCAGGATACTCGCATATATTGCTTTGCTGCGTAAGCAACCAAATCGTATTTTCATGCTGGGAGCAATGCCCATCGAAGGAAACGTTCTTTCAAACGCATATAAGAGTTCGCAATCACCTTTCGCAAAACCTTTCACTGCGTATTAAGTTTCCGACAAATACATGAAGAATTGCAAGGCAATTAGCGTGCACAGGACTTTGAAATAGAGGGGGCAAACGCCCAAATTAGTCTCAAATTTTTGTTGATTTTTAGTTAATGCCTGTGAAACCACAGCAAAAGTGTAGTATGGGGTAGAGTGCAACAACAAATATTCAAGAGTGGCTTAGCAATAGAGGTGGAAATTACCCCCTTTGCCCGAGTATGTGCACGCCAGTGGTCTTGGATAGAAGATGTTTCAACTCAGTCAAAAGACCTGAATGGACAGTTTTGAGGGATTTAAAGCATCTTTGTTAGCCAACGATGACTCTGTTGTAGGTGTAGTCAGCTATAATGTTCAACCCAAGAAAATGAATGATCTACCTTCTTTGGGGCTGTATTTGCTTATAAGACTAAGCTCTGTTGACCAGCCTTCAGTGCAGTATGTTTGTTTTTACGAAAATTTGCCCAATGCACGATATGCAATCTGGTGTGGGGCTGTAGGGAGAAGATTGCCTTGGTGCTATAACGTGCTAATGACACAGCACTAAGGCATTACACATACAGGAAAAGAAATGTGAAGATTCTTTGTAGAAACCATAATCTTTTCTAGGAGGAAGAAACTATTTTTATATTGTTGTAAATCAAACAAAAAATTAAACGAAAAACGGACAATCACCTTTTCAAAAATTCATCATAACCATCGGCTTAACAACCAGGGTCTGGTCTTGGCTTCCTTCAGCAAGTTTTTCCACACATCACGATCGCGAGCTTATATCGTCTATTAAGCATCTTTAATCTCCGAACGTTCTGGCCAGCGCTACAGTTTTTCCTGCCAAAAATATCATCGTTGTAGCACCAGCTTTCGTACCACCCACTCGACCTAGATGAATGATTCTAGTACAGCTAGCTTAGATCTTCCGATGATGTCAATTTCACCTGCGGAAGTCAATATATGTCTGAATTTGGTAGCGATAGTCTCTCCCAATGGCATGCAACGCAAGGTTGAGCAAAAAGCAAGCCAGATTATATCCTTGTCCGAGGCCCTTGAAACTGTTGATTAGTCTGGATTGCCAATCTAAACAGTCATGTTAATTTGTTTGAGGTGCGGAATCTTCTCACAGCTTCATACAGTTCTATGCGGCCTTAAAGTTTATAAATATATAAATAAACTTTCATATGCCTTAAAGCCTTAAAGCCTATAAGTACATAGATGGTATAATGGAATATTGGATTCTAGACATTTTTCTATCGCCTGCTTTAGAGTGGAAGTCTTATCAATTGCTGATTTGCTTGGAATGAAGCTTTACTTGATATACAGTAATGATATATAGAGCTATCTGCTTTTGCAGAATAGAGAATCCGATTCCTCCGTAAGCTGACCAATTTCCAGTTAAATGAAGAACACTTCCCATTGCTCTAGAACGATATCAGAATCAGTGATCACATTGTTCTCTTTGTCATTTCAATATGTACAGCGCGATATGTATTGCCATCTGTTTTGGACTATTATATAGTTTGGACCTCGCTCTCACAAATCAGGTCTTTCCCCTAGGAGGTTTCCTTCCATCTTAACTATCTTCAGTCTTCTTTTGAGCTCTTTATATTGCTCCTTGCGTGCCCGTGTTCTGGTTAATATGCAATACTATCACGATAAGTCACTATCTTGCATTCCTCATCCATCTATTTGCTCTGATTTTTGTGACCACCAAATATTTTAGTTTACAAATCGACAATTTTCCTTAATATCGATAAATATCGATATTTCAAGTGTAGTTCGCACTCTTCTTCAGTGCCCATCAGTCTAATCGTCAAACTTCTTGGACTGCTAAACACTGAAAAAGTTGGTAAATTACCCTCAAAATGTCGATATCTGTCAAGAAATCAAAATATTTCTAGCTTTTGAAGCTTTCAATATTTGGTTTCGAAAGCTAGAAAAAAATTAAATCAGGCTAAAAAAAAATTGACTTCTGCCTAAGATGGACTCAGCTGTACTAAAGGCAGTATTTTTGAAGTATATCCACTCCTCATCTATGCCTGGTATCTAGGCTCCAGGACCTACTCTCTCCATAGAACTCTTCGATAGCGAGTCCTAATGCAAGACAAACGGTGCTGATTGATTGATTGCATGGAGTGGGTTCGGAAAGCGTCCTCTTGGATCTATTGTGCCTCCTGCATTACATCCTGTATGATATCCACGTTGTTTATGAGTCTAGATATGTTCCTTAATAGAACATTTTTTATCTCCTTAGTGGAGGGAAGAGCAAAGCCAAGGAGCTCCAATTTTCCTGTGATATTCTACACACTCTACCGTTTCTCCAAAGTATCTGCAGAAGTCTCCCCGTTTTGTACTTATTCAGTGGAGGTACTTCTTGCAAAGAAAGTGATCTGTCGATGATCCACATAGGGCTCTTATGCCACTTTTGCAGAGTGCCATTGCTTTTTTTGTTCTTTTGTTATTGAAGCCACGGTAGTTTTTTTAGTGTTTCAAACCCTCAAGATTAAGTCAGTAGCTTTCGATATTTTTTTTGCTCCATGTTTTGATTTCCTTGTCCGTGTCTGTCCCAGTACGAAAGAGAACCTGTAAAGTACATTCTTGTTCTTTTTTCTGGTTTTGGTATCAGTTTCCTCGTTTCCTGGGTACCCCTCATGAGGATCCATATTAACTCAAGGCTGTTTTATATCCATATTTCATTTAGGGCCTCCTTCATCTCTAAGAGTATAGCTGAAGCTATGTGATCGCAACTATAGCCTTGAGAACCCCTTGGCTATCCGATAAAATCAAAGATATTACTCGTATTCTCTTTGCGTAAGGCCACCTTGTTCATTCGAATTTGGCTCGCGAATGCGATTCTTTTCTGCAAAGTAATCCGCGCTTGGAGAACCATACCAACAAGGGAGTGGTCCGAGTCAATGTTGGTGCTTCGGTACTTTCGTATCAGCCTTTTGTAGTGGCGGTGATCGATCAACAAGTGGTCTATCTTATAACGAATGGTTTCAGCTAGTGATATTCAGGTTGCCTTGTGGATATATTTACGCAGAAATCTAAAACTCGCAATAAAGCTCTTTGATGCTACACTCAAAAAAAAAATATATCGCTGACAGATATAAAACGACGGAAATATAATATATCTTACATGAGTATATGGGTGTATTTTGAAAGACATAATATATTCACGGCAGATATAATATAAATATTTATCATATGTAAGCAGAAAAAAGCTCAGGGGATTGCTCTTTGAAGCGAGCGCTTAGCCATGGCGCTAAGGAGACACATATGGGAGAAGCCGATCACAACTATTCCATTATTCTTCTCAACTATTCCATTATTCTTCATTATTATAAGTGCCACATTTATTTCTCATTTTCTAAAGCGCTAATGTTATTCTTAGTCGCTACTAAAGCTTTAATGTGGCACTTAATCAATGGAGCGCTGGTATTATGCCCAGTCGCTGACTGTTAAGACAACATAAGACGAACAAATACAGCCATGGGCACGGCGGGATTCGAACCCGCGGGCAGTAGATCGCTGCTTCGGACTGACGCGTTAGCGAGCTAAGCTACCGACCCTTTTGCAAGCTCAATCTCAAACTATAAACAAAAGATGCCCCATAATTAGAAACGAAAATAAACCATATATCTACGAAAAGCATATTACATTGTTCAGTGGTCATTTTATACCTGTCGCGTATATAATATACCAACTGTATGGATTTCATATCTTTCGCTACCAGAAAACAGAGAAACCCATATAAAACTTATACCTGTAGCGTGCATAATTATGATTGCTGTGTGCATATTTTGTATACCCGAGTTATATTTTTTACGTGAAAGCCAAATTTTACTTAAAATGAGTATAACTCTGGATTTCCATATACTCATAATACCTTTTAAATCAATAGTTATACCTGTTGCTAGTATATATTATGTATCACACATAAATAGAACAAAACTATATTTGTAGGGGCAATTTGGTGCCCACTACAGTTAATTATGGCTATTACGGATATTATTATTTTTGCTACACATATAGCAGAGCGAATTTTTTTTGTGTGTACTGGCTCAATGACGCGAAGTTCATTGTCATTGGTGTTCGAATTGGTGCCTATACAATGCCTGAATACTGAATTTTGACTTATTTTTGCGTTCAGATCTCCAAGGATGATATTTATATCATACCGTGGGCTACTTTTGAGGATCCGGACGACCTGTTCATATCTAATATATTTATTTTCCGTCCCCAGTAGATTTCTTGGTAGAGTCTTCAAATTACCTCCAAACTCCTTGCGGCCCGACGGTTTGTCGCTTCTAATCTCGCAGCCTAACCAATTTGTTTCCTGGACTGCAGTAATGCTCAGTTTATACTGTTCGACTTGATGAAGGAGGGCCTTCTCGGCCCTTGGTTTGCTCAGGGAGCGTACATTCCAGGTTCCCAGAGAATAATCCGTTGTGCGTTTGCGTTGTTGTCGTTGTTGATCCGTCCAATCCAAGGCAATTGTTCCAGGTTTTTTGACGAGGGAAGTTTTTACAAGTCAAGTTTTTACAAGATGAGTTGTCGGAACATTGCTCAACCATTTCAATGTGGGGCCTCGGTGAAAGTTGTTTCAAGAGACTTGCCGTGTGCCAAAGCTCACACAACTATATTGCAGGTCTGACATCGTGGCTAATCCTCCCTAATGACCTGAGACGCTTAGGTGTATTTCAGCCATCAGGCTGCAACTACAAATTTTACTGAGGCTAAAGCTGCCTCGTTGCCTCAAACCCCCCTCCTTTCTCCGGGCTTGGGACCGGCATGTCACAAGTTAGACTTGCAATCGGCGGAGCTAAGTGAACCATATAGCGAAAAAATGGATCCAAAAACAAATACCGAATTAAATTCGTTTAGCCAATCTCTAGCTTCAATACAACACGTAAAACAAAAACAGAAAGTCAAAAACCTCTGAGAGCAGTAAGTTCGAATATCAGTGCACATGTACCTACCAAATTAATATACGCTAACCCTAAACTTCATATGAAAAGCAAATTGACTGCGTCGGCAAAATGTCAAAAATATCAATACACAAATACACATTAGTCAACGCATACAGGCCGTACTGCAACGGTCGATACAGTTCATGCTTCGCAATGTACGTTTAGTACCAACTATATGGAAGTAACAAAACAACATGAAAAATACCAACAAAAAGCAACCAATTGGCAACATGGTGCTAATGAAAAAATTGAAAACAGCGTAGAGAAATAAACAGTTTGCTAACGAGATCGAAAATTATCTCACTACCTCACAACTATCCGAGTTACATTTTCGAAAATGCTAATTTAGGCCTTGGTAATTTAGCAATACGTGCTATATATGTAGGATCCTGGCGAAAGAAGAGCATTCCTCGATCAAAATTAGCGAATTAATTCCTTACAATATTGAATTCGCTGTTGTGCGACTTAATCAATATTACATGAGATTCTACTAGCTGGCTCATTGCAATGTTAGTCTTATCAAAATAGGAATTTTAAAACGATGCGCCGATGTAAAAAAGGGTTAATTTACGGGGTAGAAACTTTGCATTCATACTCAAAGCAATTGAAGATTTTTTTATGAGTCATATAGAATCGCAACCCTGCACAAACATGTTTGTGCATGTATTACAATGAAGATGGTTTTGTTGACGCAAAAATATTATTGAATTCCAATTAAACCCCAATTGTTTTCTTTTTCTTCCCTTCTGTCTTATAAGGCAACATTGTATTTTGCATATAACACATTATTTTTGAAGGAACCATATAAAGTCGCTCTAGCAGTTCCATCGATTGTCTGCCCAAAAAAACAACCAATTTCTATGCACGATTGGAATCACCACATTCCAAAATGGAAACAATTTACTTTGCACATCATTTTTACAGTGGATGAAAATAATATTTGTTTTTTGTAGTGATAAAGTATGTTAGTATATTTTATGAGTTCAAATACATCAGTTTAATAAACTTACGTAAATATGCGCATAAACTTCCAACCATTATTTCCTGAAATGTGTGCTCAATTTATTCTATTTTATTCCAATCCATATTCCTCTTCTTATCCAGGGTGCAAATAGATCTGCTCGATGCCAGCCTGAGATAACGATCTAGGTACCGTCTGTGGGTTCGATCCCGACCATAGACTAATGGCTGTATTTGTTCGTCTTGTAAAGTCGATGATTTCATGTAAGAAGCAACGCTCTATAAATAAAAAGTCAAATATAAATAATATTTTTTTATTACACTGGTTTTTTATTACCATGCACTCGTATATCACATCGAATTGAAGTTAGGAATCGGGGGCTGAAGCAACATAACTAGACAACACCGTAAGGTTGATCGTTGTGGAGTAGCGTTTAATTAGACCATGCTGCTCCGGGGCAAGGAAAGGTTGGAGAAAAGGAAACATTATGTTATTGATAAGAAAGCGTTCAATGAGTTTACTGAAACAACAAAGAAAAGAGATAGGGGGATAGTTTCAAACAGAGGACGGATCACCAGACTTAAAAATAAGGAAAATATTGGCAGCTTTCCGTGATGAAGGAAATGCACCCGCTAATATTGCAGATTATAGATAACACAGAGGAAAGGAAAAATTGATTTCACTAGAATATTGAGAATACCGCCAGAACCGGAATTAACATTCGAATCTAGGATCCGCATTAGGTTTACAAGTTCCAATGGATTAGTGCTAATTAACGACAGGGTAGGTGAAGTAAGAGAAAAATATTTAGGAGGCAGATTCGTTGTTGTATTTATAAAAGAGGCGAAGATAAAAGCGCCAAATAAATAGCAAAAAGCCAATGGAGTTGTCACAACTGTGTCATCGAGATGAATGAAACCGGAAATTAAGAAATTAGATTTCAAGAAACGGATGTAGGACCAAAAAAAGGGTTTTGGTTCATTAGAACAGATTAAAGTTTCGATACTGAAAAAGTAATCCCGCATTGCCTGCCTGCTTTTAATTTTTGAAGATTCGTGTGTAAGCCGATTTTTATCAATTTTATTCAAGCTTAAGCCTTGGCTTTGAATTGAAAAAAATATTTTTATTATGATTTATTTGTACAATCTTAGCCTAACTTACAGTTTAATTAACAAGAAAAAAAACTTAAAACCTAGCGGCTATACTATTTTGGCCTGCTGGCTCTTATCGTTTTTTTGGCTATTGTTTTTGGCATAAATTTTGTTTCTTACACACTAATGATATTACCCATCCTGTACAACAGCTGGGATTACACTGATTATAGTTTCCTTAAACATTACCTTACACTTAAATTACGATCTAACCTATGTCTAATTATAGTTACTTAGCCTAATTACATCTAATCTTAACCTAGGTCTTAAATCTAACCCCTTCTGATTGAAGGGTGGCCTGTGTAGCTGAAAAGCGCATCCATAAGCTGCCGTTGCAATGCTATCATCGCGGGGCGCATAAATGGCTCATTAGAGCCACCTGTACGCCCTAGTGTCCGAATCAGTCTATTCTCATGTCCGTCTGTCTGTCCGTAAAATCTTGTCGTTAATTCCAGAACTCGGTCCCTAAGTGGCTTCAGTCCCGACTCCTGTTACAGGAGAAGGTTCTTCGTCCACTTTTTAGTTACCGGGATGTAGAACCTGCCAGTGCAGAAGTGCAGGATTCTTCTTTCGAATACCTCCGCTTCTGCCATGACAGTTTTTGAGCAGGTGATCCAGGATGGGGATGCATAAGTCAGGATTGGCCGGATCAGGGTCTGATGGCATATGGATTTAGCTTTGGTAGTCATGCCCATCTTTTTGGCAAAAAGAGGTCGGATGCGTTGAAATGCAGATTTGGCAGCTTTGATTTTCCGCCGCACAAAAGGATTAAATTTTAAAAATTCCTGGAAATCGATTCCGAGGTACTTTAGAGATGGGCGAGGAGTAATCTTAGATGTTCCGAACGAGACAGCAAGTTTCTTGGTCTTATTGCGAATAGTTTGAGATCCCCGATACTTGGAGAAATTGCGAAATACGCAAGGCTGAGTCTTACTGCTGTTTAGTTTGATGCCCCATTCGTCAAAGTGAAGATTTAGTTCTACCAAGTAGTATTCCAGGCTCTTCCCTGCTTTGAGCGGGTCTTGGCTCGATGCAAATAAGAGCGTGTCATCGGCATATTGGAGGATTTGGACTTGGGACTGACCCACTGGCCCACTCAGTGGTGAATATGGTATAAAGAATTGGTCCAGTGACAGAACCTTTTGGCACTCCTGATGTCACAGGTTTAATCATAGAATCTGCTCCATTAACGCTGACATAATAAAGTCTGTTGGTAAGAAAGCTTGCGGCGAGTCTTATTACCTTTTCCGGGAATCCAAACTTGATCAACTTAAACAGAAGGCCTTGATGCCAGACGGAATCAAAAGCCTTCTCGATATCTAAAGCACACACCACAGTCGGAATATTTCGCTCATTCAAGTGAGACACAATTTGATCATGCAAGTATGAGATGGCGTGCTGAGTGTCGTGCTTGCGCCTAAAACCAAACTGGTGTTCGGGAATTATATGTGTGAGCTCACAGTAGTTTTTTATCATTTCCATCCAAATTCTCTAAAAAATCTTCCCCAAGTTAGGAAGCAAAGAGATTGGCCGGAAATTGCTGGCCTCTTTATTTTTGACCGTCTTATGGGTGGGAACAATCTTCGCTACTTTCCATGTGTTCGGAAGAAAAAGATCAGGTTACACACATAAAACTTTAATAAAGCACCGCAACATTCAAACTTCTAAAAGACGAAACCCAGTTAATAAAACGAAATTCAGTAGCTGAAAATCAGCTTTATAGAAATTGTATCGAGGGAGACATGGGTGCTTTTAGCTTAACTATAGCTTAAAAAAAACATCAACTATGAGATGAAGGTGACGAAGATCAGGTCGCACATAAAGAAAAGGAGCGTTGCGAGAGTAGTTAAACTGAGAACAAGAATACAGAGAGAGGAAGGAAGAAATGAGAACAGAGAAATTGTTATTTTATTTATTTTGTTTTATTTATTTTATAAACTCGTCTAATACAGACTAATCGTATTTAAAAAAATATGGAAAATAAAAAAATTATTCCATCAAAGTGAACTATTTTTACCCAAGCTCTTTTTCAAAGATGAAAACATAAGTCGAATATATGGTAAGCACTTAAAATTTCTTTTTATGGACGAAACGGGCTCATTGAAGACGTAGCTGGTCCGATAGGAAAGAACAGATAAAATATTGACGTGTCTCATTCTGTGTATTGAGGCCAAATGTACCTAAAAGGTGTGCAGAGGAAAGATTCCTCGTGAGGAGCCTAGCAGCAAAGATAGTTTTGAAATTTTCTAATCCGCTATTAAGTGTGTTCATGGCAAGTAATCTAAGTCAATTAAAATAAGGATGTAAGCGAAGAGGATCAGACCAAGCAAATTCTCACAAGCAAAACAGCAGAAATCTTTTCTGAATAGACCCGATACGGTCCATATACACCTGCTGATAAAGTGTCCAAACTATACACGCATGTTCGAGTATCGGTTTTACTAAAGCACAAAATAGTATCTTAGTTAGATGTGTGTCACGAAACTCTTTAGATCGCCTCCTCAGAAATCCTATTTTAGATTAAGCTTTTATTAAGATGGCATGATCGTCAAAAGCGAGTACATTGTCAAAATATCATAAGAGAATATATTGAAAGTGCATTCAAAGCTTAAAGCATAGTACTGAGTTCGAATTTACGTGAAATTTTCATACAAAATTTCAGGTGAAATCTGTTTCGGCGAAAATTTAACTTGAAAATAAGCAAGTTTGGTACTGTGTTCTTAGCATGAAAAGTTGCTTTCAAGTTGCTTTCGCTTCGAAAACATAGATGGCACTAAAACATATTGTCAATCATTTCACGCAAATTTAGTTTGTGCAGTTCATTCTTTCGAGCTAAAAAGTGACATTTAGTGGTTGAATTTGAAAATTGAGCAGTGCAAATGACTTTCCAATAAGAAAATCGATCGAAAATTGAAATTCTTGACATTTTATCCGTCAAGAATGAGCAGTGTCTCTGCTTTTCTCTGTTGTCAAAATTTTCGCTCGAAAGAATGGCCAGATAATGGGGAAATGTCAAAATTTCACGTGAACTCGAACTCAGTACCAGCCTTAACGGACTAATTTTACGCGTGTACGAAACAATGGTACACTTGTCAATGTGGATTACTAATTTGTTAGTATCACACCAAGTCGTGAGGTTATCTAAATTAGCTTGCAGTCCCAAGCAGTCGCGAATATTGGATATCTTTTTAAAAAATTTGACGTCATCTGCATGTAGTAAAATTGACAAATGTTTCAGGATAGATGTGAGGTCCTTTATATATAGAAGAAATAGAAGGGGCCCTAAGTGACTTCCTTGAGGAGCACCAGATATAATATCAATTTCTGATGAAAAGACGTGACGGAAGGATACACATTGGGTACGGCATTCCAAATAAGAACCTATCCGGGAAATAAATAGCTGAGGAAAGAAGACAATTTACACAGTTATATGGAATGATCCAGCTTGTCAAAAACCTTCGTGAAGTTAGTGTAAATACAGTCTACTTGAAGTCCTGCCTCGATTACTGGAAGAACAGTATTGGAAAACTCAAGCAGGTTGATAGTTGTGAATTTGCCTTTCATGAAACCCTGTTGGAAAGGAGGTTAATGTAGATTTTTTATGAAACACAACAACATTACTGATTATTGCTTCGAATAGTTTAGCAACACATGGAAGCTTTGTGATGGGACGATAGTTGCCTACAACATTTCTATCGCCTTTTTATGAATAGGTTTGACGATTGCATATTTTCAACCACTAGGAAAAATACCGAGTGACAGAGAAAGATTAAATAGAAGACAAGAATAGGAGACAGGGAGGAAATACAACATTTTAAGATAGCATTTGAAATGCCGTCAGAGCCTGGTGTCAAATAATTGTCCAGCTTCCAGGAAAACGCCGAAATGGTACCTTCGTCAATATACAAATCTTTCATTCCTAAAAAAGATATATGTCAGCATAGCTATTAGTGTTAGTAGAATGTTTCGTATTGAGTGTGGTACGGAAATGATTAGCGAAAATATTGCTAATTGTTAATGGATCGGAAATGGTCATATCGTGCGAGTTAAAAGTGCTGTGATACCTGTCATGGTATCTCTTGAAATTAATAAAACTGCAAAACCTTCCTAGGTGCTGTTGATAATTGGAACTAAGATTGCTCAGGTGAATTTAGGGAGAATTTTCGACATTGGACTGGTAAATATTCCACATCTCTACAAAAACCAAAAAACCTGAAACAGAACAAGACGAGCAATATATTTTCCATACTTTAGATTTTCAATTTTCCAAAGGGCATATTGCCTTCGATTTCGATGGGTTTTTTTTCGCAATCGTTTGAGAAAGTGACTGGTACACAGTGACCAAAGCATACGAAAAGTATTAAATGAAAATTGTTCACAGCCTTATTGATATCTCTTTCTGATATCACAGGGGACCAATCCCACTTCGTAATGAGGCCATTTAGCTCATCGCGGTCGACATTCTTAAAGTTAAATTTACATATTGTGCTATGTAAAGGAATACTAAGAGGTGTATTCATTTCGTAGATGTTATGTATTCTTGACATTTTGGCCCCAAATAAATATCTACATTTGGAACTAAATACTTTTCATTCAATTCGATATTTTCCAGTATGAAACCAGGTTTCACAAAATTTAAGCAAATTCTTTTTAAAATTCTACTGCACTCAGCTTACGATTTGTGAAGCACTAGTTGCTTTGACTGAAACGGTGCATTAAATGTATTTAAATAGCTTAAACTATATTCTACATAGCTGAAAAATACCTTCACACGATTATTCTGCATTATTTCGTAACAATATTTTGCTTTTAAACTTTTTGTTGAAAACCGCTAACCGGATGTTTTGTTGAAAACCGTCAACTGGATTGTTTAAATTCTTTCTCAAATATATTTGGTGGAAATTTTACGAAAGTGTTTCATTTCATTTAAACCATTTCTCATACGGTTTTGTTCTACGAGCAGCACTTTTTCCCTTTTTCAAGTTTTAGAGGGCGAAAATTCCCATAAAAACAGAAAATTCCCACAATATCACAACACTGAGCGCGAGTAGTTGGAAGTAGCCAGAAGTACTTGCGAGTACTAAATAGTATTAATGGAACACGGGCATTGTTTCCGAGAACAAATAGACTGCACAAAAATCTGCCTATACAAAATATGACTCATAAAAACGCTGACACTGTATATACTTAGTTAAGATTCTGTTCAGGAAACTTACTGAATTGGCGATGTGTGTGAGGCTTTATGAATATAATAATCTTTACATTAAATATGTACCTAATTCATTTGTCTTGTTATTCTTTAATACTTTTTTTGGGTGGTTTTAGGCTGAATTAATACTATTTTGGGGTTTTTTGAGTCTGGTGTGGGGGGTTTCTAACTCAGATCTGGTGGGCTCAAATTCGCAAGTGGAAATAACGCTCGAATTCTCGAACAGCACATAACTTCATCGCTAGAAAATTAATTTGCAGGAGAAAAGAACTCAGATCTGGTAACATGGTCTTTATTGTGCAAATCTTGTGATGATCTAGTTACTATTCTACTTTAAATCTTTAAAGATTATTGTTAGATTGTGCAAGCCTAAATATACACTCCTTATCACTTGAATAGCCCACTTGGAAAATCCGTAATAATTCTTCCATTATATTTCCGAGAATATTGGCATAAAAATCATGAACACATTGTAGACCGTAATGAACATCTATCTGGTATTGGGATTTATTTCTCAAAAACTGTGGCAATAAAAAATGAGTAACGAAAAAAATGCATTTTTCAGCCCGTCAATAGAATAGCCCACTTAGTATTTGTCTATACTGTGTGTCGAGTGTATCAATCTCCGGTTAGTATTTATTTGAGTTTTTAAATTTGAGGACTGTTTCTATCTTAAAATTCATTTTTTGAGAGAGATCAACGTGTTGGTGTGCAAAATGGGACGCGGAAAATCATTGAGTGACGAAGAAAAAACTACCATCTCGGTTTTAAAGGGAGAAAACTTAAATAACAGTGAAATTGCCAGGCAAATTAACAAAAGTAATAAAGTAGTGAGAAACTTTTTAAAGGAAAAGGATAATTATGGTAAAAATTATGTGAGAAGCGTTAGTAAAGTGACAATAGAGCAGAACGGCGAACAATTTTGAGGGAAGTATCTAATTCGAAGGACTCTGTGAGCAAAATCTGTGCAAAAGTTGGAGTTACTGCAAGTGTTTCGCCGATTCGTCGAATTGTTAAAGGTTCTCCGAATATGAGACGCAGGAAACTGAAGCGCAAACCGGTGCTACAGGAGCCTCATAATGTAGCGCGCCTGGCATTCGCAAAGAAGCATATGACTTGTACCAGAAAATGGCAAAAAGTCATATTTAGCGACGAAAAAAGTTTAATTTAGACGGGCCCGATGGCTTTTCATATTTTTTTCACGATTTACGGAATGACGAATTGGTATTGTCTCGACGTAACGCAGCGGTTGGATCAGTTATGGTGTGGGGAGGAATTTCCTTCAATGGGGTCGTGGATTTGGTTGTTTTGTCCGGTCGTCAGAATGCGGCAAATTACCTAGAATTAATGAAAAACGAAGCAGTAAGATGTCGCGAGGTTTTGGAAATCCAGGATGTCATTCTTCAGCAGGATAATACCCCAATTCACACCGCGCGTATAGTGAAAAATTGGTTCAAGTCGGTAAATTTAAACGTTTTAGACTGGCAGACAATTTGACCACCGTGAAGAACTAATACCGCCTACCGCCATACAAGAGGAGTGGAAAAAATACCAATAAAGTACCTGCAAACTCTATACAACGGTTTAAAAATATAATTTTTGAAGTAATAATAGCGAAAGGGGGACACATCCTATATTATGAGAAGCAAATTTTGTTTTTATTTTATTCTTTTCGGCTGTTTTTGCCACCTGGGCTATTCTATTGACGCGCTGAAAAATGCATTTTTTTCGTTACTCATTTTTTATTGCGACAGTTTTCGAAAATTAAATCCCAATACCAGGTAGATGTTCATTACGGTCTACATTGTGTTCTAAAAAATAATGGAAGAGTTATTACGGATTTTCCAAGTAGGCTATTGAAGTGATAAGGAGTGTATGCATGCTTACTTGCAACAAAGCTGCTTGCAAAAAAACTTTCTTCAATCTTTTTAAGACGAGTACATTTTAATTTTGGTCGATTTGATAATTTTTGCCACCATATTTATATTTAATTTTCCTGCCCAATGTTTTTTATCACTAGGACAATTTACATGAAACGTTTTAAAATATTCTATAAGTAAACTTGAGTGTCGGAAGCGGTTTAAAAATCTGTGTTATAGAATTTGTACTCTAAATCAATTGTATGGACTAGATCTTGCGACCTGTCATGTTCTGTTGATGAACTCATCACTGGAACTGGGTAAACGATTTTTCTCTCAGCCATTCCAGGATATATGTATGTACATATGCATACCTTATATACTTAAATTTAGTCTCAATAAATTACAGTTAACAAGGTACGCAGGAATAATAATACAAATAAAATGTCTAAAGAATTCAGAATAGTGCGATTACATTTCGCAATGTATTTATAAGGTTTATAGCATAATTCATCAAAATTAGGCCTACTTTTTCCAATGCTCTGATCGAAGTTTCACCGATACGTTTCACTTTTATGACTACAATGATGACTCCGTCCTGAAAAATATATGTAGAAAAAGGGAAGTCATACATAATGATAATCAGGGGCGGATTTGCCACTAGGCCCGATAGGCCCGGGCCTAGGGCGGCAGATTTGGGGGGCGGCAAATTTTCAATTTTTTTGGGGCGGCCACTTTTCGATTTTTTTTGGGGTGGCAGTTTTTTTTCTGTCGTATATGTACATACATACATATATCTGAGTTGAATGAGCCTAACACCTCAAGCCAACCAGATTCTCTAAAAAATCAATGCACACAAAATTTAACCTCTGATGATTTTTTTCGTACATTAAAAAGTTTGACTTGTAATAAATATCGAAATGCGATCACGGTAAAGGAACAAAGAATCTCAGAAATAGCTAAAAAGTACCTAGAAAGTATCTGAAAATACCTAAAAAGATTCTAATATCTTCAATTTAGGATTTTTCAGAGAATTTTTTTTTTATTATTATGGTACAGGGTATATCAACTACATGCGAATCTCTTTATTTTTGACGTGTTTTTTAAATTGTACTTCATTACTGAAATTAATTTCTATAAAAAAATTTCTATAAAATGAAATCTAGAACATCATAGGTCAAAATATTTCGGGTTCATCCTTAACTAATGACATATCGAATATTCATTTACAGTAGTCGAGCTCATAGTTGATCTCCAGTCAAGTGCGGAAGAAAAGTTTGAACGATAGAGTAAACTTACTTATAAAAATATGAGCGAAGACGTTGGAATTATAAGCGATATAAAGGTGTATACGGTTTTGGCTGTTAAAAATTGGTATTTTCGGATTTTTTTAGGTACTTTTAGATTCTTTGTGTGTTTTAATAATTATTTGTGTGGCAAGGTCGCAATAATAAGACATTTTCACGAACGAACCGGTGCCGGTTTTGCTCTGATATTCCTTTTTTGTGAGCTCGGGCGCAACGAAAAACAGTGAAGTACTATAGGGAATCGAAAAAAATCGCGCATTGTTACATATAATATAATTCACGAAAAGGGCGGCAAATATTTCTGAGGCCTAGGCGGCGAAATGGTCAAACTCGCCCCTGATGATAATGTGTAATATGCTGTAAATTTAGTTTAGACTAGTGCTCAGAAATCTAAAAAATAAAATCAAAAAAGATAATTCTAGGTTATTCGAGAAGGTACATTTAAAAACAAACGCTAAATCAGATGTATTCTGCCAGGTAAATATTTTTCAACAACGCTGTGTTGAGTTGAATTTCTTTTTGGATTTCAATCCGTCTGTATCCCCATATATTAAATCGCATTGTTTAATACATTGACGAACGCGTTAACAATAAACACAAGCAAATAGCCGTGTTTCGAATCAAACCGAACCGAAAATACAAACAACAAAAGAACGGAAGTCTCAACACTGACTGGACGTGGTTCACATACGTAATGAGTCACCCAATCCGTTCAGCGCATTGGTGATGACAGGTGAGATCCGCGGCTATAGCAACAGCACAATCACGCCAGCTCACCAGCTCGCCATCTCAGCGTTGAAAATTTTTATATGCACGTATGATATTTAGGTATTTCTATAAATTTATCTTGGGGGACACTCTCACCTGAATATAAATTCGATTCAATGAAATTCTTCAAACGGATTATGACAATATTTTAATTACATAGGTAAAACACTCAATTTCACCGATACGAATGTGTACGGGCGTGCGGCTTGATCGTATGAGTTAATAGCTGTTTACTGTAGATCATTGATAGGCTCTCGGTAAATGTTCAATTGTTCCTACGGAAATGCAGTGCGTTGAGCGTTCATTTTTCATTCACAAAGCGACGCGTAAGTTTCTTAACTTCCTGTATAATTTGGAACATTGACTCGAGTTTTCGGGTACAGTCCAATATGGAAGTGAAATTTAAAATAAATGGTTTTTCGAGCTAATCACATTATAAATGTATTAATTAATGATATAATGTTATTGATTCGAACTGCAAAAACAACATTCCATGAGCATTACTTAATAGCAAATCCTTATATTCAGTTATGTTTCAATATTTGTTTGAATATTTTTCAAATCTGAGCTAATTGTTCAGAATATTCAATATCATAGATATTCACTTAAAGAAATAAATATTGCATTATTCTTATTTTTACATCATCATTGCGAATTTCAATGAACTAGATATACAATTTATTTTAAGCAACGGAACACCATCATTGTTGGTAAAGTGCGAGGAAAGCAATGTTAATTGCTTAGAAAAATAATTACAATGTCAGCCTAGATTTCTCAATCGCAAATCATATCCTAGATAGTTCTTCAATGCTATGAGCCAAAATGGAAACGGACGAAATTTTTTAATGTGTACAAAATATTTATACAGTCATGAACTTAAGTCTACGTACCCCTGCAATTTTCGTGAAAAATATTGAACTGACCGCCTGATGTCAACAAAAATGATAAGGATTAATGAAAACAATAAACTTACTTCATATCACGTCCAAAATATATATATTCATTTAGTGCAAATTAACATAAAACAAAAATAATAAAATTTCAGACAATAAAAAAGAACAAAAGTCTACGTACAGTCACATTTAACATTAGTTGTCTTAAAAACTAGTGTTTGGTGGGGCCTCCTTCGGAGAAAATTACAGCTTTCAATCGGTTTGGCATTGATTCGACTAGATTTTTTGAAATTTCTGTTGCAACTTTGTCCCATTCTTCATGAAGAACGGAAATCAGGTCGAATCTGTTTGAAACTTTATGGTTTTGAAGTTGGCGCTTCAATTGATCCCATAAATGTTCGATTGGGTTTAAGTCCGGAGATTGGGGTGGGCAATGAAGTTATTTGGGGATATTAAAAATCAACCACTCTTTCACAATCTGCGGGGTCATTGTCTTTTTGGTAGACCCAAGACGGCCCTAGTCCCAATTTTTGCGCTGATTGGTTTAAATTAGCTTTAAGAGTGTCTAAATATTCAACACGATCTATAATACTGTCGATAACAACTAAATTTCCCACCCCCGCCGCCGACATGGATCCCCAAACAAGAACACTTCCATCCTCATGCTTTACCGTACCAATTAAATTTTGCTTTTTGAGGCCTTCGTTTGGTTTTCTCCACATTCGCTGCCTACCGTCATGTTCAAAAATATTAAACTTGATCTCGTCGCTAAATAAGACGCTATTCCAAACATTTTCCTGCTTGCCTTCATGGAGTTTTGCATATTCGAGTCGTTTACCTTCATTTGTTTTGCAAATGAATGGTTTTTTCCGAGGTGTCCTGCTAAAATAGCCGTTGCGGTGGAGCACTCTGTGCACAGTTATAGGATGTAAGTGTCTGAAGATCAAGGTGAATATGCTGGCCCAATTGTCACCTAGTGCTACTTCCGGTGTCACTCCCTCTTCAGGAATTCAATGTAGAATGTCAGTTTTCAAAATTGTGAGGAATCAAAAAACGTCCTCACATGACATGTTGTTTGACAAGGACCAGAAACTCTTTCAATAGGCAACAAAATTTGTCGAGGAGTATCGACTCCCCAGTAACTCTACTGATTCTACTCAGGAACAACAGAGGTCAGCTGAGAGAACGGTTTCAAGCAAGCAAACATTGAAAAAGCAGTAACTAATGGTAACTGCTTCAGCGATAAATATGCCCTTCTATGATATTGCAAAAAAAAAAGCTTTCTGGGCTTTGATTGATACTCATCTCTGCAGAAAACTTGCTGAAGATTCGGCAATTTTTGTTCTGGAAGCTACAAGCAGCCAGCTCGTGTTCTCTGCACATTGTGAATGATGTGGATTGGTATAAAAGAGTCTGGTAACGCGTGAAGATCAACGATCGACCCACTTGTACAAGTGAGTAATTTATGGACTAAGGGAACTTAGGCGAGGCGTCGAAATAAAGCTGGTGCCGTATGATGAAATCCCAAGTCAGCTCAAATGCAGTGCATGAACTTTCTGCCTCCACAATGATTCGGAAGAAGTTTTGGAGATCGTCAGGATTTTCAGCTTTGATCTTTTGATTGAGGTTGAAGAGGGTCGAATCGGGTTAGCCCGCTGAAAGTCGACGAGAGGCTCTCTTCATCCTGAATGAAGACGAGGTACTGCTTTTAGAGGTACCAAATCATCTATCATTAAATAGAAGTTCGAAAAATAGTACCTGCATGTATATTAGAGTGACAAAGCTAAGGATTCTGGATCGAACGATCCTAAGTCTGCCAAATACTATCCGAAGCAGGTGGCTCAGAGAGTAGAACAGTTATCCAGCAAGGGTCATGTGGACGCATCTGAATTCGAGTCCCTCTCGGCAAATAGAATGTTTGGATTACCTCTAATTTCGGCCTCTGTCTAGGTCTCTCCTCTCTAAAAAAACAGAGGAGGGGAGCGACGCAGCCCTAGTGACCGAGGACGACTTTGACTTGACAATACTTGATAATGGTGAGGGAACTTCAAATTAACCGTGTCCTACTTCAACGGTTGTGAAAGGTAGGGGAGGAGTGAATACTAATTCGAGAGCTATGGGCTAGAAACAACCGGAATTGTGGATTACAAAACAAAGAATATCATCAGTGTTCTTGTTTTACACAATTTGTGACAAAGATAACGGTGGCTGTTGCAGTGGAAATCAAACGGATGACTTGCTGACTTATTTCTTGCTAAATATATCACGACCATTGCACGAATTCTCTATGTGACATAGTTAAGGATGAGATAACTGGATTTTTTGGGATTTGCGTGCCAGATGATCTAGTGAATGACTCTTATGCTAATCATGAAGTGTATGGTAGCTCCGAAACAAATCGACAACGCGAAGCGCTTTTTGAATTCATCTGAGTTTAAAAGTTATCCATCAAAAAAGTGGCCAATGAACCGATCTGATCTTCACTGGACCTTTCTACTAGGAGCATTAGGTTTTGTCAGGATATGGATCATTACTCTTGCTATTACTCTCAACGCTGCAGCTGGGATAACGGTAATCTACCCAAAGTCGTGAGGAATCCTATTCATGTTGGAATCTGTAATTCTTCACCCTGCGGAGGAAGTGGAAAGAGAAGTTTGACAACACAAAGAGATCTAAATACTGGTCAATATATAAAACAAAAATAAGAGTTTTGAAGTCTGCCGTAAGCAAGGCGACGGCTGTAGGGTGCGCTCAGAGCCCTAAGAGCAGGTGATCTAATTCGAGCATTGGTACTCTCCTTATGGACTAACATTCCTCGGGAAGGACTGCCCTCAAACATACGTGGCGTATGAAGTGGAACGAGACATCAGCTTTTAGCTGCCTCTAAGGATTTCAAGATCAAAATTGAGGAAGGCCACATAATTCCTCGAGTCATTTGAATCTCTGCACCTTTGAAGGCATTCTTCCGGCCAATATCCAACAGTCTATAAAGATAGCCCTACCATGACTGAAAGAAATACTCGTATATAACGCGTGCTTGCGCTTTTCGTAAGTTTCCGTCAGCTGACGGGACAGAAGAGTTGTTTTTTTTCTAAAGTAGCGAAAGCTTCACACGAGGAATATCGCAATATCGCTCGATGTGTCTAAGCTCTGTTTTGCTGAAGATTCTGAAAAGGATCATTGGTTACCATACTGAAAACTCAATTGATCGTTAATCTCGCAATCGCAGGATGCTAACACCAAAGACAAGTCTGTAAAAATGCTCTTATTGTGTCCATTGAACATATAGAAAATGTTACTAAAATATTGTAGGGGTTGTGTAGGAGCACTCGCAAGACTCAATATTGATATACTGCTGATAGCTTTTATTGAGCAGCTCCCCAAGAACAGAGTTCCATTCTCTTTCCTGGGTAATATTCACTTGTGACGGGAAGCTAACACGGGCATACCTAAACAAGAGAAAATTACGGCAAATTTACTTCTGAGGAGGCTCGACCGTGCCCGTTGCAAATTGGTTGCTTGTGCGGGCAAATATTTACAAGGAAAAACGAACGTTTCGATTTGACTTACAGAAATTGAACTGAATCTGCATTGATTAGAACCGAAGGTTCAAATTTTTGTGAATGGTCTAAGACTTGTCGCTGCTATGGAACGAACACATCGCCGAAAGATCATAGTAGACTTTTGGTAAACTTTACTCCTACAGAAGAACCATAGGAGCAAATTTGGTTTCGCAATATCGCATTGAGGCATGTCTTTATACCACTGTGGTTGAGCCCATAATACTGTATGAGGTGGTATTCAACGGATGCTAGAAAAAGTGTGGAGGATGGCCGTTCTTTTGATTACAAGAGCTCTCTAAACGGCTCCTACTAACGTAATTTCTGTGTTGCTTCTTTCTATGGTTAACAACCAATTCAATAATCTTACAGCAAGCTAATTTTGCTGCTGTGAGACTGTATTGGTGCTTGGACTGAATTATATTGAACTAGAACTGAGTCCGGTCATGCTAGAATTTTATCTGCGAGAATTCGCACTCCAGCGAACGTTGACTTCTTAGTTCTGCATAAAGATTTGCAGTTTTCAATTCCAATTCCTGGTAGCAGTGAACCGAATGATGGGCTTATTTATCTGGATGGGCTTATTCATATGAATGGGCTTATTCATCTGGGCTTATTCAATGGGCTTATTCATCTCAACCCGGTAACTGAGAAGTGGTAGAATAACTTTCTCCTGGATCATGAGTAGAGGCTCAAGCCACTTAGGAACCGGAAATTAGTGCCAAGATTCTATAGACAGACAGACGAACATGCGAATAGACTGATTCGGCCAATAGGGCACACAGATAGCTCATTGATGCGTTAGTCAGTTATGCAGGCTCTCCGTCGAACAGAAGGCGCTAGAATAAGATCTAGGCTAAAATTTAGATCTAATTAGGCTAAGTTAATTATAATTATAATTGTAGTGTAAGTTAGATTTTAAGCGACCTATTGTCCAGAAAAGCCCAGTAACTGTACTAGCTGGGTAGTATTCTGCCCTACTAAGCGCAAAAGCGGTATCTAAAAAAAAATCGAAAATTTGATTTTTATAACATTAGAAAGCTTAAAACAATACGCATCTAATGAACTAAGCCTTTTAATGGTATCTTATTTGAAACATATGGAAAACACCTTAAGGGGGGAAATACATGTAAAATGAAAAAGAAATTGCTAATTTCAGATTGATTTAAAATATATATATTGTTTATTCAGAAAATTTTTGATATTAAATCCTCAAAGTAAATATCTTATAGTAAATGAAAATATTTTTTTAATAACTTTTTAACACAAAATGGAGGCGATGCGAGCAAATGAAAAAAACACATCAAAAACAGCCTCGTACAACTTAACGCTTTTTCCGAGGAACTTGCAACGTTCAGAGAAAAAAAAATATGCTAATGAGATCTATAATTCATAGGTGAACCAATAAAATTTAGAAAAAAAAATCAAATTTTTACATTAATATTAGATTAAAAAAAAAATCGATTTTTTTTTCAAAAAAATCACGTTTTAAACATTGGTAAACTAATTATTTTTCCGAAATTACAAGAAAATTTAGGTTCAACGATGAGATAATACTCTTTTGTACGTGTGATATAAATTTGAGCCGAATAGGTTCAATATTTTTTGAGATATCTTGTACGGAAATTGAAAAAGTACTACTTTGAGAAAAACGCGTTTAAAGTTCTAAAGCTCCACCGACCTGGGGAACGCCGCGCTGTCTATAACTAGCTATAACTCGAGAACTAATACGAATATCGCTTCCAAACTTTTTTTGGTATATTTTAAGAGTATTTCGAACACTTTGATGCAATAAAAAAAAATCGTTTTTGTTTTAGCAGTTACATGTATCTCCCCCCTTAAGAAAGCTTTTTAAATCTAAGTACCCGAAGTATCCAAGAGCGGAAGACCGCTCACCGAGAAAAGTGGAGTAATGAGAATCCTCTACCAGCTCCAAACGAATCCAGTTCTTCGTCGCCTATCTCAATTTCACCTTAAATCACTAAGGGAATTAGAGGTATATCAATATTACTACTTTTACAAAACTTCAACTATCTCGAAACGCGCTTTCATTCAGATACCTTAGTAGGGCAGTATTATTAGTGTGTAAGATAAAAATAATTTAAAAAAAATTAACAACAAAACGACAAGAACCAGCAGGCCAAAATGAAATAACCGCTAGATTTATAAGTTTTCCAGTGTTAGCTAAACTTTAAGTTAGATTAAGAATGTACAAATATTATATATATTAAAATTTATCCAATCCAAATTCAATTCACTAAACAATAAAGCAGCGGTGTATACTCGGATGCGCTGAATCAAATTCTGTCCCTTCGTCTCCCGGACCATTATATTGTGGCTGGTTTTTAAACTGTGGATTGGGTTTGATGTAATCAAACGTTCGACGTTAATGCATGTAAGTATTTTTACACGCATTTTTTTTATTTTTACAAAGCGAATTGAGAACGTTTCCTGGCGGGTTAATTTCAAAGCGAGTTAATTTCAACGCGGGTGATACTGCTATTAGCGCGATAGTTAAAGTGTGTACGCGAGTCCAGTAGAGTGTAATATAATGCGATTTAGTTGTAATATTTATTGCTTCGAATAAAAGTGTGTTTCGAGGTACTAGACGAACTGTTTTGCTTCGTAAATGCAGAGAATATCGAATCCATGAAGCGTGTTTTTAGTAGAAAAACACAATATTAATTAATTCACGACAATAATAATTAACACTGACGTATAATCGAATCTGGGAAAAAGAACATAAATCAGAAATTGAGCATATTAGCCCACTGCAGATTAGGTCAATGATTTGTAGATCATTTGACCCGAATTTTTTTTCTCTTCTCCTATTATGGTTGAAACTGTATTTAAATTTAATTAACAATCAAAATTCGATATCCAATACTCTTACGATAATCAGGATTTGACACGAGATAGAAAATACGATTATCTTACCGCATCGTATATAAATTAAATACCACACAACTACACAAATACAGGATTAAGCATACATGGCGATCCAACTGACTATATGCAAGAATGACCTGCCAATAACGACGCCGGTTCAAATTCAAACTATAAGAGGAAATTATATATTTGCAATTACTAAAATAAAAAGTGCAAAAATTTAAAGATTTCGATTTATTTCGATTTTAAAGCCAATATTTCCAGCGCAATTTTTATCTATCAGCAGGCACAGAAGTTGAAATATTGGTAACTGTCAATAATTTGAAATATATCTAGCTTCTAAAGGAATAGTGCTTTATATAAAAATCTTTGCTTTCCACACAGAAGAAATTTGAGCCAGTGTTCAGTCACATAACTTTGTATTGCGAAGCAATAGTAGGTGCGTTTTTTTTGCACACTTGGCCAGAGTAAGTTAAGTACAGTAATCCCTTGACTTACGTCTCCCTTGTTATACGTTTTTTTGACTTACGTCGTTCATTATTTTGAGACCCAATCCTTGAAATTACGTCGCTCGTCCCTTGACTTACGTCGCCGTTTTCATAGAACAGATTTATGTTATGTGCAATTTGAGTTTTATATTTATAACAATCAAATGGATAGAACTAAGCGACAACATTCTGCTGGGAAACCGTACCCGAAGAAAATGCGAAAAACGGTGACTATTGGCAAGAAACTAGAAATTTTAAAACGTTTCGATGAAGGGGAAAAATCGACAGTTATAGCAAGTAACCATTATCAGCAATAGAAAAATAATAAGTGAAGCAACTAAAGCAGGGACATCCAAAAGTGGTACAATAATTACCAAAAAAAGAGCCCCTGCATTGCGAAAAATGTTGATTATTTGGATCAAAGATCTAAATCATCAAAATATGCCGGTGATCACGTTAACTATTAAGGCGAAGGCAAAAAACTTATTCGAACAAGTAAACTTGAATCGAGGAGACACTTTCGTCGCCAGCAATGGATAGTTTGAAAACTTCAAGAAGAGAAGTAAAATCTACAATGTAAAAGTAACAGATGAAGCGGCTAGTGCGGACTATGTCGCAGCGAAGATTTTTCCAAACACTTTACATGACATTATTGAAAATGGAGGATATTGCACACAGCAGGTGTTTAATGTTGTCGAGAGAGGTCTGTATTGGAAACGCATGCCCTTAATAACATTTCAAAGAAGAGCTCCTGGCTTTAAGGCAGAAAAATCCAGGATTACTTTGCTTCTTGGAGGGAATGCATCAGGTCAGTGACGGCTCGTAACATAAAAATTTGGGTCGGCCAAAAGCGAAGTTCTATTTCCACAAGATGAAATTTTTGGTAGCTAAATAAATAGTCTCTTAGGAATCAAAAGTCCTATAGTACTTTTCAAAGACCAAGCAACAAATCAAAGTTTTTTTTGCCAAAAGGATATACAAAGCAATACCACTTTGTATATTCATTCTTTTCTTTTAACTACCGCGAAATCATCGACTTTTTCAGCACAAAAATTATCATTTATCTTTCATTGATTTTCGTAGCATTGCTATTAATGACAATCGCACATTCTTCCTAATGCAAGCTTTTATGCATTTTAAAGTTGAAAAACTTGCGATTGCAACTTTATATTATCTTTCCCTGACGAACTAAATCGATGATTAGTTTTCAAAATTATAGCGGACACTAAAAAATTGTTCATTACGGACTTCACGAGTATACCACGAACATAAACTATAAAATACTAACATTAAATATAAAATACGTACCAACTTATCAAGTTTTCCTTTGGATTAAGTTTCTCATATTTTTTCATTAAATTATATTCTTTACGAATAAATTCGTCTATAAATAGATGATTTGCGGGACCATCTTGCTAACTGCATTATTTCAGTTTTTCCGTTACCATCTCTTCAATAAAAAAACATTTTCGAAAAACCGTTTTCGCACTGACAAATTAAACCTATACGACAACCACAGTCTCCTAATCAAGACATAAAATCAATTCAAAAAGCATTTTTTTTCTATTTTAGCAATATTCACTACCATCGTCTTATCACTCTACCAAACACAAGGCATTCTTCAATAAAGAAACTTCCATTTGACCTTTTTCTACCCGCACAATGCTATGTTACAGAAACTCAATCTCTCCAGAAACATAAAGCGTCCTAACATTGACTTTAGCGCAATTTAACGGAGCATGTATGGTACTTGCTGCTTTTAAGCAGAGTTCCGGCAGTTGGCGGCTGGCCGCTGGCAATTTTTACCATTTTTGCTTTACCCGGTCTGTATGATCAGTTCGCAATTTGATACCAACCACCTAGCTAAATAGCTAGTATTGAAATAAAGTATAGAAGAGAAGCTGCCTGAGAAGCTTTGAGTTGCTTAGACTGTAGCCAGACTCTGCCGGTTTACTATGGGCCGCAATTTCGGCTGTGGCTTCACTTGATTCTCGCGTGCACTTGCTGGGTATGATATAGCCGCCGCCCGTTTCGTTGGGTGGGTGATGCATGGTAGTCGCATATACGAGTACATTATGATTGAATGCTTGTATGTAATGTCGATTTTGAGGACTGTCGGCTGGCCGTCGCGTCGTATGAAAGCTATGTATGAAAGATTGCCAGGTAAGTTGTTCGTTGCGCGTACACAAATCGGAATTGAAATAAGATTCAAATCAAAGCGGACGAATCGCAACGGGTTGTTTACCCGTTTATACTCTACTATTTCGATCTAATTCCTATTTTAATCCGGGCTTGTATACGCGGCTGATGGCAAATTAAAGAACCACTGATATTAAAGATATGGGTGAAAGAAATAAATGAGTAGTAGTTAAACACTTAATATTAATTATTCATCTTTAATATTTTCGGGTGTTATTAGTCAATTATTTTGGTACGGCCGGGCCGACCCTGCCGCCCCTGACGAGCCGTCACTGCATCAGGTGATTTGAAACTGAAACCTCTTGTATTTTATCAATCAAAAAATCCAAGGACATTCAAAAATGTATGCAAGGAAAATCTACCGGTTATTTGGAGGTGCAGTAGATGATAACAATTAATGTGTTGCTTTTTAGTGTTTTATGTCAAATATGAACATATTTGTACATATTTAAAGAAAGCCGTCTATTTTCTTCTTCGTAAGTTTTATAAATACGTATTTCGGTTGCTACTTGTTGCCTTCATTTCTATTTGTAATTTGACGTGCAGTCGTGTACAGACACTTGATGAAGGGTGCAAGTAACAGCCAAAATACGCAATTGTATACGAAAACCCACGACTTTCTTTAAAAAAATGAATTATGTACAAACTTAAAAAAATAAATACATTCCTATTCAAAAAATGAACGTTCATACATTTATCGCCTGAGGTTCCTTCTACCCTCGAATTACGTCGTTTTCGACTTACGTCGCAAATTCTCGGAACCTAATTCCGACGTAAGTCGAGGGACTACTGTATAGATAATTTCATTGAATACAACAAAAATCGCTGCCACTGTAACTTCACTGCGGCAGCGATTGTTGTTTGATTCAATGAAATTACCTATACTTACCTTAATTTACCTTGCCGAAGAGTGCAACAAAACGCACATAGTAATAAAACCATTCATTTTAAACCTTACATCAATATATTTGTCATATTAAGTTAGTCTCGTATTTGATATTATCGCTACTGAAATATTAACAAATAACAGCATGTCACATTCATGCTAAGGTAAAAGAATGATAAAATTATTATTTCGTTCCTTTAAATAGATTACTTGTTATGATTAATTGTTGAAAACAATTGCTTTCATGCCAAGAGCTTCTTTCGTAAATTAAAATCCTAATTCTAATTTGAACTTAATTGCTTTTTTTTAGCATGCAGCACATTTTAAATTTTCAAATAATTAATATGGATATCTTTCAACAATTTCATTGTAAGAAGACGTCCAAAAACTCGTTGTTGTACATGAATCTCTAAAAACCTTAACATAAATAATCGACTTTTAATATAATAAAAAAAATTTAAGTATTGAACGGTATCCTTTATAAGTATGTATGTATGTAAACAAAGGGCGAAGTCGAATCGGAACATATTCAAATGAGAACACATTTTCAAAAATTATATCGACGCCACCCATCACTTTATCAATTGATGGGAAATCATAAAACGTAATACATTTTGTATTTCTATAATTATAAATTCCTTTACTTTGAATTTCTGGACTTGCTTCAATAATATCTAATCACCGAGTAAACAATTCGACAGGTGGATACAATTTAACCTCATCTTTACACTTATAATTCTATCAGATTGAAAAATTTCAAAACGAATTAAATACAATACAAATGCTTAGTACATAAGGTCAATAGAAATGGAAGACAACTAAATACATTTTGGAAATTCGATATCTGGTACTCTACGTGAAGGGGTTCTTTAATTTTTTACTTAATAATACTCAACACACCAACATATTTTTAAATTATTATTGCAATAAATAACTTTTTGGCTTTTTACGTACTGGAGATACGATTTTCAAAATAATACTTTGTTCATATTTACCATTTACGCCAATAACAATAAATGAATCGATGTTAAACACAACGTTTTATATAGTATGCAAGTACACCCGGTATTATAAATTACATTGTTTCAACATTATTTTCATAAACGATGTTCGTAAAATTTGCGAATATGTCATTAATGAAAGGATTTAAGTACGGGGCAAATCATCGATGACACAAACATCTAGCTTTATATCCGGTTAAACATATAAACTGAACATCGTCTCTATGCAGTATTCGTTGAACTTTTAAGTGTGCGCTTTTCCATAAGAACCGCCTGGCGGACGATACAATGATGGTAAGGACATTACTTGCGGTAAATTAAAGGCGAATTTTCGCAAGCCGATGTTCTTCACGACGTTGTCGATTCGCGTTCCCTCGCTGTAATGGTTATAATTATTTGTAATGTAAATCAATGTAAACTCAAAAATAGGAAGTTCACAAAATACTAGCTTGCTCACCTGCGCATCGTATTTAAAACGCTCTGCACACTATTCGCCGGCAGATGGAATTCTTGCTGCAGGATTCGGTTTTGTTCTAGTGTTACCGACATCCCTGTTCGATCTTTACCACTCTTGCACGATGTGAACCGCAATCCATTCATTGCCCGGCAAATATCCTCGGCCAAATGTAAAATTTTTACATTCTTGGATGTATTTGCCCGAAGATTCTCCTCCATGGCGTTAAGGTAGTCGACAATAGTTTGAACCGATACGTTCTGTTCATTCTTACTGGGAGTATCAGGAGCGACCAGGTTCAATTTCTTATATCGAATATGGTAGCTCTTAATACGATCATAATTGTCCCAGTTAGAACGATGCTGCTCACGAGTATAGCCCAATGTCTCCGATAATGTTGCACGCTCGTTTATTCCAATATTAAAAAATACAGGCGTCACTTTGAAAGTAACTGCCTCTTTAGTTGGCACTACACTGTAAACGCAGTCTGGAACTGGCAATAAAACAGTCATTGAATGACGAGATCCTACAATACGAGGCACTGGAAGAGTTTTCGATTCCCTGAAAACACATTTTTATTTATAGTCATTGAAAATGATAAGTCAAAAGGTCACAGCTATTAATTTTCTAATCCGAATATCTACACAAATAACGCTATACCTTTGAATATCACTTCTTATCAATGTAAATGTGACAGCAGACAGATCTTCTATTGCTACACACATATCTCCCCACATGTCAGTTTCGTTTCCGTAAAGAGATAATAACCCTTCGAAATATGCCAACGGACCCAGATGTGATAAAATTTCAATGTAATTTTCTGTTATGGTCGATCCCCATAATTTGGCCATGATGCCACTAACTAAAGCGGTAAGCTGCAAGCAAATGTATAAATGACTATTTATCCAAGTCTCAAATTGACATACAGCTTGAGAAAAACACACATCTCTCCGATACATTGTCGCCAAGTTTGTGCTAATTTTTTTCATGTCCTGTTGCAAGCGTTGAACTGAATGAATCAATCTTGCAGTTTTCAACAGACCATCCATTGCTTGCCTTAGTTTACGCATAGACGGCCGTAGCTCCGATGCCCAATCCGTAGTCAACGACAAGTCCAAACCTAATAATAAGAAGAACAATTATATAATCTGCCTATTTCTTCTATTTTATATTGAGATCTAAGTCTATATTTATACCGTCAGTGAACTTGTTTCCTTTCTTTACTCTCCGGGTTACTTCACCGACAGCTTGAGTTAACGCTAAGTTTAAATCCTTGCTGCTCATACAGCCCATCGATTTCGCATTCGTATTCGATCCTGAATTATCATCGAGATTTGTCAAATTCCCAGGATTCGAAGAGGACTCCACTTGCGATAGCGAAGTATTCGAGTCAACTTGTTTCGTAGGTGTCTCATTCATTGATTGGCTCATGGAGGATAAGTTGGGGTTTGTACCAGGAATCGGTTGGCTTGTCACTACATCCGGTGGCATATTGTGAAAGCCGCGTTTGGTTGAATTTCGTGGCTGACGAAGGCGAACTGCAGGACTACCACAACGACCGCAGAGAAATTTCACTTTGCTTACGAGACACATAACACTCGCTTCAATATTTAATTGAGTTAGGTCCAGTGGTTCAGGTTCTTCAGTTGGTCTATAGTAGTTTGCAGAAGGACTAGAGCTCATTACTTTAGTATCTAAGAAGGCACCGTTATGCCCTAAAACTATCGAACAGTTCATAGGTATGTATCCGTTCTCATCAAAATCAGCAGACTGGTGTAATATTTCGTTTTTACTTTCTGCCAATTGTTTGGGTACGTCGCAACTGTCATCACTGTGATTTTTAGTGTCAGCTGTATTTTGAGGATCACTTCCTTCTCTATCTGTAGCATAACTAATACTCTCTTGGTTGTGCGTTTCAACGGATACAAGTGACGGGGGTTGGCTTTCACTAGTCGATATTTCGCCACTGACATCGAAGTGCGTTTCACTGAATTTCAGAGGAGTTTCTAATTCACTTCGATGATATTGATTTGGCTCGGCAGGTTTATTGTAATAGTTAACAACAGTCGTCGGAAGCGAATGTGAAATGTTAGAATTATGTCCATACCCTTTGCGTTCTAGATTTCGCGATTGGCTGGTGTATACTTGTACGCTCTGCTGAATAGACGATATAGTGTTTATATCTGTCGCAGATGGTGATTTCATTCGAAGGTTCGATGCCCGATTTGGTGATAAAACATTTCGACTAGGCCATAGATCTGGTGGTGCACCCATCGGAGTTGCAAAGTCTTCCAAATCAGGTGATTTTAAGTCTAAAGCTCCAAGTTGTTGAGTAATTTTTTTAAATGGTGACAAAGGCTACAAAATAAAATACCGCAGAAGAGTGTAAAAGTCTTTTATGGATCATGATTTTAATTGAAATGAATGGTCATGTATGATTTTGAGGCTTACCATTAACGTATTATCAGGTTCATCTAAAATCCGATTCTTCTCGATGAAAGCGAAGGCTTCTTCTACCAAATTTGGTTCCCAAAGATTCAACAATGTCCTTGTCTTATTTACCATTTCGTTGCAAAGTGGCATCATCCCCTTGGGGTTTTTCATTTTCGCCAAGCAAAGTAATTGTGACATAATCTCGACGATTTCTTTACGTAACTGTTTAATTGCTTGCACGACATCGTTAGCTGCCTGTACCTTACACCCATTCGGGTCGAGTTTGGATGGCGAATCTTTGTTTTGTTGCAATAATCTTGACGGAAATTCAAATTAATATTTAAGGAATTCTTACAGTAATCATTCATTTCTAATATACTTAATCAGTCCGCCAGTTTTACTTTTCCCAGTATGACGTGTAAATGCTCCCACGGTCATTACATCCAAAACGCCAGATCGCTTTAACGTGTCATTGTGAGCCCACATTCGTTGTAGATGCAAATTGACAGGTACGAATTCTAATGATTCATCTGTTTTGCTAGCTGATGGCTTAAAATATTTATCCACTAGATAAAAAATGACAATAAAAAAAGGTATAATTACTATTATATAAAGTAAAAAATAAAGTAAATGTATAATTACTATTATTACTGTTGTAGTGCAGTAAATTTTGTTTGGCTTGAGAGTAATCTTTTAATAGTTTCAGATGTTTATCAAGTAAATCCATTTGTTTGTTTCGCCATTCACCGCCTAATTCACCCATTCCTGAAATTTCTTGCAGCAATTCTTTTTCTCTCACTATCCATATAGATCTAGAAAATATAGAAAAAATGATGTTATCGAATTGTTTGTATTACAACCATGAGAGTGAATTTCAAAGCCAAATTGCATTTTACAAGCATTAATATGCAAACAATATTTTTCTACTTTTGTTGCGGTAACTAGAACGAAATTCAAGCTAATTTACTTTATTTTGTGTTAGTAGATACAAATATATCTGCAATGTATTTGCTTACAACATTCAGAAGTTAACAAGTATTAAAGAGTAGGGCAGAATACCCTCTAAATATTAATATTTGTTAAGAAGTTGAAACGTATCTAGATTGCAAAGGTAAAATATTTTTTTAATAGGTAGATTTAATAGCTGCCAAACGCGAAGAATACTTTTCCCAAATAAACTGCGTTAAGTCTTTATAGATCTTTCGAAGGTCTGAAACTTTCAACTTTAACTTAACTCATAACAGAGTCAAAACTTCGAGCTACATTTTTTCAGAGAAATATCCAGGGCGTATGATACCATACTAACAATTAAAGCATTCTTACATTCCCATTTGCTTATTGTGATCAAATCATTTCCCTTAGCTTTGTGTACTTTCGCCAGGAAAGTTGTACTGAACAGCGGTAATAGAAAGAGCGACGTATAAGAGCAAGAGCTAAAGAACCTGCAAGGAGGTTCCGTTTCACCGAGCAATAAGGAAAGGCATAATCTGTTGCAGCATTAGTATCTGTGCTTATATTGACTAAAGGCGGGCCACCGAGCTGTGCAATGTAGTACTGAACTATATAGGAAATTTTTGGGGCGAAGGATGCACAATAGTGTGTTTCGCTTAATTTGAGCGGTAGGTGCATGTCGAATCAACTTTACATGCTCAGAAAACAGCTCACGTAGCAACAAGAACTCTCTTTTATTTGCGATGTGGAATGCAGAGTGGGCAGTGCGCTGATAGACTTCTGTCAAGAGAGTGAAGATTATGAGCAGTAACTGTAATTGTAAGAGGGGAGGTAGAAAAAGGTCAAAGGGCAGGCATTCAGGACTGTACGAGCTTAGGACGATTCACGAGTGCAAATGAATTTGACAAAGGCACACTGCTATTATTACTGAGCGATGTGATTCTTCAATGACTGGTGTGAGTGGTTGTGCAAAACGATCAAGGGGAAGGTAAATGTGGTTCCATTCATGAAATTGCGCTGGGCTTCTTGATGTCTGAACCGTAAGCCACTGTGTTGCACCCGAAAAGATTATTTAAAAGCCACTGATATTTATATGCCCCTTGCAGATTCATGATTTGTATAGCCTTTTTCTAGGCTTCGAAGCAAGAATTGTTACAAACAGATAAGTAAGACAAGATAAAAAGGCCGAATAACAAAGAAAAAAACAATTTTGGGATATCTAGCATGGATAAAATTGGCTTCAACAGCTGAGCGGAGCGAATTATTAATACATTCGAGCAACTGAGAATGACCGACAAGTGCGAAAAATCTGGGAAAAAGAAGTGCTTAGGAAGGGACTTGTCAGCCACAAGAGGGAGAACAAGTAGAGCTACTATTTGTACGAATGCAACAGCACGATTAAGCTGAGCAATATGTTATTTGACTTTCAACTGACGAAATAGCAGGCAAATTAGGGAGCATGTGACATATATTGCCCTGCTAAGCATAAACGTTCTATCTGCATTTTTCTCATTTTTGAGTTAACCCCGAATTTGAACACTGCATACCATATTTCTTCATTTTACAAAATTTGATAAACCTATCTTTTGTGGAAGTATGTTAAAATCAATATTGAAAAATGCACTCTCCATATATTTCCAGTACAAAACAAAACACAAATCATTGAATATCACGAAAGTACTAAAATGTAGATAGAACGGTTATGCTTAGTACGACAGTATAGCCTTAGAACGATTCCACATAATTTAACGGTGACTAGAGCAAAATCCAGAGTTAAAGGTGTAGTATGTACAATTCATGGATGAATACGAGTGTAGCTAGCGAAAATATGATGAAGCGCAAATTTGCTCCTCTAAAAGCAGCATCGATTTCAAGAATTGAACTATCTGAAGCTGAGATATTAAGCACATTGTTGATTGCTGTGCACGAGATATGCGGATTCAGCCGAGCAGAGTGTTTAGAGAGTGTTAGAGTGTTAGATTATTCTAAGGCATTCAACCAGGTATATATCAAGTGAGCTGACTCCCCGTGGCACATCATGAAGCATCGGTACACGCATATATAGATGCTGGTGCATCGGCGTATGTGAGAAATCCAGCAGATGTATCAAGCAAAGGGTTTTCCGGGACAAAAGATATTTTGAACAACAGAACGTTCAAATTTGTCATTTTGGATGAAGCAGATCAAATTGGAGCTACTTTCTACTTTCGAAGTAGAGAAGCTTCTTTTGAAGAACAACCTAAAATTCTGGGCGACAACCCTGGATCTAATAACACATAATATAACGACTTTTTTTATATGATAATGCTAAAGCTCAGGAAATTCCCTTTTGAAGCGAATCCTTTGTTAAGGCAGTAGGGGGACATATATGGGAGAAGCCGATTTCAATTAATTGCATTATTCTTTAAGAACCACACTTTATTCTTGATTTTAGAATTGCTGTTGTTATGCCCAGTTACCACTAAAGCTATAGTGTGGCACTTGATTAGTGGACCGCTGCTATTATACCCAGTCGCCGGCACTTAAGACAACACAAGACGAAGAAAAGAAGAAAAGTTAAACCATGAGCATACGGCGGGACTCCGGCTCTTAAGGCAACACAAGACGAACAACTATAACCATGAGCATACGGGCACAAGAAGATACTTCGAGTCAAATCTTACGTATTGGTTTTGATTGCATCAGAGCACAAATAATCCAAAGTTACCAAGAAGGACAAAGCAAAGAGCGAAAGGAAAAGCAAAGAAAGGACCAGAACGAGACACTGAATGATTTTTTTACTCTACTCAATGTAAGCGAGTGCAATTTTGCATGGTATTTTTAGGTAAAATGCTCCCAAAGACTAGAATATTTGAACGAAATACGATGTATTAAACACCAGGCACCAGATATTGTTGTAGTTGTGACCGGGAACACCTGCTTGTAGTGCCATCATCGCCAAAGAAAAGATAGGATGGTTTCGTCTACATGATGCGAATTAGTGAACGAATCATGAAAGGACGCAACTAGTGATCCACTTACAGTCGCTGCTCACTGGGTGGTGCGTGACTTTGTAATTTGTAAAAGAATAAATGCATGTGCCATGAAGACAATATCGGTTCACTGGACTGGGGACCAACTTCATTCCCCTGTACCATTTCTACATTTCGGTATGAAATTTGCTTGGTCAATCATCATAAAGGTTTGACAAGGTAGGAGAGGCTTCGTGGTTGTGTTTATAGGCTTAGTTTCTGAGGCAATCCATTTTACCAAGTTTTCCCAAGAATTTTACCAATTTTTAGCATGCTTTTGGCATTTAGATTTACAGCGAGGTCACTTTGCGAGAATGTTAAGTGACAATAGGTAAATCTTCGTTGGAGTAGTTAAAGTAGTAAAAGACATTTTGAGTACTTCGAAGAGCAGAGCAAGTACAGAGCGACTGAGTTTGTCGGGCACCAAATGAAGTTTCATGAAGTCTCATGAAATCTCATGAAGGCGGACTGGGGTATGCTGCGGTGAAATTGATGAAATTTCACCTCAAGCGCATAATTAGCAAGCAGACTTTCACTGATGGGCAGATGGCCAAAATCCTAGAGGACGTGGACGCATTGCTCAATTCTGATCTCATTTGTGCGTTAAACGATGATTTCAGTGACGTAGGAGTACTGATCACTAGTCATTTGGTCAGTAGGAGAGGTATTGTCTAACGTTTCCTAGAGCTTGTTCCAACCGGTGGTAGAATCAATATTTCGTTTCCTAAAATGGGTGAAACAACTAGCGAACTTACCGCTAAGCACTTCCACGTGAGTAGACTAGTGCCTAGCTGAGAAAAAGATACGCCACTCACTTACCGGCGATGACAGGAGCAGTTAAGATCAAGTGGTACTTATGAAGTAGTGCGTTACCCAACACGAGCGATTCAAATGTTACGTGAACTCCAAGTTGAGCGCCACGATCAGTAATCAGTAGCTCCTGGAAATGTACCGAACAGTAAGCAGCTCGGGAGTCAGAGACAGACGAGTAAGGGATACAGATTAGCTATTCGGTGGTACCAATTTCTTTTCATTTTACTTGCGCCAACTACCTGATTAAGCGACCCATTAGCGGCCCGTTCAATATTACTGTGCAATAAGGATTGAACAATATTGTGACGTGTAATATTATTGGACAATAATTGGGTTTGAGCAATAAATTGAATCGTATGGAGGTGATATTGAAAGTCGCGCAAATTTCGGCGCAATCACAAGCACAGACGTACAATATGCTTGACAGTATATTGTCAGTCCCTGCCGTTATTTGATGTCAGAATTCATGCGAGTTCCTCTGCACTTGCACCACTCTTTTCGACATCACGAAGCCATTTGAGTTCTTTCTGGAAGTTTGTTCGCAAAGAACTTATTTTTGTGAAATCTTGTCTGCCGGCATCCGGGCATTTTTCGCAATATTTTTCGATCAGCACGTCATATTCCTCACCTTTTGTATATCATTACTATCGTCTTTGTAGTCTGTAGAGCCGAAAGGCTATGGTCCATACTTGTAGTTTTTGTATAGTCCATAGAGCCGGAAGTCCATGGTAAACTTCGATGAGCTCTAAAATATCCATGTTTTAACCATCACGACGCGTACGCTACCAACTGACGAGATATTGCGCAATATTGCCAAGAGATGGCACAATGTTTTCCACGTTGCGCAATATATTAAGAATAATAATTCATAAGAAGGTTCTTGTATGGCAACAATAAGGGCACCAGTCAATAGCTTTTTCCAAATCAACTGGCCATACCCACCCCTAAACTATCTTTCTGTTTGAAGAAGGTGTTATTGTGAGTTTGGCGAGACTGCGGTGTCATAATTCATTTTGAGTTACTAAAACTGGGAAAACCAATTATGGCTTAATTTTATTGCCAACGAAAAGATAGATTACACAGCGGATTGTAGGTAAAATGGTTAGCTCTGAACTGAAAAGGAGTCATACTGCAACATGGTCCCATTGCGCAAGATTAACTCAAGAAAAATCTAGGCAGCTGGACTGGGAAGCTCTACCACAGCCCCTCTATTTTCCTAAAAAAAAAACGCTTTCTGACTTTCGTTTGTTTCGATCCATGAAACATTTTCTAAGGACCTAAAGTTTTAGCAATATCGATGATGTGTGAGCTCAATCATATTTTTGATAAAAGCCAACAGAATTTTAAGTCCAGCGAATTGAAACTTTGTCAGCAAGACGATGAAATATATTAGATAACGATGGAGATTATATTACAGATTAATTGTATAGCCAAACACAAAATAAATTCGTTTGTTTGGTTGCCACTGGAATATGATGTACAATATCTACATGGGTACGTCTAATACCATTCATACTGTTGTAAGTTTAGCTAAGTTTTTGACACTTAATACTAGTTTTATTTAATTGTTGGATGTCACTCGGAACCTAACGCTCAAATATATCAGACGCCCGCCAGTTTCCCAATTTTCTTACTTATTTCTTTCAATTATTCTTTAGCAATAAATCCCAAAATTAAACTTAACGACGTTGTTTTCTTTTATAATAATAACAATTCTATTTTCAGACTCCAAGATGACAATCAGCGTCTGAAGTAATTCGTGTAAAACTGAAACGAATGTAACTACGCGATGCGCATTATCAGTTACAATATTACTAAAAATTACTACGGAGCAGATTTAAGCACCTTATAGCGTGAAGTTTAATTTGACAATGATGCAGTGAAAAAGCCTGACATGTTGCTACTCTTTTTAAAAAAATTCAGAGGAGTTGCAAATGAGCACACAGATAAATCCTAAGACTTTGAGAATAAACTGCATTCCAGATAACAAGTTATGTGGTTTATGTTAGATTACATCTTGTATAAAGACATTCATTACATAATTACATTACATTCAATCGCATAAATATCATTTTTAATTAATTAACCTTTTTTTGGTAACACAAATTACTTAATAAAAAATTGCGTTGCATCTTATCAAAAGTTGAGGAAAAATTCAAAAAAAGAAGTATGACTTCCAACGGTTTCTTTATATATTATGATGAAAATAAAGACATAGTTAAAATAAACTAAGCCATGGACTAAGTCGGTACGTATTTGAATACTTACAATAGCTGTTGTGGTATTACGTAGCATAGTTGGCTTTCCATTAGTAATTCCTGTACACTGATATCGCCACCCAAACCAGAATGCAGCCGATACGTATGGAGCTAATTCAAAAGAAAATCTTTTTATGCAATACCTGTTACAATGGTATCAGTTATTATTTACCACTGGGTTGGCAAAAACTTGAGAAAGTTTTGCCTGTGATGGCACAAATAGTTTGACACCTAACTTTGGCGGAAGTGACTGCGACCGACGATGACCCAAATTTTGACTTTCCACGATTTTGGCAGGAGAACGAGGTGTTTTCTTGTCCTGATCTGGAGCCCATGATGAAATTGTTATGAATCCAGCATTACCTTGTATGGAGCGCAACGGAAGACGAATTCGCGTAGTGTCCTAAATAATTTGAAAACCACTTAATAATTTTTTCAACTTTTACGAAGTCAATCGAACACTTTTCAACATTCAACAAATTAAACTCAATGTTTGTACAACGATACTATCCAGTTTTAGTATATATTTCAGTTATTAGTCTTTATCAGGGACCAACTGGGAAAAACTATAGAATTACATTACCTGAATAACACCTAATGAAATTTCTGCATATCCTAATGGAATCGCAGTTCTCGATATTTTCTCACGGATATCATAGACCGTAAAGCGAACCAAGGAAGCACTGTTCAAACCATCACTAGCGCGAAACATTGTAGTGCAAAGAAATTGCGGATTGGCACATCGATCTATAACTTCTGTTTGTCCGTATTTCAGCCACCTGCTGCCATTACTGCGCTCGATTTGTACGTCAACAGAAGGGTTCGGTGGTCGCCCATGACCATCGCATAGTAAGTTATCACAAGACACCGCCGATTCACATAACGGAATTTCAGTTATATCTACACGGAAAAAAATATTTAGAAAGAAAGCATTTGCATAAATTGTTGCCTGAAGTGATCGTATAGCACATATGCTATGTTCGTCTACAAAATCAAAGGCTAGAGCTTAAAATAAGGTAGCAAAAACAAAAGCATTACATTGGTTGCTAGCGAAACTGAATTGTGATTGCACAGTGCGAATACCATACCAAAAAATTTGCGCAGAGATCGAGCTCAGTAGCTTTTATACATATATATTACTGCTAAATTTTAATATTTATATAATTCCTTATAGAAACTAAAAATCATATACAGCTACTATTTTTCAACGTAAAAAATTATGATTTTCATGAAAATATTTGCTAGTTGCTCATGCCTTTGGCTAGATGTGCTCAATGAAAGATGCGATAGGATTTATATTTACTCAAATTGAAATTAAAGAAAATCATTCCAACTAAATAGCTTTTATTCCTATCATATTTCCCACTACAATCAGTATATACCACAAAAATCTTATGAATGCTTTGTACTTAAATCATGTCTCTATCATGTCAATATCACTTCAATCCAACCAACAATTTTTCATCTTATTCCATAACAAATTAAAACTGTATCAGATCACCTATTTCCGTTTCCAGCTTCTGCTCAACATTACTATTGGCTTGTAACGTTGTTGGAAAATCAGTGTTATATCCCAATTTCTTTTCTATCTGCTCTCGAAGGTATTTCAACTGTTTGTTTAGCTGTGCATAACTAGCCATTTGAATAGCATTTATCCAGTCGTTTCTTTCCACTTCAGTGTTAGCTGCAATTTTTTGGCTTAGTCCATCTCGAAATTCTGTAAACAAAGAAAACTTTGAGCATATATTATTTTCAGCAGTTATATCGGGCGCTCACCGATAAAGAATGAAAATCCATCTACATCACGAGTTTCAGAACGAATGACGGGTTTGCAGTTTTCTAAAACTATTAATCCTAGCGGTGGGGAAAATTGATCCTGATCCTTTAAGTAGAACAACAGATTTCCACGAAGCTTACACCAGCGTGGAAAACTCACTGTGAAGTGTTAAAAAGTTAGACCGGTTAGAGGAGAAATTCTCATCTAAGTATTAATGGTTTGCAAATTACAATAAAGATTAATAGTACAACGCTGAAAAGTTTAAGGAAAAATTTGTTTAAGGCCCCTGTCCAATGCACCAATCTACAACAATACAGTTAAAACTAGTTGATCAAATAGTGAAAAAGATTAGTCAAAAGTGACACATAGGTGGTAAATTAGTGAAAGTGTTGGTTAGTCAATTTGTTTAAACTTTCGTGTGTTTTAACTAGGTGCGTGTTTTATTAAAATCGGAAATCGTGTAATTGAATTAAGCTCGAACCTTTTCCGATTCCCCCAATACAACTCAGCGTCTTCCTTCGAGTGACTTTTTGTACTTTAAAATTATTTTCACCTGTTAAGAAATTCATTATATATTTATTTTAAATCAAAAATTAAGAAAAAAAAAACTAGTATTAAGACATTCATAATCAATAACAAACTGTTAACCTCAAATTTTTGGAATTAGCTTTTGAAACAAGACACATATAACAGCAAACTATTGCAACCAGATAGCGTACAAAGGTGTAAGTTTCATTTCACATCATAGTTTTGAATATTTGTAGAGATAAAAAATATTGATACAGCTGTCGACATTAAAAAATCTAATTAAGTCCCTTAAATGGAAGCGTCGAAAGAAGTTAACTCTCACAAGCGTGTCCAGATTATTCACAGCGAAGATAGAGATATTTGTTTATGGAAAACCTGACGACTATGAAAGAAAAAATGAAGTAGTCAACGGGTGCCGTTAGTATTAGGCGCTCACGTGTACCATAAAATGGCGATATTTGTATTTAATGGTACTTGATGTCTGCTTTCAACTGTCACTTTGAAAATGTCGAAAATTATTTCGCGGAGTTTCATTGCATTATTTTATTGCAAAGAAAGGCCGAGCGTAAACTTATCGTTTGCTTGTGGAAATTTATTTGATCACAACAGATTTTCCATCGAATGAAACCGGTAAAGAATGGTTTCGACGATTTAAACACGATGATTCTCGCGTTGAAAATAAAGAACATAGAAAACCACCTAAAATATTTGAAGATACTGAATTGAAACATTATTGACTTAAGATTTATTGGCTTAGCACAATAACAATTGACTGTAGTTCATCGATCAGCTGTTGCAAAATGTTTAAAAACAACGGGAATGGCTCAAAAGGATAGTAATTGGGTTTCACGTGCACTAAAAGATAGAGGCATCGAACGTTGAAAAATCATTTGTGAAATTTTGCTTGAATGACAATAAAGAAGATATGTTTTTATTCAAAAATTAAAATAGCTTTGGTGAAGCTGGTTTATCGACACCAATGCGAGATATTCATTAAATAAGGTTATACTCAGTATCTGGTGGGATCAGAAAGGTGTGGTATATTATGAACTGCTGGAATCAGGTGAAATTATGAATGACAATGTCTACCGACGACAACCAATAGCTTTGAAGTGAGCTATAGGAGAAAAACGACCAGAATGGGGGAATAGACACAAAAAAATGATTTGCAAAACCACATGTTATATGCATTGTCTGAAATTGCTTAAAAGACAAGGTTTGGAAAGTTTTAAACTATCCCGCTGTATTAACCAGAAACAGCACCTTCAGATGTCAATTATTTCGGTCGATGCAGTCTTTTCTTCCTGAACTCAGTATTAGTTCTCGCGTAGAGATATAAAATTGGCTTAATAACCGGTTGCCTCCAAAGAACATGATTTCTTCAGAGGGGGATTCCGCCAATTACCTGAAAGATGGGTGAAAGTTGTAGCTATAGATACAGCATACTTCCAACAAATAATTATTTTATTTTCTAAACCACCGAATGTGTTTTATTTGACCGAAAAAGGGTGAAGTCATATTCAAACACACAATAGAAATATATTTTCATTCTCTGATTAGCACATGGATTTTATGCAAACAGGATCTAAATCAAATATACGAACACATGATTCTTCCAAATTTTAAATACTACACATAAAAGACAGCCGTTTGATAAAAAGCAGGTTTGTTACGTAGATTTTATGATTTCTAGAGAGTTTTCAGTAAAAATTGGTTTACATGTTTATCTTAAATATTTGATGCATAATAAACGCTATCAAGTGTAAATAAAAGCTGCCATACTAATTCTCAACAAGAACACTTCTCTAAAAGAATTTATCTAAACTTTTAAACATTTAAATTTACAATCGATAATCCTAATTTAAAGGAATAGTACTATTCTTTCACTCGTGTACTGTATCACATGAGTCTTTATTTATTTTCAGAACTTTCAAATTCATATTGTCGGATACTGTTGTGCCGCTTTGATAGTTGAGATGGTTGGGACGGGCTGTATACAAAATGTGGTAGACCAGCTCTGAGAGATAATTAGAAATCACCACGTGGTATCTAGTGCGTCGTTCGAACTCTTCTGCTCCGACTAGTCGACCACAAGGAGATGTTAAACTGGCAGACATCTTTCGGCCCAATCTCCAACCAGAATTACGGTGGAGCCTGCTCTTCTTCGATTTTCTCTCGAATTGACTGCTGCGGCAAGCCATTCAACGAGAGGCAAATGTTGAGATGGAGATGCACCAGCAAGAATCTTGAGCTTGCGGAGGAAGAGACACCAGCTGTGAATACGTCGTATTTTGATTAAACTATCACTACCACTACATATAACATTCTACTACCGAAGGAGTAGGATTTGTCTATTTAGATATGTAACGGCGGCTCGCCACAAAAAGAAAATATCTTCTAAGAGACTGCCGGTCCAGTCTCCAGCAACGCTAGGAACAACAATCGTTTTACTCTCAGAGAAAGTCGTAAGCAGTCTGCATTTGCGCCAGCATATTTCAGCGCTGAAAAACTCGCAGATTAGCGTGACGAACAATGCCACAAAGTCATCTTGCAGGACAACTCCGCAGTCTCTCTCGAAGACTATTTGAACTATTCCAAGTGAGGTTTTCTGATCTGTGATATCGATTTCGTTCGTCTTTCTGGTCGTCTTTCAAAAAGAAGCCTCGACATACGAGCCAGTTGTCCAAGTATCAGGACATCATTTGGAATTAATTGCTCCAACGGGCCTAAGGGACGCAAGCTCATCTAGAGTATATGTAGTTACCCAGGGCGTTCACGAGATCAGGGATGGAAATAGTCTTACAGTGGTCATGCATTAAACCTCGCCTTATCCACCCCAAATTGTTCACTTGTTCACGTCCACATTTCCTTTTTTTTGAATTTAAAGACTTGTTCACCAGTTTACATTTGCCGTTTCTTACCAACATAAATAACTTTGTTCACTCAGTTCAAAAGGGTAAGTTACTTAACATGTGTAGCACCAGCTAAAATTTGCATAGCAAGGGACAACGAACAAATATAAATAAACTAATAGATTAACGCCACGAGCATACCGGATGACTGCAGAATAGAAGACGAAAGGTTCTGTATAAGGGGTAGTGTTAGCATAACCTATCTTAGCCGTTTATCAGGTGATACCAGTGGTGGATCATATTAATGAATTACTGAAGCCAAGCATATCAGATATAATTGAACGGTCAAATTAAATTGATGTGATAGAAACAAAGCATCATACCCGATTCGTTATCTGGTATTGTATATTTAAGAGAGTTCTATTTTAGCGATGCGTACCTAACGGCTTTTTTTTGGTTAAAGATGTAAATTTAAATAAAATTAAATATATGACTCATTTAGCGTGAGTTGACGAAACGAAAGAAAATGTCAGCAATTTTTTATGTTGTTTCAAATACTTACAATGTTGTTTTTGGACAGGTAAGAATAAGAGGAAGAAATATAAATACATATACAGATAAATACAATAAAAGACGCATGATTTCACACGCAACTCTAGTCTAATGCCGCGTTTACACTCTCACCGAGGAATGGCAAATATCGAGGTGAGTGTGTAAATGGTCTCCTTGTCTATTCTCGGCTCTTTTTTTCATGGCAAGCACGCGTGTGTAAATAGCTTGCTCGTCGGCTCTTCTTTGTTTTATGAAGGGATAATGATTCTTTTATTGCTGTGCCTGAGTTTTTATGACCGTTTCGTCCTAGCTCGAAGCCGCTCGAAGCAAAGTCGGGTTTATGCATCGAGTCAAAGAGATTCGAGAGGGTAGCGAATGCTCATTTACATTTTCGAATTTTTTTCCGGGCCTTCAAACATGTCCTTGCGTGGCCCAGATTGAAATAACTCAACGCACACCAGGCAGTTGCAATAGCCACAACCTGTACCTCAGCCATCGTTCCCTGAACTGAACAAAACAACTCACAACTGTCGAAAGGTGCATGATGCGTGTTGCATGGTGCAATATCCTAAGTAAACAATTCACCCTATGTCTTGCTGAGTCTTGTCGAATGTTTTGCCAATTGCCCTCACGAGACGTTCGTCCCTATGTATAAACGCGGCATAAGAACTAAGCGAAAGCTCGGTAGGATTTCTTTTAGGTTTTTTATTGACCTGGCTGTCCTGGTATATATTTGTGGAGGGTATTCCGGCCACTTTGTTTTTTTTATCGGAGTTATAAGACGATGTAGGTACAAACACTATCTGGGACCTAAGGCTGTCCACCTTCAGTTAAATCTGCCTCTAACTTGGAGGCATTTTTCCTGCATTTTTGATTTTGCGTTTTGTTTCAAGAATCACCTTCACTTGTGTTGCGTTTACATTGCGGCTATTGAATAACCTCATGACGGAATGAAAACAGATAACGTCCCCTTTTGTTTTCCAGAAGCAAGTTTGCCCCATTTTCTATGGAACCACCCCAGTCGCGCAGAATTAACAGAGCGTCAAAAGTGGACTCAATTAGACTAGCCATTTCTGGGGCACTCTTTTCTAGAGGCAATAATTAATCTTCATTTTTGCTTCGTTGATGGCTTTTCATCAAACTTTTGACAGGTTCTTGGCTGAACTTCGGTTCAGTTGAGATGCCCTACCAAATCAAAAAAAAAAATACACTGGTAATATGAATCACTTTAGTTTTTATTAAGTTTTAAAATATTTAAAAAAATGAAAAGCTTTTAAACAAAATCGAAACCTTACTTTAAACCAATGAACGAAAAAAAACCTTATGGTACCGTACCTTAGTGTACTGTACCGTACATTATTGATGCCCGTACGCAAACACATTCACTACAAAAAGTACACATACCCTACCTCAGCCTATAATGTTTGCGTACATGTACACAACCGATATACCGAACGAAACAGACACGATGCAAAAGTACGCTACGATTGAATACTGTACTGTACAAAGTACACAAACCTTATCCTCTACAATACGGAATGTGTACACCTACACAACCCGTACACAAACGATATACACTAAACGTACCGTACGTTTAGTGTACTTTTGCGGTTCATTTATATGAACTGGGAAAAAATTACTGATAAAAGTGATAATGCCGTAGCCGAAATGAATTGATTATGCTCTCCTGTGAAGTTCAATATTTTTGACTCAGTGCTTTCACTTCCAAAGTGTTTTTCCTTTTCATATAAATGAACCGCAAAAGTACACTAAACGTACGGTACGTTTAGTGTATATCGTTTGTGTACGGGTTGTGTACGAGTACACATTCCGTATTGTAGAGGATAAGGTTTGTGTACTTTGTACAGTACAGTATTCAATCGTAGCGTACTTTTGCATCGTGTCTGTTTCGTTCGGTATATCGGTTGTGTACATGTACACAAACATTATAGACTGAGGTACGGTATGTGTACTTTTCACGTACAGTACGCTTAAGGTACGGTATTTTTTCGTTCACTGCTTTAAACATATATTTCGAAAGCTGTTGCTCTGCAACCTTTTTCAGAACTTGGCTTCCACAAATATCATGTTCTTCTTTTTTGAACTATTGACAATGAAGTTATCCAGTTTTGGGGTTCGTCGCAAGCTTTTCAAGTGCCGTTGATGATCTTTCAAAACCCAAAATCAAGGAAATGGTGACTATGGGATTCGAAACGAGAATTAGGTTTGGACAAGATTTGTTAGGCCAAATCTTGTTTAAAACCAGATTCAAAGCCGAATTCAAACATTTATCTACCCACGAAATTCGTTCCGGAATAACATCCGATGACGAATATGTAAAACATTTGTCGTAAAAACCCGGCAAAAGCTTCATTTAATGAATCTCTGCCATGGTATCAAAAATAACCCATGGGTAATTTTCATATTGGTTTTTGTAATTTGTTCATGTTGCGTGAAGTATTTTTATGCTAATGGACATGAATTTTTAGTTTTAATTAAAATAAATACTATTAACCCTAGACTTATGGTAAGGAAAGTTCGAAATACAAATGAAACGAATGAAGGATGAACTTATTAACATTGTTAACGGATCAGGTGGTCAAGTTGAATTAAAGAATGTGTTTCTGGGATAATTATATATATAGAATATAATATAGTCTTTGCAACTGAACGTAGATCCAAGCAACTCTTGCACTATAGTCAAATATTTCTTGTCCGACTTATTTTACATCAAATACTTAATAAAAGATAGTACTTTTATCGCATAAGGCTGTGATCTTTTCCTGTATATGAGCAATCGGATTATGGAGCGGGGATATCTATTTGCTACCCTCAAATTAGAGTGTCAAGATAATCCAGAAGAGCCACTGAGCTTAAATTCTGCCAAAGTAGAATGGTTTTGTTGGAAGATGACAGTGCAACAATTAGCATAAAATGCAAAAACTGTTTACTTTATATTTTTATGGTATGTTGGAGTAACGACTTATTATTTGATAAATTCTGACATATCGAATCTCGTTTGCTTTTAACCTAGTGTGTCTATTAGGGGACATTCAAAAAGCTCAAATCTTATTGGAGATTTACGAACAATAAAAGCACAAAGTAATCCAAACTATGCTAAGCCAAATTAAAAGGTGCGTATGGACATGGATGCAGAATTAAAAGAGCGAAATATTCAGAAGCGGTATTCACACTTCAAAATTCAAAAAAGTTTAGTCACATAATATGCAAGAAAATTTTTAGGATAATATAAAACGGATTGCAATCAATACTGTAAAATGTAGTGCTATTAAATGCTGATATACAGGGTTATCCATCTCATAGTTTACAGCACTACCATTCGAAGCAAAAATGTTAAAAAAGTGATCAATTTATAAGTGATCATTATACAATATGGATTGTTGAATAGGTCGCGTTAAAATTGTAAAAACTGCGCCCCGAATAAAATAATATCTTATAAAATTTCGAATATCGCCCCGATGGTCTTGCTTTTAGCCGGTTTCATATAAAAATGGCTAAAACAAAACTTCTGAGTTTAAAAATCACACCAACGCTTGACGAAGTTCAATCATCAGATGTTCTGAGAAAGTTAGCATCTACTCACTGGTAAAGAAAAGCATTATTTAAGTAATATTATCTTAAACTGCTTCCTTGACTACTAATTTAGATCAAGGTTTCAATGCTTAAATTAACGTTACACAAATATGCATACTTAATACACATATGTGTACTGCTTGTATTATATATATATGTGTTTAAAGATATAGTAAGCTTAAGAAATATTTTCCAGTTTACGAAACTTTGCAAACAATTGACTTAAGGGATTGTACTGAGAAGAACACGCACACATATTATTCACAGCCTTCAAAACATAAATCATGCTTGTTGCATTAAATAACTCGACTTCAGCGCATTCAATAAAATTACATCAAATAAAATAAAAATTACCTTCTCGTTTTGTGAAAAATCCTTCCTGTTTTTCAATTATATTCAATATGCCTTCTTTTTCGAATTTGTTACTTGGTAAGGCTGCCAACGTAATTAGCTCTTGTTTATTGAATCGCATGCTTGAAAATTTTTCTCCTAAAAGTAATAATAAAAATTTAGCTGTTATAGACAGAAAATATTATATAGATTTTTCGTAAATTTTAATAAAATTTTGAAATGTTGATTGTAAAAATATCAGTGAATAAGTGAAATGTGTAAGAACTCAGACTTAGACTTTTATATTCAAAGCAAAGTCTCTCCAGCATAGATAGATCTAAGTTTAGCATTATCTAATTATCTTTTTTCAAGCATAAACAAGCCCGAAGGGAATAGTTTCAACTCAATTAACTTTTTTTATTCTAGACACCATTAAATCTAGAGTAGTCCCAGCCGATTACTTTTCATATTCGATCTAGTCCTAATCGATTTTCGATTGAAAGTTACCTTGATCTTTGGTAACTGAAGAGTCAATGCGTAATAAGAATTGATTTTGATTTCATACACGGAGACTAATTTTTGAATGCCTTTTCGGGAACCAAAATTATGCAATGTTTGAGAGTGGTCGGTAGCTCTACTTGCTAAGGACAAGAGGCCGGTACAACGGTATACTGATTCTGGGCTCCAATAATATAAATCCATTACTCCATAAAGCTAACTAATATAATGACTTTGTGCGGATAAATAAATCGACTATCCTTGTGTGTGTGTGTCTACCTACTACCCCAGCTATACAATATCATGAGAGATATTTTCTAAACTTCCTAAAGTTATCATAAAAAGGTGTTGTATTCCAAATTGCTTAATTGAATTCCTTACCGTAACAATACATTGAGATAAACAGAAAATATACATGATCAGACTAAACTTTGTTGTTTTGAGAATGTTTATGTTTACGAATACGAGGTAATCAATAGGCGCGTTTTTTTTGCAACGCTATGCAGTTTTGGTTAGACTAGTAGCATTGCAAAATCATTCACATAAGAAAAATTGGGGTGATCAACGACATTCGGACATTCGCCTCTGCTAAGTATTTATTTTTATGCTGTTTTGCTACAGATTTACTCTAGTACCTTTTAACAAAATGAAATGCAGTTGCTCTATATGCAACTGGCGTTCATTTAACATACAACAAACGTAGATAAGGCTCAAAAATATATATTTGAATGGGAATATATGTATATTTACGTAAGTGATTATTTGTCAAGTATATTTTGCTCATTCTACAATTATAATCAGCCCACACCGAAAAATTAATGCAATTAACAGAGTTGTCCCTTATCACAAACAAAGGTCGGCTCTTTGCCCTGCAGCATGAACTATCAGTACTAATCATCTCTAAAGTCATCTGAGCAGGGAAAACCTGTCATAAATTTTCATTTCACAGCATGGTATATAAGATTTTACGGAAGATACCTGGACGTATCCTAGAACGCACAAACGATTTTCCCAGTCGGAGAAAAATTTTCTAGGTGTTTGCATGCCCACTCGCCCACTGGTCGCCACCCCAGAAGTATCGCATAAATGCCGACCATACATACTTACATCCATATAATGATTACCTTGATCGGCACACAGGAGGATACCGTTTCGACTTTCTCGAAAGTCAGACTGCATTCACTTCAAGAGCCATTTTCAAACAAATCATTATACTCATTTGGAATTTCAATTGGCAGGTATCCAATTACATGTAAAGTATTCCCCATTGAGTATTCGTCAGGCGCTTACGTCGACAGAACATACCTACTAAATTTACATTGAGTCATTAACCGCGAGCAAAATGAACATAATGCATTGACTAGGTATGCGGTCGAAGTGATTGAAGATAACTTTGCCCGTGTTAAAATGTATGATGTACCAAAAGACTTAAAAACCAGGAAAAAGAGTTAAAAGAGTTTTAAAACAAGGGAAACACTTAAACTAACAGTTCTACAAAAACCGAACTACGCGTAAGAACTCCTTCTTCATAGAGAAAACCAGCCTGGCTTGCACGAATTTGTACCAAACATCTTATTAGTCGTAAGAATCAAAATAAACAACATAATTGCAAATACCGATACCGAATAAGAACAAAATCAGTTCGAATAAAGATTTTCACTTCACTTGAAACTCATGCATGAAAAATTGATTTTTGTCCTAGGCAAATGTAGAAACGAGCTCTTACCGACTCACGTCTCGTTTTCCCAAATTTATTACTTTACAAATTATTGTAAACTAACGAGAATTTATCAATAAACACTCAGTGAATAAATTAGGAAACACAATCAGAACTTCACATTTTGCCCGAACACATCGCTCCACCCAAAAGAAAATCTCGCGGAGCACATAAACAACATCCAGCAACATCAACGACTAGTCTTCGGACGAAACGTCAATCTGCCATATGTTCGGTAGATGATGTAAACAGTAGCTGACAAAATTGAGATCATGTGATATCCAGCAAGAAGTAGCGGGAAGGTTTTGAAAAATGATAAATCAAAATCTGAATTTTTTTAAAAAATTATTATTCAAATGTAAAGTTATTTCTTAAAAGTTTTGAAAGAATTAATTTTTGCTTGGATGAAGCTCATATGCTTAGTTGATAAATTTCATATGTGGCTAAAGTCGACTACGTGTTCCCCATAGCCGTTTAACGATTTAATTGATAGATTGACTAAGTGCCATTCTTAATTGGACATTTTGCATGATTATTGTATTATTTCATAACTCAGTTATTTATAGATTATTAATAACTCAGTTATTTATAGATTGCGCTCAAAACATTGAAAATAGAATATAATAATAAATAATAAACTTAAAAAGTAAATAGGAAAGGATTGAATAATATTAAAACTAATGACAAACAGTCCAAATGAAGGTTATCTACAATCCAAGCTGACATTCCCTATTACATTCTTGAATTCAAAAAACAAAACAAAAAGAAATGTGGGAGAGCACCGAGCAATCGTCTGTGGATTTGATTGCCTTTTATAATTTTAAGTCATTCACGTATAGAAGACGGGAGAAGTTGACAAAAAGATTAAAAGTACGGGACCTAGAATAGATCCATCAGGAGCTCTAGATGTATAAGGAGAACAGATGGAACCGTTTAAAATGACTCTACAGGGACGAATATGAAGGTAGGAGGAGACGCAATATAGAAGAGGACTAAATATTCCCAAATCTAAAAGTTTATTGACTTGCAGGTTATTGTTCACAGAGTCAAAAGCCTTCGAAAAGACCGAATAATTTGTATCAACTGGAAACTGAGAATTAAAGGCTGAAGCAACAAATCGGTGAACACCATAAGGTTAGTCATTGTATAGCGGCGCTTGATGAGACCATGTCAGCATGGTCTCATCAATAGAATTTCATTAGCCGTGTAATATTTTTTGAAATAGCATCAGCTTTGTTATTCGTGATTCGCGAGCTATGTGAGGAATTAAGGTGGACCTCCTATTGAAGTTTTTATTTCACTCCCATATTTTTTAATGATTCTTTTTCAAGATTTTCTAGAATAGAGCTCCAGTTCCTATCGCGCCAATCTAGTAATCGCACTGCCATTAATTTTGTCAACGAATTAGCGACTATTCTTTTGATACTGAAGATACTGTTGTGTTTTGCCGTTAAAACACCTTCCGTGGATTCGATATTCTTCACATTCGTAAAATAAAACAGTTTTTCTTTTACAACACTAATTATTCTTTTATTAACACAAATAATTATAACACTAAATTCCGTACACTTTACTGATCGCACTATTATAATTTCAATTAACCGCACCGCATTAACCGCACTTATCGCTTTTAATTAATCGCACCCGGATCCACTAAATTTGCTGTATCGCTTTTCACAGTAACAGCCATTTCGCTGTATACGCTGTCTACTAACTCACTGCTAGCACCTCTCGCGGCGGTATTTATACTCATGTCTGGTGAGATTAATTATTATTGCCTACATCTAGGCCTTTCTAGAACTGTGTCTTGGGTTTTTGATCTGTTTTCGAAATGACTATTGGGCATTTCCGTTATCATGTGAGATCTGATTCATGGTTTGGGCTCTAGAATGTTCCGTTTTTGCTTTCTAGAGGCCTCTATGGGCTATTGGAAGATCAGTTCTGTTGTCATGTGAAATATGTGACTGTCTCTGGGGTTCTCGAAGATTCTCAAACTGGCTTCTAGAGGATTATTTTACGTTTTATCTGATTGTTTGAATACATGTATGAAATACATGTATGAGATGTATGTCGAGTATTTCTCGCCGTTTCTAGCTTTTTCTGGCGCCGCCACAGCGTCATACGGTTCGTTTAGCGTGCATGCATCAATACATTGGATAATGTGCATACAACAGCGATTTTGGAAAACCTCCGCGTAACCAACGTCCTCTCTGCAATATGCAGCTGTATAAACAAAATGCTTAAGCAAAGACTTTTATCAGCGTAATGGGTGGATGCACAAATTATGAGGAAGGTTCACATGTGAAGACTCCAAAAATGAGTTGTATCTCCTCTCTCGCAGAACCTGGTGGCAAATACAACTTTAAAGAGATTATAGAATAAGACCTATCCCAATTAAACTGCGATCATAGTCCCGGGTAAGCTCCCGCATACTCTTGGCGAGCACATCGAGTACACTCTAGGATTGGTTAATGAGTGGACAAAAATCGTAAGCCTTGGTATCAACTTCAATAAAACCAGTCTGAAATTCTTACGAATACAAGATTCCTGAGATAGACCAAATCAGATTTGGCGGCGCTAGGTTAGGTCTCAAGTTGAAACCTTTGTACTTGGACCTTGCTCTGGTGGTCGGCAATGGACAAAATCACCTTTGCTGACATGCCGAACATATTTCAACGACTGGCGGCTTAAGGTCCCTTTAGCACTGCTTTTTCGTCTAACAGGAATGTTCAGCCACCGACGTCCACTCCGTCCTCTTGATCTCTTTGTTCAAGGCAATGCCACAAAAGCTGCTCTCAGACTTAAGCAATCAGGGAAATATGAGCCTTGATCCTTTCAATACAGTAGTATTGAGCGGGGGCACGCAAAATGCACTGGCTCCTTGGTTTCCACTTTTTGCTTCAAATGGGGATATCAAGCGACCGTAGAAGATGGACAGGATTGGAAACAGTAAATAGGCACAGCAGCTCTTAGCATTTACACGGACGGACCCAAAACAGTTGTAGGAGTAGGTGCTGAAGCATACTTTCAGACCGCAATATAGAAGCAGCCTTCAGACTTCCTAATCAGTGAAGTATTTTTCAGGTATACGTCTATGCAATACGGAAAGTCAAGCTGCGATAAAAACAATGATGTCTCACACATATAGGTCGAAGTGCATATTTGACAGCATTCAGGCCCTGAACAGGCTAGGCAACAACAGAAGAGTCGGAAGCTGGCGTGTTAGCCAAGCATGGGATCATTCTTCTTCAAAGCTATCGACAAACCTCCTAATTCCTATTCAAACTTCCAAGTGCTTTATCGACTCGAATATATTACAGGTTGCGGTGTGGCCTCAGGCCTACAGCGTAACCAAAATGCTGTGGAGGTAAAACAATCTCGCAGCAACCATATACGTACTTGAATTAACCTGGACTAACTGCAAAGAGTTGGCCAGCATCATTACTGGAAACTCTGTTGCAGCAACTAACGCCAACATTGACCCTTAACTATTAACACGTCTAGAAAGTGTCAGGAGTGGGTAGTCTCAGAAACAATTCACCATCACCTGTGTCACTATCTGGCACTGGGGAAAATTCAGATAGCGCTGAATCAGTGAGCCCTGCTTGGTAGGTTGAAAGCAGTGGCGTGGCATTCATGGAAGCAAGGGAAGCATTGCTTCCCTTACATTTGGCTAATATATATTTTAAATTCATTTATTTAAAAATCGAGAAAAAAAATCGTGTATAAGAATTTTCTAAATAAATTTTCATCGAATGAAAATAATGATAGAACAAGACGCATGGAAGCAACGAAAAAATTGCATCTACGAGCGTTATTTTCACTCCCTGTAGACTGCATTGTGACGTCATTCAAAAAAATATGCTTGTATTAGGTATTTGGAAGCAATGAAGAAATTGCTTCTTAGGGGAAATTCTCGTCTCAAGAGAGAAACTGAGAGAGAAGTCGCGTACGTATTATTGCTGTGGAACTTATTGCCACGTTCCCCATACGCGTATCAATGCAATCAATGTAGTTTGCTTGTACGTATATTTTTTTTACTGAGAATGGTTGCTGTAGTTCGTTCACACTATGTGAACTTTTGAATGAATTTGAACTACAAGATGTGGCAAGGACTGCCAGAGACTGCTGATTTGACGAGCTGTCATCATTTCGCTGTAGTGAAGTGCTTGAATGTAGTTCGGTAGTGAAATTTTTATGCTATATATTATATATAAATTTGATGAAGGTGTTTTTAATTGGTGAAGGTATTTATTTCACTAATAGTTTACTGTATTTAGTAATATTGAAATTAGATTGATTTGAACTGTGTAGAATCGAGTGCGTAAAATTACTTTCTGGAAACACATGCTTTTCTTTGGTTCTTGTTTTATACTTAAAATAGTGAGAGTGCAATTAAAAAGTGTATGTATTTATTTGTTCCGTTAATAACATAGATCGAAATTGCATAATTAGTGACCTTTTTCGATTTTCTTTTGGATCTCGATCTTTTGCGGACAAAAAGGACATTATCGAAAAGGGTCGACCGAAACGAATTTGGAAAAAATCTCTGTAACGAAATGATGCACTGGACATTTGACTTGCGAAACCTATTTGAATCGATTTCATCAAAAAAACTGAACTCATTGTCCTTTACGCTAATACATATTTAGAGGGAAAATCTTTCCAATAAATTTTTTGGATATTTTACCAAAATTAAATCAGAAAATAGTTTAAAACCATTTTATAAATTGGTTTGTTTAGTTCTAACATTACAAGTAACAAGTGCGAGAGAGAGTGTAACAAGAGCATCCGCAGAGTGCAGTTTTTCTTGCTTAAGAAGGATTAAAACTTAGAAATAGTACAGGTGAACAGTGACTAAGTGACGTGGCAATAATGTCCATTAAAAAGGTTTTCAAAGGTTTTATCAAGACGTCATAGATTAATTCGCAAAAAAAGAAAGACGAGTTGCATTAAATTTTAAATAAAACTATGCATGAATTTTCTCATCAATTTCGATAGAAAATAGATTTATTTTAAACTATCACTTTATTTTATATTGACTAATTGTTATTTTAGAAACATAAAAATATATGTTTTTCGTTATGAGAATGATGTTACTTTACTGTTATTTTTTATAAGTAGTAGAATATTGATATTTTCTTTTTACGTAAGGACTATAAACATTTATTTTCCATAATCACTGCTGTTGTTATTGTCGCCATAGCTATATTTGAAAATGCTTTATTAGCATAGCTTACTGTTGCAGCTTTGCTAATTTATATGTTTGACAATATATAAGCTTTGCAATTATTTATTTAAAGAGGAAAAAATGATACATTGGTAGCATGGGAATTAAAATGCTGATAACAATACAGTATATCTACTCTCATATCCTGGGTGCTTTTATATTAGCAATTTTAAAATTACCTAATGTGAGAGGTTTTATTAAAACGTAACCAATTTGAAGAAAGCATAGCCAAAGCCAATTATCGAAATGAACTAATTGCTTCCCTACGATAAGCTATCACGCCACGCCACTGGTTGAAAGACATCCTTCAATTTGCAAAAAGATCTGAGGTCTTCGATGGTCACTTGGACTAAACGTTCACGCTTCAGATATTCGTTTCTGGTATCGCTACGGACGAATATGTCTATTTGTAATCTAGTGTCGGCCTAACCTGTCCTCTCAAGACGAAATTGTCCAAAACTTCTTAGTTTGCCTACCAAATAAAAACATAAGTCAATCAATAATTATGAAATTTAATTTAATTTTAATAAATTAAATTTAAATATAATGCTTAGCACAGCTATTACATGTGGGTACAAAGAATCAAAAATTAGATAGTCTATTGATCCGAAATCAAATCATATATGCATCATAATATGTATCTACCTTACTCAGGGTAAAATTATTTGATTTCTTGTCTGATTGAAATGACTTTTTTAAAGCTGCAAAAATATTTTTAGCTAAAATTCAACCATCACAGTTTTAAAAGTATCTACCTGTGCTGTGAATACTTTTCTACATAATAATATAGAATTAGTCACAAGTATATTTGATAATGAATCTGTTCTTTACACTTGACCTCGTAAATAGGCACGGTATCAATTCATTATTCGCAACTTTAAATGCATTATGCTAATATCATGTTCACCTTAAATCTTTCCAATCATCGTATTATGACAAAGATATTCTACGAAGGCATGTATCTTCTCGCAAATCTCTCACGATCCCATGCTTGCTCACTACTCCAACACTCTACTCACAATTCCCATATAAAATAGAGTTTTTTTATTTGAGTACGTCAATACTTACCTATGTACTGAAATGCAAGAAAATATTAAAAGCTTCAAGTATCCAATCTGACAACGCAGAACACTTTCCAGTTTTTCCGCTCGGCAAAAGATCGGCCCGACCCGGGTCCTAGAACCAGCGCAGAATGTGCACATATTTTAGTACGGTTCGCGTCTGATCTCCAGTGCGACACGTTCACTGAACGGGCGGCAGCGTGACGAAGGTTACTTGTGCGTATTTGAGCGATCTGCTGTTATTCTCCAGAAAGTATCTGTATCTGCGGCTTATATAGTACACCTGAAACTCAAGTGAATCGGTTCGCAAAAAAAATCTCCCGGATTTGATGGCTTTGTTTTAGGAATTTCTATATGAATACGGTTCAAAGGTGATCGAAACACGGAAGTGGAGTGTTAAGTGTTGATTTGTGAAAGAAGATTTGTGCGCTTATTTTCACCTCAGGTCATTGAAGTGCAAGTTCTCCAAAGTGGAAACGGGAAAGAACTCCACGGTGATAACGCGGAGTGCGATCGGACCAGGACGGAACCGGTTTTGAACGTTTTTCGAGTGCATTTTTTGTTTTCGTCGTCCAACTCCATCGAAAAAGTCGTGCGGCAAATCTTTAGCTAGTGGTGGTGAGCGCAACAAGTGCGGAATACTTGTTGAAAGTGTACCTGAAATTCTCTAGGTACTTGCGGAATAATCAGATATTTCCAAACATTGGCTTGAAATTTTGGAATAATCAGGATCAGTAATTTGGATTAGCTGCATTTCTTCTGAGTTACGCGGGTAAGAGCTGCTAATTTTAGTAAAGATGAGTAAAAGCATGTCATCGTTATGTAAAGACTGATATGTACCTACCTGTGCATAACTCCGATATCTGGCTTCTGCTCTGCTGATAAGATACTATTCGTCACTGGGCAAGCAATTTTTTGTAATGCTTCCAGTTGAGCAATGTCTGTAACTTGCAGAGTAACATTTTTTTTATGACTTCATTTGCCTCAACCAAGTTCAGTAGAGCGTAACCGAGTTGTGTTCGAATGTAGAGACAAAGCCGGTAGAGCTGGCGGCATGGAATCGCACACCACATTATTGTGATGAGATATGAATTTCTCCCCAAACTGTGGGAATGGTGCATTGTTCTGAACTTTCATCAAAATAGGAAGCATGGAACACAAAGTATATGTGAAGCAGAGTGAGTTTAAATCGATTCAAAGTGGAGGAATGAACTGAAGTAGGCTTATTACTTTCTGTTTTCACAGATTAGGTTTCTGTGGAGTAGGGACAGACTTCTGCACGTGAATTGAGAGATCATTAGAATGTGGTATTTTCTTATGGGAAGGCAAAAACGCTTTCAATTTGGTTATTATTAATCGACTAGAAATAATAATCCATAATAGCAATATATTATTATTATTATTATGAAACTAAAAAGCATCTAATAACATCAAAGATAATCAATCCGTAGGTAAATATAGATGCAATCTCTGCCAAACACCCTTAAATGTATTTGATTGGTCTCCATTGGATTTCAATTTTAGTACATTTATGTATACTGTGAGCGTTAAAAGTGAGTGCACACATTTCAAATTTGCTTCTGAGCTTCAATAGAAAAAAAAACTACCGATTGAAAAATATTTCTGATTGAATAATATCAAACTTTTATTTGCTAAAAAATAATACAAAAAAATCATTATACAACAAAAAATTTTCAGAGGAATAAAAACAAAAAGTCAATGAAATATGAATCAAAAGTAAGTGCACAAGTATTCAAAAGTTTGCTAGATTCTAGCTCTGAACAAAGTCACGGATCTTTTACTATAACGAAATATAACTTCAATTTAATTCCTAGGAAACAGCAATCGCAAAAATTTTTGGCAAAGTCATTTTCGAAGGAGTTAGTTTGATTTAAAACGTGCTAGAAGAAAGGTGTGAAATTGACGAAAGAAACTGAGCCAGAAACACGAAAAATTATTGTGAATTTGCATTGTGAAGGTAAAAGTTTACGGGAAATTGGAAAAATGGTAAAAAAGACCACACAGTGCAGTTAAAAAAATTATTGACAAATACAATGAATTCAAAATATTGGACAATTTTAAAAGATCTTGACGGCCAGGGAAATTAAATAGAAATGAAATAAGAAATATAGTGAAAAAAGTTAAGGATAATCCACGTTCCAGTGCAGAAAAACTAGCTGAAAATTATTCCGCGGCACACAATCCGTTTCAGCCTCCACCGTTCGAAGAATATTGAATGAACACGGGCTACATGGCAGAGCACAACGAAGGAAGCCGTTTATTTCTAAAGCGAATAAGAAAAA